>JAUPFV010000002.1:239348207-239948207 GCA_036936605.1 Limnanthes douglasii subsp. nivea
CTAGTGTCACAACTTCTTCACGGAACCTGCAGCCCATTCCAACTATTTATAGCATGCACCTAACTATTTCTGATAGTCGTTCATTCTTTTAGAAAGTCTATTACGATGGGGAGCTCCTCTCACGATTTGGTGTCTAGTGATAAAAAGTTTATAACTATAGCTAGTGAATGCCTCATTCAGATATTTCATATCATTTTCATTTCATAACTTCTTCACACCTTTCAATATTGATTATCTACTAATTTTTTTCATTTTCTAAAACAATCAAATTATTCATCTTGGTATTTAAATGTACAACCCATAATTGTTTCTGGAGTGGTCAATAATCAGGGACATGAAGAACCTTTCACCACCCATGGTGGGTTTTCGTGTCTGACCTCAAAGACCTGAATGGATATATTCAAGCACGTCTATGCTTGTATGTTCCCTACGGAGGAACTTGGACCTTTCTTCTTTTACCTAGCATACACTTTTCAAAAAAGCTCTACTTCTGAACCATGTTATCATCCAACAATCCTTTTTTCTAAGCTTAATAAAAACTTTATTTCTGACATACCCAAGCCTTAAATAATACAACTTGGTTGAATATTTCTCTATACTAGACACACATGCAA
Source organism: Limnanthes douglasii subsp. nivea (assembly GCA_036936605.1). Lineage (NCBI taxonomy): Eukaryota > Viridiplantae > Streptophyta > Magnoliopsida > Brassicales > Limnanthaceae > Limnanthes > Limnanthes douglasii. The sequence goes on from JAUPFV010000002.1 coordinate 239,348,822, forward strand.
ACGATACATACAGACCCTTCAAGAAGTAATACACCATTAGTCTTTTATGCAAAACCCTAAGTCTGTTGTCTCTATCGTATTAAGTAAACACTTACCCCTCTAACATTATAGTAGAAACAATGTGTTGTTTAACATTATGTGCATCCCTCGCGTTTGTTATTAATTCTCTCAAGTATTATAGACAACTAGAGTCTAACAATCCTCATTTCTATGATAGTACATGATTCAGAATTACCAAGAATGAACTTTCCACCAAAAATATTTTTAGGTTTCCATACCAATATTTGTTGGAAGTCATGAGAAATGAAGTTTTCGAATCCAATATTCATTTGTCACTATATCTGCAAGTAGAACCTTCAAAATTATAGTGTACCTAGAATCATCTGAAACCATTGCAGCATCTTCGGCTTCGGCCTTCGAGTAACTATTTTTCTTTCTTATTTATGAGATATTTCTATTGATATGACCCTTATTTTAAAATGAATGTCCCACTTTATAAAACAAAATCCTTTAAATTTAGACTGAGATTTTGTTCTCTTCTTGATCAACTCTCTTTCTCAAAGCCTCTCTCCCAAACTCACCATGATACCTACAAAGTCACCTTACAGAATTGTATATCTTAAACATATTTTTGAGTTCAATGAACTCTTAATTTTAGATATCGCAAAAGATTCTTTCTTGTAAAGCATAGTGTCAACAAATATCTATTACACCTCCAACAGAGAACTCAATAATATTATGGCATGATGATCTGCATTTTCTATCTTGACCTCAAGGGTATTAAAATCAATAATGATTATAATGAAATTATTCATGTTCCTTTGAATCCCCTTTCTAGTCACCCATGGACAACTTGTACATAATCTTTTGAGATATATTGTTTATAGACTTCTTCATGTAAATGGCTTTCAACTTATTTCATGTCCTTAATATCGTAGGCTATTAAGATACCTCTTGAAGCTTTTTTTTGCATATATTTCTCATTAATACAACACCCAACCCTTTATGTACTAATGATCCCAAACGTTAATTATTTAGAGGTTGAAATCATTATCTCTTTGAATTTTACTAGGTTTAACTTCATGGAACTCATCTTACTGGTTTTTCTTTCTTTACATGGGAGATTCTTCTCTTTAACATCAACATACGAAATGATATTCATCATTTTTACATTATATAAACTTACAAAATATTATTACGTATTATCAACACTCATTATACCAAGTGTTAGAAGAAAAACCATCTGAAATAACCTATGTAATAATTACAATAATTAATTTTCAACAACAACCGAAACCTAATATATTATTAGCCTAACTTGAATTGTAATTTAGCCGAAACCCATTTGTTTCATTTGTATGATCATGCGACAAGAAACATGGAGCCACATATCTTTGGAATGTACTCCAAACTTTAGCTATGAAAGAAAAAAAATAAAAAAAAATGGTAAGAACAATAATACTATGAAAAATCAAGCACACACAAATAAATAAATATTTAACATGGTTCAGATTGTAAAGAAATCTTACATCTGTGGACGAAAGATGTGTTATATATAAAATTTTATAAGAATACTCTCTCAAACACTAGCACTCAGCCACTCATCATTTCTTATAAAATACCAAACTTACAAAATAAACTATGGATCAAGAATATTTCTAAATCTTTATACTTTAGCTCAGTTTTATCTCTAAAATTTGAAAGATTTCAGTTTTCTCTCTCTAACAATTTGGAGATTCAAAATTTTGGCAATGATTTCATATCGTTATGTCACTACTTATAGATGACCAAAGGTGTACATAAATTTTTCCACGCTCACAATATAAGCTGAAACATTCTCCTCAATTGGCCAAACAAACAAGCATAAAGGACACTATGCAACATAGGCATATGTACGGTCAGGTAGTGGTATCCTTGTACTATCATGCTACAAGCATCCTCACGCCAAGATCAACAGTCCTTTAATAAATTGTTAAGATTACACATCCATTCAGATCCCTTAGTGACTTACTTTCTTTTAGAAACAAATAGCTACCTTCGTAAGTCGTCAACAATATGTTTATGCGTATTCAACTCAGCAAGTGATCGACTTGCATCTTCGACACCAACTGTAATATTCTTCTTGCCTTCAACATAACATAACGCATCATTAAGTTCTAGCAAACGTCTTTGCACCTAAATTTCGGACGAGCTCCTTTAGAATTCATATTTATTGCAACTTATTGATGTTGTTGACAGTTTTTCTATCTCGATTATTTTTAACCTACAATTTTTATTTTTAATTTTAAAACTGTAAAAGTTAGACCATAAATCGACAATAAGATTATTAATGTCTAGAGTTTATAATAGTTCATACACAAACCACCAAGTTTATTCTAACTAAACTTTCAAAAAAATCGATAAAATTTTCAAACGCAATTACCAGTTAACACCAAAATATTTTTATTAGCTTATTTTGCATCATTAAATTAGCGTTAGACTAATTTAACATAAAAATATTTACCATTAGACTGGTAATAAATATCTTAATCTGAATATAGTGGTTGTTTCTTAATTAGAAATTATATTTAAATTATAAATTGTTTACTCCCACTAAACATTCCAACCAACTACTCTTTATCGTCATTTGAATGAAAATACTCATATAACCTCATATAGGATCGATGAAAAGGAGAGAGCATCAATTGCAATCCATTGGGAAAGAAAATAGTATGTACAGTATGTTTCTTGTCGCAGTTTTTGTTGACCGGGCAGAGCTGATAGCCGTAATCAGCCGTAGACGTGGTTAACTGGTGTTTGCATGTTACAGGTTGCATGTGCGGATACCACTGTTATTAATATTTACATATATCATTCTGGAAACCTATAATCTAGTCAATACCTATAGTATTGGTGTAGTACACTGTCGATTTTAATCTTTTGTACCAACGATATACCGCCGGACAAAGTTCATCCGTCATTTTTTTATAAATTAAATTTTTAATAATTTATTATTTTATGGGTTTAAGAATATCACTGGAGTTGGTGATGATAAAATCTGATCGAGGGGTAGTTTTGGAAGATCTTTTGTTTATATGGTCTTAAATTCTTAATAGAGAATAGAGAGAATAAATTTGCTTGTATTTATTATCGAGAGAATTTTTTTTATAATGTTGTTGGTTAAGTTATTTATACTTTTTTTGGATCCATGGGACTTTCGGGTCGGACCATATGTTTGGGTCAATCTCACAAGCCCCCAGGCTCATAAACAAATATACTAGGCACTCAGTTTAGTCACTAAGCATACTGCTTATTCATCAAATTTAATGTTGAGTCCAAACTGCCCATCTAAACAAAATCCGATCCATTTTACTGCTTGGAACCTCCAACATAATCAGACCCTATCATCTAGCCCCCTTAGCTCTTTCCAAAATATTTTGAGAGAGCTAACATCGTAAACAATTTATGATCCACATCCGAATGATAAATCTTAAGACTGCTTTAAATGAAGGGTCACAACTTTAATATTAGATAATCTTTCAGACACGTGGCAAATGGTTATTGGACCCATCAAACGGTTTTATCCTAGGTTATTGTACCTGGTACAAAAAAGGAAAGCGACTACAATTAATAGACTTCATTCATTTATTACTGTTAGTTCCTTTTCTCTAGAAAAAATACTCAAGTGCTTTTTCTTCCCCCTTTATAAGAGTACCTATTATCACTGTTTCCATTTTTAGAGAGAGAAAAAGTTTAGTTTTACAAATCTTTCAACTTTCAATTCAAACTTCATTTTCTTCAAAGTTTGCATGTTCACTGCTATAACTGTGTTAAGTAAAGGTGGTTGACTTAATCTGTTTGAATTGGAGGAAGAGAAAAAACAAGGTAGAATCACTGCCGACTACCGGCTTCACCAGACGGAGTAATCGTAGCCCAAATTCCAGATCAAGGTAATATTTCTTCAACTAAAAAATACCAAATTTCCTCTAAACCTAGCCCTTTCGCTCAATTGTCTACATATTTTGCTCAATCATCTGCATCCCTTAATAAATCTGTTCGGTCACCTAAAATACCTACAACAAAGGGAGTTATTAGTCACAAACCTCCCTCAACTTTCATATTTATGGGGTTTGATGCTAGTGAAAACATTCCTCGCAAAATCATCAGGCTCTCTAAAGTCAAAGATAAAACTCCATTGATTAAGGAAACATAAAATCCTACTGAAGTTCTCACCGATACTAGTAATCTTTTAGGGCCATATCCACTTTTGGAATCCTCAACTACAGTCGAGCTTCCTTCACAACCTACTTCAGACCCAAATCTATTCGCTTCAAATCCATCATCTCCATCTGTTAAGCCCTCTCAAGTCGAAGAAGAGGAACCCGATGTAAAACCAAGTGATCATTTGGATCAACGACCATAGGTGATGAAAGATAAAATGGATAAAAGTAAGGAAGATACCCCATTGGAGACTTCTGGTCAAACTGGCGATACTCATAGTGCGGTTCGTTAAAAAAAATAAAAAATAAAACTACCAGAATCTGAACCACTTTCGGAGTGCCTTGTCGGGCGAAATGGCCCAATTTTGCTAAAGTCAGTGTCAAATATATGTTGGTCTTTCAAAGGATATCCTATGTATATTCTACACAGCTGAACTGGATAGGATTTAGAAAAAATGGGGTTTTCCAGAATCAACCAAAGTAATGATTCTTATTCTTGAGGAAACTCCAATGGATTGCAAGGCAAGGGAACTTGTTGTGTATACTGAAGTAATTAATTGGGGTCTTAGGTTTCCTTTGGACCCATAAATAGTGAGATATTTTCACTTAGTAAAGTTATGCCCAAGACAACTAAGCCCCAATGCGTGATTCACACTTTTAGCCATTATTATAGCATCATGGCTATCGAAATTCGGATGCCCATGGAACAGTTTGCTGCTGTAGCAGGTTTATGCCAAAATGGTCATATTTATTTTTATTAATTTAATATGAGGAATAACTATAAAGTAGTTGATGATTTTCTGGAGGCTGACAAGGCTTGTTGGACTCAATTCCTCTTTATTAGCGGTGCTTGGAAAACGAAAAGAAGATTACGTCTAAGGAAAATTAGATCTTGCTCACAAGATATTGGAAACGTTCAGGTAAATGTTTTATAAATTTATTTTGTTATGTCTTGATATCATTTTTTTCTCATTGGATTTGTTTTACAATGTTATTAAATTTATTTTCACAACATCTAAAAGAGGCGAAGACAACTTTCACAAAGCTGAATCAGTGGGCCACTGAAAAATGATCAACTAGATTTCACAATTTTGTTTACCCCCGGAAATATGGTAAGGGCTCACATGTGGAGAAGGAATCTGATTTAGGAGCTTTCTTAGGAATAGTTCACCCCTCCTTCCCGATCATCTGTTATCTTTAAAAGGACTGAGGAAACTAACGATAAACTTTATTTACCTGCTACGAATAGGGCTCCTATCATCTTGATAAAATTTAAGAAGAAGAAAAAGAAAAGAGATGGTCCATCTCAAGATTTTCCCGAACTATCGAGTACGGGGCCTTCAGATGAAATTGATGCATCATTATTGGATGCTCTCGCAGTTACCGTTGGTGAGGCTAATGAGCCATCAAAATCTCCAACAGTTAAGAAAATGAAGGGAAAAAAGACAAATAAAGAGGGCAGTGACAAGATAGAAGGGAAGAAGAAGAAAACTGCCACTGGTTCGGAAATCATACTCCTATCCGAAATTCTTCCTTCCATCATTTCTATATTCCTCCTCAAGAAGAAGAGTCTGTTGATTTTTATTATCCAATATTTCCTATGGTTGACCAACCATCTTTCAAAGGTGATGACCAGCTGGATGACATAGGGAACTTTAACTTCGAAGATTTTGATAAGGCTTTCCCTCAATCTACCAGCATTTCCAATGTTGTAACATATGATGGAGAGTCCTTTAAATTGTCTAAGAAACGCGATGTGCTAGGGTATGCAGTCTTAAGATATGTAAGGCCAGTAGTAAACTTGGATAGGAAGGTAAGATCTCAAGTCAAGGATATTACCTCAATTACAACTGAAAATCAAAGTTTGAAGGTTCCTATCAAGGCAGAGCAAGGCAAAGTTGATAATTTGGATAAGGAAAAGAAAACTCTTAACGACGATCTAGTTCAAGATAAATCTGTTCAGGAGAAGCTACAGACTAGCTATACTGATTTACAGTCATCTACTTCCAAATAAATAAATTCCCTAAAGGATCAACAGAATAAAGGTAAAATTAACATCCACCATTTATCTGAAGAGAAGAAAAAGTTGGAAGATCTTCTTAAGAAGAAGAAAGATGAAATTGCCTCTCTTGAAGAAAAAACTGCTTAGGATATAACCACCACCGTGGATGCATATGCTGTTATAGTATTGGATTCCATTCAATAGAAGGAAGAATCCATTAAATTGGATATGATAATGTTATTTCATGAAACATTTCCCAAGCGGTCTCTTACGGATCTATGAAAGTTTGCGCCATATAAGAAAATTCATTTTCCAACTATGTATTCGGGTGATAAATTAGGTATTTATTCGGATGAATCTGAATCTGACGATGAGGCTGAACAAGATTTGGATGACGAACATCTAGAAAAAGAAGAGGAAGAAAACAAAGGAAATGAAACATAAGAGAAAAAAAAACGAGGGGAACGAGCCCTAAGGTTACCAATTTTTATATGTTTGTGTATTTGAACTAAAGTCCTTGACGTATACAAAACGTTTTGTCGTTTTTGGATCATATTATAATGTAACTTAGTTTGTGTAAGGTCTTGTTGTATCCAAGCCATTTTGAGGTTTGAGATCATATTTTTATAGTTCAAAGATACCTTTACTTTTATCCATTTTATATTCCAATATATGTTATTGCCCGCGTTAATATCTGATCCTAAGTAAGTATTTTTATTCAAAGATTTAAACCAAAGCAACATATTTAATCTGACCAAGCCATACAAAGGTAATCCATTCGAAGGCATACAAAGTTTTAAACACAAGTCATTCGAAGGTAATCCATTTGAAGGAGTCATAACTTTAATCCAACCAAGCCATTCGAAGGTAATTCATTCGAAGGAATCATAATTTTAATCCAACCAAGACATTTGAAGGTAATCCGTTCAAAGTCATCATAACTTTAATCCAAGTAAAGCCATTCGAAGGCATCATAACTTTAATCCAACTAAGACATTCGAAGGTAATCCATTCGAAGGCATCATTAATTTAATACAACCAAGCCATTTGAAGATAATCCAATCAAAGACATCATGAAATTAATCCAACCAAGCCATTCGAAGGTAATCCATTCGAAGGCAACAAACTTTAATCACAAGCCATTCAAATGTAATCCATTTGAAGGCATCATAACTTTAATCCAACCAAGTCATTCGAATCTAATCCATTTGAATTCATCATGATTTTAATCCAACCAAGCCATTAGAAGGAAATCCTTTTGAAGGCAACAAAATTTAATCATAAGCCATTCGGAGGTAATCCATTCGAAGACATCATAACTTTAATCCAACCAAGCCATTCGAAGGTAATCCGTTCGGAGGCAACAAAACTTTAATCCCACCGAATAGTAAAGATACTTTTAAAGGCAAAAAATGATCGATTGATTAAGATTCAGACACCTCATTAAAACCATTCTGCGCCACCATGGTAGAAAAAACTATACTACCTTATATTTTCATTGAGCTAGAACAAAGTAAATATTTACAAAATAAGTTTTATCTAAATACAACCTTAGATGCTCAAAATTCCAAGGGTGGTTCAAAAGGTTGGCTTCTTTGTCAAAGAGCATGTTTGTTCCTTGGTTGATCTTTTTATACACAATGAATGGTCCTTCCCAGCTTGGAGTGAGCTTTCCAAACTTCTTTTCCTTGGTGTCTAAGAACACTTTTCTCAAAACTTTATCTCGAACTTGAAAATTTCATTTTCTTATTTTAGATGAAACCCTGCTCCTCATCAACCCTTGGTAATGTATATTTCTTAAATAGGCTTTTACTATCATTTCTTCCATTAAATCCAACTGAGCCCTCACTGCCATATCATTATTGTCTTCAAAATAATTTTGAATTCTGAAAGAAGAAAGAGTAGTTTCCATAAACTAAAGAGAATGGAGACTTTGGAGTGGCTGTGTGGGGAGTAGTTTGGTATGCCCATAGTACTTCTTGTAAATAACTTGGACATTTCCCATCTGCTCCCTCCATGTTATTTTTCAAACCCGTTAAAATCGTTCGATTCACGACCTCAATCTATCCATTGGCCTGAGGATGAAAAAGAGATGAGAAACAATGTTGAATTCCTCTTGACGTAGAAAATACTTCCATATCTATATTGTCAAACTAAGGACCATTATATGTAGTGATGCGCTTGAGAATACCAAATTGACAGTATATGTCAAAGAGAATAAAATTTACCACCACTTTAGATGTTGTCGCAGATAAAGTTGAATATTCTACCCACTTGGAGAAATAGTCTATTTCCAAAATTATAGTGCGAGATCCCCCCCCCCCCCCCCCCGAAGCCATCTGTCAAATGGTAATTCTTCGGATACGTACTCCATGAGGACTGCTGGCACATGGATTGCATTTCCATACCTTTGGAAAGGGTCACATCTTCTCACAAAGTATTTAACACCTATCATAATAGAAGGCAAATAATACGCCACCAACAAGACTTTTCTAGTTAAAGCTTTATAGCCACAATTTGTTGATCCTTCTCCATCATATTGTTCTGATAGAACACTTCAAGATTCATTAGATCCAAGGCAGCACAACAAAATCCTATTGAAGGATGTTTTATATAGAATCCCCATTAGAACCATAAATCCACGAGCTTTGTATTTTATCTTTTTGACATAAGCCTTATATGGAGGTAAAACTCCGTTAGTGATAAACTCTTGGATCTCATTTCTATAATCTTTAGAAACCACGATGGATACATGTAGACTTTCTTCTACTTCACCCTTTAATTTTGTATTTGTGACTATGGAAGGACATTCTTGCATAAAGATCCAAGGATACGGTTTAGAATATGATATAGTCGCCAAGAAGTCAACCATTGAATTTTTTGATCTAGGGACATGTTCATATTTAACGTGTTTAAACCCGGTTGTGATCTTTTTTAATACTTCTGGATACTTTATCAAGTGATCTTTCATGGTTTCAGATTTCCATTGTGCTTGATGAATGAGTGGCTATGAATCACTTATCAATCATACTCTTTTAACACCACACAATTGAGCTAATATGAATCAGGATATTGTTGCTTTATATTTTGACTCATTGCTGGATGCTTTGAACCCAAAACGTATAGCTTGGTACATAGAATCCCCAAAGGGTGAGAATATAGGTTTGAGTTTCTTTACCATTGTACTAGACCCACCATATGTTCGGATTATCCATTCATTTTTAAGCTTATTGGTTTGAGATTCTTCACAAGTTTTTTTGGAGTGAAATTCAACTAAAAATCGACCACAACTTGAGCTTTGACTACAGTTCGAGGTGCAAAGTCAATATCATAATATCCAGGCTCAACTGACCATTTGGTCATTCTTCCCGATATATCGACCGTCTGTAACAAATTATCCAATGGAAAAAAAGTTCGAATTATGATAGGTGTGCTTGAAAATAAGGCCTTATTTCTATAGTTGCTATCACCAATGCCAAAGACTAAATTTTCCAAGTTTAAGTATCGTTTCTCAGCTTCCAACAAACTCTTTCTTATATAATAAACAGGGCGGGGATAATTATCAGCTTCTCGCACCAATACCGTAAATACAACATACTCCCATACTGCTAGATACATATACAGTCTTTCCCCGTTTGTAGGTTTAAATAACGCTTTAGGTGAGGATATGTGTCTCTTGATTTCAAGGAAAGCTTGATCACAATTAGGGGACCAATTAAAGTCTTTGGAATATTTTAAGAGTTGGAAAGACTAAGCACACTTGTCTGATGATCTTGAATAAAACGGTTTAATGTTGCCAATTTTCTAGTTAAAAATCTGAAATGTTTTAGTATATTGAGGTGGATCCATGGCCAACAAGGAATTTAAATGGTCTGGGTCAACTTGAATCCATTTCTCACTTATAATGTAACCCATAAATTTTCTAGATCGGACCTTAAAGGTACATGTTTTAATATTTAATTTCAAATTGATGGCTTTTAAGTTAGAAAAGGTTTCTAGGAGGTCAGATATGTGATCCTTGATAAGGGGGGATTCCCCCGAGTGAGTACGAGCACGAGCAAGAAAGGTAGACTAAGATCTTGGGTTAAGACAAATAACGAGACATACGACAAGCTCTACGACGCCGCCGATCTCAAAAAGAAAGAGAGAATGAGTTCGACGATACTTGGAGCAACGAGTTTATCGACCAGATTAGGGACGCGATGAACAGACCATGGCTGAGTGCTAACTCGAAGATGATTGGTCGATCACGTGATCGGTGAGCTCGAGCTCTGCACACCAGTACAGCTCTGATCGCGCTCAAATAATGGCCCATCTCAACTTAATAAGCGTTTCAGACAAACCGTTTCTTTATTAATTGTATAAAACACATTTTGACTCTTAAGTCAATCCGTTTTAAGAAGTTGTTCCGAAATTATAAGAATAGTGACGTTAGTGAGTTAGTGGAGCATTAAATGTAAACAAGTGTAACTGCCCACTAACTCATGGCATTATAAATAAGAAGAACCTATCAATAAATAAAAGAATCTTTTTTTGCCTTATCTCTTTCTTGGCTAAAAAATTAAGGACTCACTGTGGTAGAACTTGTTATTCCCGTAATAAATTCGGCGCCGTCTGTGGGAACACTTATAATCATCCACCATGGTAGTCACAAGGTCAGGAATCGAGAGAGACAACCAGGAAACGAGTGACGCAACGATGCACAGGAGATGAGCGATAAATCAACCAACTAGGCAAGGTGTCCTGTACTCCGACCCTATAGCTTCTCAAGGGGGTAATCCCATGACGCCCCTTGGGACGGTCATGATGGAGGAGCCACTTATCTAGCCCACCACAGCCTCTCAGGCAGAAGTGCAACCACGTCAACCGATAGATGTAACAGGGGCTCATAACGCCGTGAAGGCAATCCCAGCAGCTGGCTCAGCCGTCCTCCAACTAGAGCAAAGAATCCAGAATCTCGAGGAGGAGAAATTTAAGATAGAATTCAAGCAAGATGCAAGGGAACAAGCCATGCATGCCACTATGGCAAGAATGAATAATGTTATTGATGCCCTCACCGCTAATATCAAGAGAACGAGAAAAATGCATCAACCGACCCGAAGGTTAGTAAACTTAACAGAACAGATCGATCATTCAAGAGAGATGATAAACAAGAAGGTGAGGGAGAGAGTAGAGACAAGAATCGTAGCAAAGGTCCGCGAGAAGAGGCAAAGCAGACGTCAACCAAGCGAGCTCGGGAAAATGAGGATCTCCGTTACAACCAGGTCCGCCCGAGACTATCAGCCTACATACTCAAGGAGTCACCATTCCTCGAGAAGATTCTAAAAGCTCAGCTCCTAAGGAAGTTTGATGCTTTCAGAATGGAAGCTTATGATGGAACAGGAGACCTAGAAAGGCATTTGAAGCAATTTAGACATATGATGATGGCGTTCAACCCCGACAATGCTGTGTCGAGCACTGTCCATGACCCTCAAAGGTAACGCAATGGATAGGCTGATCATCTTGGCGAAAGGATCCATCTACGAATTTACCGGATTGTGGAAGGCCTTTAGGGAGAGGTTTGTTGGTAACAAAGAGCTCAAGCGCGAGCGAGATTCAATCATGGACCTTTACCAACGACGAGGTGAGTCCTTTAAAAGTTATGTTAGAATATTTTTTTGTGCTATGAATGCTTTACTAGATTTTGCCAATTACATGGAGGTTCCATCCCCGAAACGAGGGCTCGACCGAAAAGGTGATCTATATGCAGATCCCATCAAGTTCCCGACTGAGAACATGGGGGACCTACTCACCAGGGCCGACATTTTTATCAGGAGGGAGCTCAACCAAAGGACAAGGGGTAGCTCTGAGAAAACGAGCTAAAAACGAGCTCGACCTGTATGAAATAGATGCAAATTCTTATCGCAATTACAAGGATCCAGTGGCTGATCTCACGTTTAATGACGATGATCTTGGAGGTGTCAGTCTGCCCCAGGAGGACGCTCTAGCTATCCACCTAGATATCAGAGGAGTAATGGTGACTCGAGTGCTGGTCGATGGTGGGATCTCGGCAAATATTATTTTCAAAAGATGTTTCGACCGCATGCAAACTGTAGCCCCATATCGGCCTACTCAACGTACATTGGTTGGATATGTAGGAAAAACCTCACAATGCGTTGGGGAGGTGGAGCTGCTGGTAAAAGTTGGCCATGGAGCCACAAAGAAGCAACTAAAGACAGTGTTTATAATATCTGATGCCCCAAGCCCTTACCATGCTATAATCGGAAGACCATGACTCCATAAGATGGAGGCAACGTCGTGCATATTCCGACAATGCATAAAATATTTAGTGGGCAGCTTGGTGGGAACAATACGAGGCAGCCAGAGAACCTCGTGAACATGCTATGTGATCGTGTCGGACCCGTCCAAACCTCTCTGATGGCAATTAAACGGCGAGGGGGATCCCAAACTAGAAACACTGGATCCTACCTCGCCGGACCTAGTGGATGACCCACGTGAAAATGATGATTCAACTGACATGGATACTATCATCGTAGACACGCTCATAGCTGACGGTAGAATACTTCCACTAAGGAATGACTTGTCTCAAGACTCAAAGGTACGTTTACTGGCTTTATTAGCAACAAATTTAGATATTTTTTCTTGGGAGGCAGCCGACGTCTCAGGGGTAAGCCCTTCAATTATAAGTCACGAATTAGCTATCAACCCTTGCACCAAGCCAGTGCGTCAAAAGCGTAGATCCTTTTCAGCAGAAAATCATGCGGTTATATTAGCTGAGGTGACCAAATTAAGTCATTTGGGACATATCCGAAAAGCAAGATATCCGGTCTGGATAACCAACCGACTTTTTGTTAAAAAGAAGAGCGGTCAATGGAGAATGTGCGTGGACTTCACCAATCTAAACAAGACGTGCTGTAAGGATGCTTTCCCATTACCACGTATCGATCAGTTAGTCAATTCGACATCGGGTTGTGAATATTTATCATTTATGGATGCATACTCTGGGTATAACCAGATTCGCCTCCACCCATCCGACCAGGAGCACACAGCATTTCCAACCGAGAGAGGTCTCTACTGCTACACGGTCATACCTTTTGGGTTGAAGAAAGCAGGTTCAACATATCAAAGACTTATAAATCACATCTTCCAAGATTTTATGGGGCGCCATTTAGAGGCATACATTGATGACATGATCATTAAAAGTCATAAGGAGGCGCAATATTTGGAAACATTGCAGGTTGTTTTTTATTTATTATGACAGTTTAACCTCAAGCTTAACCTGGACAAGTGCTCTTTTGGTGTTGCCAAGGGAAAGTTTTTGGGTTATGTAGTAAGTCAACGAGGTATTGAAGCCGACCCCATCCAACTAAATGAAATTCTGCAAATGGAACCTCCAAAGAATATCAAGGAAGTACAATGACTTACAAGAAGGTTAACAATATCTCACCTCCCCTGGACAGAAGAGTGTGATAAAGCTTTTGTCAAGCTCAAACAATATCTCACCTCCCCTGGGATTCTGTCTGCACCTGTCCCCGAGGAGCCCTTGTGTATCTACCTGGCGGTATCACTATTTGCTGTGAGCTCGACTCTCGTACGTGATCAGAATTGAGTACAACGCCCGATATATTACACGCCCAAAACACTAACAGATGCGGATTCAAGGTACTTGAACCTTGAAAAACTTGCTCTGAGTTTGGTTATTGCAGCTCGGCGGATGAGGCCATATTTCCAAGGGCATGTAATTTCGGTGCGGACAAGATTTCCTCTGCGAACGGTATTACGGAAGCCAGATGTTTTCGGTAGGCTCACTAAATGGAGCATCGAGCTTTGTGAGTATGACATTCGTTTTTAGCCACACTTAGCTATCAAGGGGCAAACAGTCGCCGACTTCCTTACCGAATTCACCTCCTTCGGAGATCAACAGACGGACACAAATAATCAAGAAGCGATTAAGTCGGACCAGTGGATTGTTGAGGTTGATGGTACATCTTCTACATCGGGCGGAGGAGCAGGATTTGTCGTACGATCCCCAAGTGGTGAGGAAGTCAAACAGGCCGTACGCTTCAATTTCCCGGTAACAAATAACGTAGCAGAGTACGAAGCTGCTCTCTGTGGCATGAAACTGACCTTGATATGTAGAGCCCAAAATATTAGGATCAAGTCCGATTCTCAGTTGGTGATTAATCAGGAACAAGGTACTTTTTATGTAAGGTAGAAGGTAATTAAAGATTACCTTGTTATACTTAAGGATTATTAATCTAAATTTTTATGTGTGTTATATGAGCAGAACCCACGAAAGATAACTCACCGGCTGATATTTTAGCCAAGACCGCAGCTTCGGGAGAGCATCCCACAGTTATACTCCAGCAGCTCCCCATGACAGAACTCATACCAATAGCAACAACCATTAAGTCAATTGTGAATGAAGTTGATTGGAGAACCCTATACTTGTAGTACTTCAGCTATGACAACTTCCCAACAAATAAAAATGATGCTCGAGCACTGCAAATCAAGGCAGCCAAGTTTTGTATTCTCGACAATATCCTGTATAGGAAGAGTTCGACCCGGCCTTTGCTCCAATGCATTGATCGTGCGGAAGTTTATTCGATATTAGTTGATTTGCACTCAGGGGAAGCATATGGCTCATTATGGCCAACAAACACTAATTCGTCGATTCCTCCTAGCTGGGTATTATTGGCCCGATCTAGCTGTCAATGCGGCAAATCTCGTACTAAAATGTCACAGGTGTCAACAGTATGCAAACACACAGCATAGACCAAATGAACCTATGCAGAAAGTTCATGTTCTGTGCCCCTTTGATAAATGGGGAATAGACTTAGTGGGTCATTTGCCAATGGCCACAGGCAAAAGGCAGTTCCTTATCGTCGCGGTAGATTATTTTTCCAAATGGGTCGAGGCAAAAGCCCTGTTCTGAACACGTGCACACGAGGTATGTGATTTCATCCATAATCAAATTCCAACCCCATATGGAACTCCACAGATTTTAATGACAGATAACGACCCCCAATTCCAAAATTCAATACTTAACAACTTCTGCAAACGATATGGGATTTTCTACCACTTCGCCACCCCCTATTATCCCCAGGAAAACGGCCAAGTTGAGGTAACTAACAGGACGCTACTCGAAGGACTTAAGAAAAAGTTAGAAGGCGCCCATGCCAAGTGGCCGGATAAGTTACCATATGTGTTATGGGCATATCGAACCACCCCGCGCTCAACAACAGGAGACACACCATTTTCATTGGTATACCGTTTAGAAGCGATCATTCCAAAAGAGATCATAGTACCGAACCACAGAATCGAGCACTATGAAGAAGAGGCAAAACTAATAGCTAGATCAACCTGCTTGGATCTCTTAGCTGAACGACAAGACTAAGAAAGGGTACGAGTAGAACACTATAGAAGCTTGATGCGGGGACGCTTTAATGCTCTTTTAAAGCCACACTCTTTTAAGGAGGGAGACTTAGTCTTAAGGAATGTGTTTCAAGGTTCCAGCGATGGAACAGGTGGCAAACTAGGACCAAATCGGGAAGGCCCGTACACGATTATTTCTACAGAGAACCATGGCGCGTATAGATTGGCAGATCAAAGTGGTTGAGCACTTAAGCACCCTTGGAATGTCAATCACCTAAAGTTGAAGGCGATTTTGTTATTGGAAAGCTTGGAGATTGGTTACTTAAGAATTTGATCTAGGGTTGATGAATTGGGGCTTTCTCAGAGGAGGGAAGGTTGAAGATGAAGGTTTTTTTTTTTTATTATTTTTTCAATTTGTTGTAATTTTGCAAACTAGGGCCTGTATGTTTTGAAGTTTAATAAAAAAGACCTTGATTAAAAAAAAAATGACAAGGAGTTAGATTTTTTTTAGTTATTCCAAAAATTGAACTCACTCCATCTGACTTATAAAAATTTCAACACAAAAATAAGATATAGTAAAATATTATTTACTAAATATATGAAAAGGTGTTATAAGAAAAGAAGTCTAAACCCTAAATCTTTAAATACATTATATTTTAAGTTTGGAGAAAATAAAATCTTGCATATTAGTTTTCATGTCCATTTTTTTGGCAGAAATTGTATTAGCTAAAAACTACCATGGTAAATATCGGTGCAGATTCT
Source organism: Limnanthes douglasii subsp. nivea (assembly GCA_036936605.1). NCBI lineage: Eukaryota > Viridiplantae > Streptophyta > Magnoliopsida > Brassicales > Limnanthaceae > Limnanthes > Limnanthes douglasii. Next base: position 239,365,160 of record JAUPFV010000002.1, read on the forward strand.
CACTTACTCAGAATCCTGTGTCTTCCACTATTCTCGTTTCTTACAAAATCATAAATTATATATTTATAGACTATAACTAGTTTGTCTGTGCGATAACTCTGTACGTCGCGTGAATAAGAAGAATTCATTTGATTATTAAGTTTGGTTGATTTTGCAGATAACACCTTCAACCTCATTTTGCAGATGGAAAGTCTTGGGGTTGGCTATATTGACCCGGGTTGAGCATCGTCTCAGGCTTTGGATTGTGATTTTAAGGTCTTCTCGATTCTTTTCTAGGGTTTGAACTGGATTCGGTTGGATTTTGTTGAAGCAGTGATGTTTTTCCTGATCTGGAATGGTGCGATTTAGAAGTGGGTTTTGGTGGGTCTCGAGATGTGCCTTCTTCAAACTCATTTCCCTCCTGAAGGTTCTTGATCTAGTTGATTTCAAGGGTTTGAACTGGGTTTGGTTGGATTTCATTGAAGCAGTGATGTTTTCGCCAGATCTGGAATGGTGCAATTTAGGTGAGGGTTTGGTGGGTCGCGATTTGTGATGTTGATGGCTACTTCGAACTCATCTCCCTCCTGAAGGTTCTAGATCTAGTTGTTTTGAAGGATGGTGCTTTGTGGCAATGGCTTTGGTTCTGTATTGAAGTCAATGATGAAGGATTTTGGGTTGTCGCTAAGAGTTTTGGCGGAAGTCGGCTTCTCTGATTTAGGGTACTAATTGGGAAAGTGACTTATGTTGTGCCTGTAGGGCTTCAATAGTTTTACTCTCTTAGGTTAGGGTTTGTTTTAAGTTTCAATTCAGTCCTTTAAATTTGTAAAAGTCTTTGATTTCTTAATAGATCGTTATTTGCTTAAAAAAAAGTTTGGTTGATTTTGCAGATAACTATAGACTTGGTTGAAAAGTTTACCGGTAGCGACCCAACGGGTTCTCTTTAAGTACTTAATAGTTTCTATACTTTTATGGGCTTTGTTTTATTACTTTAACTTAAAAATTCATTTCAATCTTATTCAGAGCTGGGTCTCATTTCCAGTTATTTAAATACAAATCATGCCAACCCAAAGTAGGGTTTTCTAAAATCAGTGGACACCCAACCCATTTTACTTCATAATATAGTACAACAAATACAAGAGATGAACCTAAAAAACTCATTTTACTTCATAATGCAGTACAACAAATACAAGAGATGAACCTAAAAAGAGTTACGAGTATCCAAACAGCAAAACTAAATTGTTGGCTTTCCGATGACATCAAAGTAGCTGGACCACCCTGTTTGTAGCTGTAGCGTATAGCAAAGAGCTCCGGTTCCACTACCAAACCCTAAATTATAAGGGTTTAGAAGAAACTGGCCCATATACATAGGGCTATTACTTGACATTATCTGTCCCACAAAAAATAAATTAATCAAGACAATTTATATTGATTTGGATACAACAGATATATATATATATATATATGTTATGATTAGAGCTATGGTTCTGTACCTTCCGTTGAAGCTCCAACTGCTTTGTGTATTTTATTGCATCATCCAGGATGGAAGCTTGGTCTACCTAGTGATATCAACAATGTTTTCTAATAATCGTTCCTTTCAATTTTTTCATTCATATTACAAAACTATATAGTATCTCTACTTATAAATTAAAAAAGATACCTTATTGCAATTGGGAACTAAGTTTCCCAGCGTTGTTATCTTATTCCTGATATTATCTCTGCGTTTCTATACGTATATAATCATGTAAGCAGACCATATAATCAAGATACATGATAGGGCTAAACAAACGTAATTCTTACCTTCTCATAAATATTACTTAGTGTAGATGATCGTCTCCTTTTGCAGTCTCCACGTACCTTTTTATCCTCCTAATATGGCAATACAACACAATAATTAATTTTGATGTTCTAGGGTTTTGATCGGTGGATACTGTTTGAGCACATGCTTTAGGGTTTTGAGATAGGATTTCTTTTCTTGTTGTTACTGATTATTTAAGTATTGGTTCTTCAAACTAATCATAGAAGTGGCTCTTTTTTTCAAAATTGCATTTACAACTTTATGATTTTTTCGGGTTCATTTATGTCTTTAACATTATTAATCATGTTTAAGTAATTTTTATAATATACAAATAATATTATTAATTTTTTACTGAATCGATTAAACTTTAATTTGAAAACCCAAGTACTAAACTTTATTATTATTATTTAATATTGAGTTAAAAAGATCCAGACGTGTACAGATAACAATCAAACAAAACAAATAAAAATAAAAAGATTAAACATAAATGAAACATTAAAAATAAGATGATGTACTTTTAAAAACAATTTAAAGTATAATACAGATCTAAATTAGTATTAGATACCTAGTAGATCTCTACTAAAAATATAAACTATGTGCCTAAACGTGTTTAGAAATTAATTTATACATACATTAATTTTAAACTATATTTCTCTTTAAGATGATAAAGATCTGTATTTGGATAAAGATCTGTATTTGGATAGGCTAGTGAAGGTCTCAGTTCTGAGATGGTAACTAAATTGGTTCTTTCTCAAAATTTAAGAGAATATGTGTACTTCAACTCATCTACAGTGATTTAATCAGATACTGATTTCAGCGATAAACAAGAAGAATACTGGAAAATACTCATGCCGATAGGTATAGAAATAAATAGCTTACCTGACTCTTTTTACACGGCGGCGCGATTTCACTTTCTGAGCTCGGCAGCTTTTCAATATCGGATAAATCGGCGTATATGCTCTCAAATGTCTCCATTCCTAAATCACTTGTATATAGATAAAGCGGTATGGGCTTCGGAGAAGGAGATCTGAAATCAAACCCCTGATTATTTATGTGGTTGATGCTACCTACTTATGAATCGAAGAAGCTTTATTTATATGGTTTCGACATAGGAGCATGTCTTAACCACAGAACCCTACCCAAGACCAAGACCAAGACCACTATTATATTGATGAAAAAACTAAAGCGGCAATTTTGTCGCTTAGTTCCAAGGGGCAGGGACATTTTTAGTGGGACATTATCCTACCATCACAGTTTTCATGTCTTACCCTTTATACATTTTTTTGGGTTGTATTTTTCTTTGGACGTATAATAGAATTGTAGTCCGACTATCATCAACTTTTTTGTTGTTAATTTTGTGAAATTAACCATTATCAAATTATCAAATTATCAAATTATAAATAAAGTTTTAATAAATTTATGATCAATCAGCTGTATATTGAATAATTATCTAAAAATTCAAAAGAAACACTGCATACTTATGAAAATGGCCGGTTAATAATAATAATAATAATAATAATAATAATAATATCGAATTATATGTTTTTATTTTATTTTAAAAATATCTTTTTAATTTTATAATAAAAATTTAACAATTATTGATGATTTGTTGTTCATTTTATTCTTCACCCATTATTCACATTTATTATCATTTACTTTTCAAATTGTCTTTTTACTCGTCAAAATAAATTTAAACTTTGGATCAATCCATTCGATTATATTTTACCCACTATATATAATATATTTTTTTAAAATAGAATTTGAAATCAACCGACGACAAATTCTGAAGAGCAATTTGATTCGTCTGTTATGAAGAGTTTAAAATTCAAGCCCCCAACAAACATACCGAAGAGAATAATAACATAACAATTTTTTAATGTTCGTGGAACAATTGATCACCCGAGCCACTAAAGTTAAATTTATTGTCAACGGACATAAGAAGAATTAGGAAACGACACATCTCCTAATGTGGAAAGAGCATCTCAGAAATATTATTCAAAGAAACATATGTTTTTTCAACACATTTACAAGATAGAGAGAAGTCGGACCAGGGATCATCCAGTCGGAGTAGGAAATGATGACGATGTTGTTGGAACGGAAAAAAAATTTCGAATAACAATATCAAAGCAAGACATAAGTGAGGAACGAGACCGCAAACCTCGCTTGTCTTACAACAAGGAAAAAGAAAACCATGTTAACCCATAGTTGTACCAAACGGAGTACCAGCACCACCAATGCATCTTGATGCTTCAACAGCTTTCGAACTAAGCATTTCATACTCTGGGAAGATGTTGGCTAGACCAAATGTTTGTCATTTTTTCACAGCCCACCAATGCCTCCAATACCCAAACAACGAAAATGTAACAGTTATAAGATGAAATCAAAATGCTTCAAAGGGATGTTATGGACCATTTCTATCACTAAAAGTATAGAAATCAAAATAATACTAGGTAATTCAAGAAAGAATTGATGACCCTACAGAAGGTCTCCGCCTAGTAAAGTTGGGGAAATATGTAAGATGTGTAAATGAAATAACAACAACAATTGGGACAACTTGTAAGATGTTATGCATGATGTGACATTGGTCCCAAGAAAAGTCATTTGACGTGTGTTGTCAATAAACAACAACTTATAAAATATTATGGAGCCACGAGAGTTCAATTTATCACAATATCATAACTAGTGGTCAACCAAACACTGGGACAAGCTCAATTCCAAAAAGCAAAATAGTTTTACAACAAATAGGATTGCCATGATTTGGTGATTGTAGATGTTTACAGATAAAGAGTTTTACGAGATGCTCTTTCAAATAATACAATCAGAACAAATATCTAAATTTGGGTGATCTACTAGCTTATGTAGAGCGTTCATCAAGGTTTCTAGAAACCAAAGAAATGCAGACATTGTAACTTCGACGATATAATCATAAAGATATCATTCGGTTATAAAAAATGTCACGATAGCTCAAGTCAATTCCAAGAATAAAATATCCAATAAAAACAATACAACAACTTTGGTTAGGCCTATAAACAATTAAGGGCTTGGGTACAAAGGAAAATATAGAAGTGTTTACGGCAACAATATACCAAAAAGCCCAATTACCCACCAGAAGGGTCAATGTATAGAGCTAACCAAACATTCTATACCAAGAACAATGGATCAAGTCAAAATAAAAATCAAGAGGTTAATGATGTATATTGGTAGCTCCGGAAACATAATTTACAAAGGAACTTATGACAATATGAGATGAGCGCATTACAAACCCTGACCGAGCAAATTTTGACTGCCTTCACCATAACCAATACAAATTATTAGGGGAGTTAAACTTAAAAGTTATACTCAAAAAACAAGAATATGTGAATATAGTTCATTGTCTATTCATGGTGGTAGACACACATTTCTCGTACATTGTCATATTGGGAAGATTTTGGCTAGACCAAATGTATGTTGTGGTTTTTACGATCCACCACTGCCTCAAGTACCCAATTAACTATAAATTAGTAGTTATAATAAGGAATAAAATTACTTACAATGAATGTTATGAAGAATCCCTAGAACTCAAGTTATAGTAATCATAATTATAAAAGATCATTCTATAACGAATGGGGTCGACAAGATGTGTAATTGGTCCTTACAAAATTCATTTCATGTCAGTTTTCAAGTAACAACAACTTTTGCCATATTATAGAAAAGAGAAGATCATAATCTTAACAGAAAATAAAGTCAGTATTTGAAGATATCGAGAGAATAACTGTTGTGAGACATATACACAAATTTTATTACCCAATGCAGACAGTAAATCATGTCGCGGTCAGCAAGAAGAAAGACAAATGGAAGATGTTTGTGAACTTCACATACCTTAGCAAGGCATGCTCAAATGAACCTTTTCACATGGAGGGTTGACCAAATGATAGATGTAACATCCAAGAAAAAAATGATATCTTTTATGGATGTATTTTCCACTTATAATCATTTATAGACGCACGAAGAATAAAAATACCATACAACATTGGCTGCATAATATAGACTATATTTTTAGAAAGTAATTATATTTAGAATGAAAAACCCTCGAGAGACATATGAAATGCTAATTAAAAATATCTGTGTAAATCAGTCAGGCTGAACATTCAATCTTGTATTGAAGACCTAATGGTCAGAATACTTCATATGAGAAACTTGACCAAGACCTTCGCAACCCTCAAGAGATTTAACCTCGAGTTAAACCCATAAAAGTTTACAATAAGAGTGATATATTGAAAAAATTTAGGCTATATGGTTAGAAAAATTGAATAGAAGCAAATCCCACACAACTTTCCAACATAACACCACTAAGGAAACTCTTGTCAAGATCTTCAAACAAATGCCAACTTTTATTCCAAGTTTTAAGAGGAGAAGGAAAGTTTTAATTGACTCTAGCATGTGATGAGGCATGAAAATATTTGTATTTATAGATAACAATCTCATAGTGCACCCTCAATGCAAAACTAATTACGGAGAAAGAAAGAAAATCTAAAGTAATATATTTTATAAGTAAAAAAAGTTACAAACTAAAAATAGATACTTACGATTAGAAAACTTTCTTTCGCATTGGTAGTTGTACAAAACTATAATGTCATACTTCCAAGATCATATGATAATAGTCTGAACTTTATTCCCGCTTAAGAATCATACTACAAAAGCCAGAGGTATCTATAACTCTGACCACGTTGTCAATAGAATTAAGAGATCGCAATATCTAATTTTAACAAAGAACGGGAAATCACATCCTTGATATTGGCAGATTTTTGACAAAATTGCAATCCGAAAGATTATTACTTACAAAAGAGTAGTCTAAAATTACATGAAAGGTTAGAACTAATAGATCAAGTAATAGTATAGGCTAAATAATATGTTTCCAACTCATATCTCAAATGATAAATATTTTAGTAAATCCATAAATTTTGGCTATTCCACTTCCAATAATGAAGTAGAGTACGAAACCACAATTGCATGACTCCATCTAGCAAAACTGTATGGATTCATAATGAAGTGCAGTACGAAACCACAATTGCATTTAGTGGTCAACCAAGAATTGGGACAAGCTCAAGCAAAAAAACATATTTTTAATATTTTAAAGAGCTTTGACGACACATTACCCAATTTTACCAAGTTAAGTTCAAATAAGTCTGAAGAGATGAAAATACAGCCATTGGAACTCTTGCATCCTCGGCATGCACATCTTCGACCCTTTGAGTAATCTTTCGAAAACATCTAACCAATATTTTATCCAACTATTTCCTATCAACATTTATCTCTACATCAGTAATGGTAATAAAAAGAGAAGACAAGAAAATGAATATTGGAGAAATCCAATCAAAACATATATTTTCGAAGTAATACTCCTCGAAAATAAAAGAAAATCAAGAAAAAATAAGATAAAATCTGCAATATGGGTTTATATTTCAGATATATTGTATAAAAGAGGGCTAATCAAAACTATAATTAGGTGTTTACGCTTTGATAAAGTAACTTGTGTCTTAGAGGGGTTAACTTTAAAATGAATATGAGGATGCTTCCAATAAGATAAATATGGACTTAAATATCTCTAAAAAGTTAGTCTATATCACCACTACAATTAAATATTTAAATAAAAAAATCCAATGAGCACCACATTCAACAATATTACAAATAAAATAAACTCAATGGTTTGGTTATTTTAATAATATAAATTTAATCTTTGGCATTTTGGTTTATTCTATAAATCTAAAGGAAATTATTATTAATTCTTGAGTTTAAATGTAACTTACGACTTTTATATACATGCAGGTTGTTTTAAGTATATATAGAGGTTTCACAATCTTCATAAGGACGAATTACACTTAAGAAATTGAAATTTGAGAGTATTTGTGGTGTCTTCACAATTTTCATAAGGACGATTTATGACTTATTGAATGGTTTCGATTCCATTTGTGGTGTCTTCATTATACCAAGATTTTTGTTTTACTTAAGAATTTGGTTAGAGTCCTCTACATTCCTGATTATTTATAGGGTTCTATATCATATATTGTCCGGGTTTAGTTCCATGGTTGGTTCCATTTGTATCTGTTGATATCAAAGCTTAAGGTTAACCATGTTTCCATATATATCTTTCATTCCTAGTCTTGGGTTCCATATCGAATTCGGTCCAAGTTTACTTGCATTATTTGTTGGGTTCGTATTAGTTGGTATAATAGTTTTAGGTTTATCAAGTTTGCATATATATAATTTTTCATTTTTAATCGTTGGATCCATATTAGTTTTAATTCGGGTTTTGTCGTATTGTTGGCTCGATTCGTATCAGTTGATATCAGATTTTCAGGTTTTTCAATTTTTATTATATATATTTTTTATTTCTAGCAAACATACATAGTTTTATTTATTCATTTGTGTAAAAACAACTCATAAAAAATAGAAGACTTTACACGTTCATATTTTTTACCAGTGAGTGTTTGGATTAAAATATTGGTATATATTTATTTAATATCCAAATAAAATGATGTAAGTTTGACGGTGTTCACTAAAAAAAGACGAATACTTTCCCACATTATATATATCCAATACAAATTATTCTTTTATATTAAGATATTTGTTTCAAATTATATTTTCTCCGAAAATTATTTCAGTTCAAGATTTGTTCAAGGTTTTTTGCAGCAATAGACCAATATCATTCATATAATCAATGTCTATGTCTATGCACTAAATCTTCAAGAGAACCTTTTTAAAAAATTAGAAAATGATATAAATATGGAGATCTTCTAATAAGATAAATATATACTAAATATCAATAACTTTGGTGTGGATAAAAATAGCCTGAGGGTAGGCTAGTAATTTTAAGTGGAGTTTAAAGGTGGTGTAAGGGTGTTTAACGGTGGTGTAAGGGTGTTTAACGGTGGAGAGATAATTGAGCAGCTTGGTAGCAGTTAATTTTCATTATTCGAAGTTAATGCTGGTGGTTGAGTATTTATAGTGTGATGTTTGGGCCCTTATGGGCTTTCAGGTCAAGTTTAATGGACCCGGGTCATGTTTAAAGACCCATGAGTTCTAGCCAGGAGGACAAGTAGCTTAGTCAGGAAGTGTTTAGGTTTTTTAGTACTTTTGTCATAGTTCGAACAACCTTAGGCTCACATTGTTTCGAAGTGATCTGTCCGGTCCAAATGATCTGTCCGTTTTATGTTCTTTGTGTCTGTCCGGTATTCGAAGAGAATTTACACTGACCTGCCCTTCCGGGGAGATATCTTAGATTCGACTCATCAGGAGCCCCTTTTTTAGGTGTTTGAGAAAGTGTCCTTGTCAAAGAACTAAAAAACTGTCCGATTACATGAAGTGGTTCTTAATTCGGAGAGAGTTATGGGTATACCCGGACAGGTCAAACGTTACGAATTCCAAACGGTTTTTGCCAGAGTTAATGGGATACGTGTCACTCCCTGATTGGTCACTCCAGCCGTTTTTTCACCTTGAATTTCGCGCCACCTTCTTTAACAAGTTACCTCTTTAATTGCCAATAATGACATCAGCTTCGCCTTTTAATCATTGCCCGACTTTTCGGATTCTCCTAGGAATCAACTCCTTTTTTTCACATTTACTATAAATTCTCATTCATTTTTCACTGTCTCACTATCTCTTTCAAATTTCACTCTGCATTTTCACCCAGAGCTTTATCTCTCTAGAACGAAAATTTCCTTGGTTGTTTTATGTTTACAGCAAGAACAGCTTTGATCAAAGGCGGTTGGCTCAATCTTTCGGAGTTGGAGAAAGCACAAAGGGTCGAGAAGGAGAAACGACTAGCAGCAAGGCTACCATCGTCGCCTGTTGAGACACCAGCCTCCTCTGTTGCAGAGTCTGATAGGGGCTCATCCTCTTCCAAAGGTACCAAGCCTAGAAAGCTCTTTCAATCCACCCTTTCTCCCATAGTATCTGGTTCCTCGGTTCAGGAGTCAATACCTGCTGTTGAACCAGGAGTTACCGCTACAAGTGTCAGGAAAAAATCATCTTTCATTGCCATGGGGTCTGATTCTGACCACTCTCTGGATAAATTAGTCATCAAGAGGCCAAGCAGGTTAGTCAAGGGGCTAACTTCCAAAAATACTCCCTCAAAATCAGGGACGAAGAATAGCGACTCTGGGTCTGGAGTGCCCTTTAGAGCTCCCCGGGAGAGGCTGTCCGGTCCAGAGGCCAGCAGCGCGGTACCCCCCAAAGAATCTTCTGCCTCAGAAACTCAACTCGAGGTGAGAAGTCAGATAAATACGGGCAGGCAACAGTCCGGAGGGCAGGCTATGCCAAGCACTAATCCTCCCCGAACCACTTCCACAGAAGTTCCTCCAACAATTATGGAGGAGAGAATGGAGGACTCTACTGAAGAGGTCCCCTTTGAGTCCGAGTCTTCCGGACCGGCTGATACCACTCCTGCTGTTGCAAAAAAAGGGAAGGAAAATTTGTATCTGAGGCGCCCGGACCTGCCGGAGTGGCTTGAGGGAAGAGTGGGGCCGTGTTCCACAAAGTTGAGTTCAAGTACCTCTTGGCTTTGCAGAAGACCAAGTATGCATTTATCCATACCTCTGATCTGGGTAGAATGCGCACAAAGTGGGGGGTCCCTGAGAACGTAAAAATAAGGATTCCCATCGATCCGGAGACCCCGATGGACTGTAAAAGGAATGAAATAGTCTTCTTTACGGAGCTATTTAACTGGGGACTCAGGTTCCCACTAGACCCGGAGATCGTGCGCTACTTCCACCTGGTCAAACTCTGCCCATCACAGCTAAGCCCCAATGGTTGGTTTACCTTGATGTCATGCATTATGGCATCCAGATTATCAGGGATCCCTCTTCCTATGGAAGAGTTTGCTGCAGTGGCCAACCTGTGCAAGCATCATCAGTTCCCCTTCTACCATTTCAACATGGGGAACGATCTCAAAGCTGTTGATGATCTCCTGGTATCAGAGAGCAAATGGAGGAGCCAATTCTTGTTTTTCATTGGCTCATGGGAAAACGGCAAGAAAATCAAGGTCGGAGAGAATCCAAGCCTTCTCAGGAGTAGATGGAGGAGTGATCGTAAGTTTTTTTTTACTTCAAGTTTCTGTTCGAATCTCTCTTTTCTTTTTTGTACTAACCAAGTTCTCTTTTGTTTTAACAGAGCTGCCAAAGGAGTTCGGGGACTACCTGAAGGCCGGACAGACTACCTGTGGCAAGATCAATGCATGGGCTGCAGAGAACTGGGAGAACCGATTCCACAAGGCCTTCACCACTGGAAACCTAGCAAGGTCCCACCTGTGGAACACAACAGGTCGGAGAGACCTAACCTGGGAGGAGCTCGCCACTCAGCCTGATGAAGACATTGTGTTGAGAAGGTCCCACGAGCTGGATGGGACATTGTATATGCCTGCCCGGGCCAAAGCCCCAAGCAAAATGAAGGGCAGAAGAAGAGGCAAGAAGGTGGCAGGTGATACTGAGAAGGAGGCCCCAACAGATCCAGAGGGGCCAACACAAGTTCAAATTGATGCAGCCCTTTTACAAGTGGTGGAGCAGGAGAGCGAAAAGCAGGAAGTGAACCTCCCAAAACCTCCAAGGGCATCCAAGAGGACTCGCAAGCAAGCAAGTGAAAGTGCTGATAGGGAAGCCAAGAAGAAAAAGACTTCCCAAGGAGATGAGCTTGCTCTCCGGGATCCGGAGCCCTCTTTCCCTACTGACCCCAATCTGGCCGAAGAGATCCCAAGGGACTTTTAAGAAGAGATTCCAACGGAGTTCCATACTGATGAGGTTGAGGGGGGAGAGCTTAATTTGGATGAAGTGGACATCACCGGTCTGGGTGGACTTGGTGACTATTTCTTTGGCCTGCCTAGAGACGAGTTTGCAGGGCCCTACATCCCTCCGAGCAGCTCTAATACGGTCAACTTTAACGGTAAGACTTTCATGGTTTATAGTGAGAAGGACACTATAGCCCACTCTCTACTTAGTAATGTGCATCCAGTTCTCACATTGGAGAGGCAAGTCCGGAGTCAAGCAGACACTATCAAAGACCTCAAGTCTGATAAGGAAAAGCTGTCCGGAGACCTCCGCACTGCGACCACCAATGCTGACTTGCTTAAGGAAGCAAACGAGGAGCTGAAGAAGAAGCAAAATGAAAGCAACACAAAAGTTGCCACCCTAGAGCAGACCATAAAAGATCTCCAGGATAAGTTGTCCGGTATGGAGAAGGACCTGACAACCTCAAGAGGAGAAACTGCAGCAAAGGAGAAGATCATAACCAACCTGACCACTGACAAGATTGCTTTAGAAAATGCAGTGACTCAGGCTGTTGAAGAGAAGGCTGCTTTGGTGAGGGACCAAGAGGCCACAATCAAGGCTAAGATCAACGCCTATACCAGGGAGATGATACAAAGTGAAGAGCTAATGATTCAAAGGGTGAAGTCTGATATGGTTCTCCTGTTTCACGAAAAATTCCTGAAGAGGAGGCTGGGGAGCTTATGGCGCTATGTGGATGATGATGACCTTCCATATTATACTATGGTTGACGAGGGATATTCCAGTGAGTCCTCGTATGATAATGAAGAGGAAACCGGAGAGAGCCCAGGTGAAGAAGAGATTGATCCCAAGGGCAAGAAGATAGTCGAAGAGAGGAGCGACATCAAGGGCGAGAAAGCAGATGAGGGCGAGCCATCTTCGAAGGCTCAACCTTAATGTATAATTTATTTTGTTTATCTTTTATTCAAACTAAAGTCCTTGGAAGGCCAAGGCACTCTTTTTGTGATGGTGTCCGTATTATTCGGACAGATTTTTTGTGCTGTACCCAAACTTGTTCAAAAAGTCCTTGGAAGGCCAAGGCAATTTTAAGTTGTTGAATGAATGTTTTTATTTTGCTCAACCATCCTCTTCTTTCATTATTTGTTTTAGTTTAGATAGCCGGAATTTAAGTAGCTCTATTGTATTGTGAGAGTATTAAGACTCCTCAGCTAGAATTTAAATAGCCATTAGATCTTTTAGTCCGGGTAGTATGATAAGAGATAAAATTTTGAAAATACTTAGAAAATTTTGAAGAAGGCACCAAATTTCATTGAAAACTCTCCGTGCCACCGAAGAGGGGAAGGTATGCCCCCAAATATTTACATGGATGTTTAAACAAGTAAATATTTACACAAGTGTTATTCCAAGTACATTCGAAGGTGGTCAATATTCCAAGGGTGAGTTAAAACCCTGCCATCTTTGTCTTCTAACCAATAAGTCCCAGGCTTGATTCTTTCAACCACAGTATACGGACCCTCCCAAGTTGGGGCCAGCTTTCCGAAGAGCTTTTCTTTAGTATGCAAGAAGACCTTCCTTAATACTTTATCTCATGGTTGGAAATCTCTCCTTTTAACTTTAGAAGCAAACCTGTTTCTCATCAAGCCCTGATAGTGTGCAATTCTAAGATGAGCTTTAACCCGCCTTTCTTCGAACACAAAAGGATGGGAGTGTCTTATCTATGGGAGCTACTGCATCCATTCCATAGACCAAGGCAAAGGGGGATTCTTGTGTTGCAGCCCCAGGTGTTGTCCGGTAGGCCCATAAGACCTCTTGTAGATAACTAGGCCACTTCCCAGCAGCCCCTTCCAAAATTTTCTTTAACCCGGACAGTATAGTTCTATTAGCCACTTCAACCTGCCCATTGGCTTGTGGGTGGAAAGGTGAAGAAAAGCAGTGCTGTATACCCCCTTGAAGCACAGAAGCTTTCCATTTCTTTATTGTCAAATTGTGGCCCATTGTCTATTGTTATCCTCTGTGGGACACCAAATTTGCAACATATGTTGGACAGAATAAATTTTATGACAGCTTTTGATGTTGTCCCTGCCAGGGGGGCTGCTTCTATCCACTTCGAGAAGTAGTCAATGGCCACAATTATAGTTTTACGCCCTCCGGACGCCACAGGGAGAGGCCCAACGAAGTCCAATCCCCATCGAGCAAAAGGGATGGGCTCAGAAATTGAGTCTAAGGGAATGGCTGGTACATGAATTTCATTGCTGTACCTCTGGCATGGGTCACACCTTTTTACCAGCTCCTTGGCGTCTTTCATGATTGATGGCCAATAGTATCCGGAGAGTAACACTCTTCTTGTTAAAGCTCTGAATCCACAATGGGCTGATCCCTCACCATCATGCAATTCGGAGAGGACCATCTGTGACTCATTATCCCCTAAACAGCGTAGGAGAGGTTTACTATAGGATTTTTTGTACAACACTTCTCTCAACATAATGAAACCACGAGCCTTGTGTTTCAATGTTCTGGCTTGTGACTTATCTGAGGGCATAATACCATCGGACAGATATTGTATGAGGGGAGACCTCCAGTCTTGAGGCCGGCTCACTTGTATTTCAAAAATCTCCTCTTTTCCACCCTCACTGAGTTGAATAGAAGGGCTTTCAAGCACATGGATCCATGGGTAGGACTCCGTATATGCTATTGTTGCCAATGAGTCTGCTAGCTCATTTTCTGCCCGGGGTATATGCTCATATATAACAGCTTTAAACTTTAACGCTTCATTTTTGAGGAGGAGTAAATATTTTACCAATTGCTCCTTTCTAGCCTCAGATTGGCCTAAGGCATGGTGGACAAGTAACTGGGAGTCACTCAGAAGCTTGACCCTTTTAGCCCCACAGATGTGGGCCAATTTCAACCCGGCTATAGCTGCTTCGTATTCGGACTCTTTATTAGACGCCCTGAAAGCAAAACAAATAGCCTGGTACATGTTGTCCCCATATGGGGAAGTGAGACATATTCCGGCCCCACATCCCATGGTGCTAGACCCTCCGTCTGTTCGGACAATCCACACTTTCTTGTCTTTTGAATTAGTAGGTTGCTCTGAATCCCAATTGGAGTGGAATTCAACCAGAAAATCAGCCACAGCTTGGGCTTTTACTGCTGTTCGGGGGGCAAATTCTATGTCGAAGTCCCCCAACTCCACTGACCACTTCGTCATTCTGCTTGAAATGTCTGCTTTTTGAAGGACATTCTTTAAAGGGAAAGATGTCCGAACGACGATAGGATGAGCCTGGAAGTAAGGCCTCATTTTTCTTGCAGCTATTACCAGAGCTAATGCCAGTTTTTCGAGTTTCAAGTAACGCTTCTCAACATCAATCAAGCTTTTGCTGATGTAGTACACTGGGTATGGACTACCATCAACCTCCCTTACCAACACAGCACTGATGGCACAACTTGAAACAGCCAGATACACAATAAGAGTCTCCCCATCAACTGGTTTGAACAAAGTTTTAGGAGAGGAGAGATGTTTCTTGATTTCATTGAATGCCTCACTACATTGTGGGGTCCATTCAAACCCCTTGGCCCCCTTCAAAGTTTGAAAGAATGGAGCACACCTGTCCGAAGACCTGGAGATGAATCTGTTCAAAGCAGCCAATCTCCCTGTTAATCGCTGTACTTCTTTAATATTTCGAGGAGGCTCCATCTGGAATAAGGCATTAAGGTTGTCCGGGTCGGGCTGTATTCCATGTTCACTGATGATATACCCTAAGAACTTCCCAGACTGTACTCTGAACACACACTTTTCAGGGTTTAGTTTTAAATTCACTTTTGCCAGGTTGGCAAAAGTTTCTTGGAGATCAGACAAGTGCAACTGCTCATCCACGCGTTTCACCATCATATCGTCAATGTAAACCTCCATATTTCTTCCAATTTGACCAGCAAATACCTTGTTGACTAATCTTTGATAAGTAGCCCCAGCATTTTTCAAGCCAAAATGCATCACCTTGTAGCAATGTAAACCCCTATCAGTGACAAACGTGGTATGTTCTTAATCTTTTGGATCTATTTGGATCTGATTGTACCCGGAGAAGGCATCCATGAAGGAGAGTAGTTTGTTCCCCGAAGTAGAGTCTACTAGCTGATCTATCCGGGGAACCGGATACAAATCTTTTGGGCAAGCTCTATTAAGATCTGAGAAGTCAATGCACATGCGCCATTTGCCATTTTTCTTCTTCACCAGGACAGGATTTGCAGTCCACAAGGGGTACTGAGATTCTTTAATATGCCCCATCTTCGTGAGTCTGTCAACCTCTTGTACTATGACATCAGCCTTTTCTTTCGAGAAAGCTCTTCTCTTTTGAACCACTGGTGCCACATCTCTTCGGACAGATAGGTGATGGGATATCACCTCTGATGGAACTCCAGTAACATCAGCATTGCACCAAGCAAAAACGTGCTGATGGTCTTTCAAAAATTTCAACATCTCTTGTTTCAATATTGGTGGCATCTTGGACCCTATCTTGACACTTTTGCCTTCTTCCAAACAATGTGTTTCAACCTCTTCGATCGGGATCAATACTCCGGGGGTCTCCCTGGGGTCATCAATCTCACCCTCACCCCCAAAAAGGCCCTCAAACTGCTATTGTTCATTTATCCGGACTGCCCCCAGCGTTCGTGGAGCCAAGGCAGTGGCATAGCATGCTCTTGCAACCTTTTGGCTGCTCCGGACAACCCCAACCTGTCCCTGAACAGCATACTTTAAACACTGATGGACTGTTGAAGCCACTGCATGCATCCTAGAGAGCCAAGATCTCCCTAGAATAGCATTATAGCAAGTGGGACAATCCACCACGATGAAGAGTATTCTAACCATTTTCTTGAAAGGGCCCCTGCCCAATAACACTTCTTCTTCAAACTCCCCGATCACATCGGTTGAGCTGCCCGTAAAACCCACGATCGATCTGTCTGACTTCTGAATCACAGCTGGATTTTTCATTTTCTTGTAAGTGGTTAGGAAAAGGATATTGGCAGAGCTTCCAATATCCACCAGAATTCGCCTTACCTCATTGCCCCCTATAGATGCTACTATGACAACAGCATCCTCATGAGGGCCAACAATATCTCTCAAATCATCCTCATCGAAAACTATGAATGGGAATGAGTTTGGTGATTGATAAGATGTCATGCCTCCTTCTAGTTGGGAGGCTAAATTATGAACATGACTCTTTCTTGAAGAAGCAGTAGGAGCAGTCATAGTGTCCCCTCCGAATATTGTAAGTGACTCGAAGAATTTAATGAGCTCGAGGACAGACCTAGAACACTCCTCTATAGCACCCACCCTGTTTCGTGTTGGATCAGGATCCAAGTACTCAGATTCCACATCAAACCTTTCCACGATTACCATGGCCCCCTCCGGGGCAGCATTACTCGGACCAACCCGGTGAGTGTTGTCAGGCCTGTTGCCTCCTCTTCTTTTAACGTATGCACCCAACTTTCCCCTTTCTATCAAGTTTTGTACCTCTTGTTTCAACGCTATGCAGTCATCAGTGGTATGGCCAATATCATTGTGGTATTGGCAAAAGGAGTTGTTACGATGCTCTCTGGGAGACTCCAAGGTTGCCGGTCTCCGGTAGTGTACCTCATCTTTTGTTTTATCAAAAATGGTGGCCACGCTTTCTTTAAGTTCTGCGAACCACTCCGGTTGGACCCATGGCCCTCTTTTGTTTCTGGATTGTTGACTTTGAGCAGGAGCAGCTGGCTGAGACTCAGCTTTTCCTCTACCATTCCCCTGTCCGGTTTCTCTGGCTTTATTCCGGGACTGGTTTTGATTTGGAGTTGGTGCCACCGGGGTGGATCTCACCTGTCTGTGCACCCTGGTTTTCTTTGTTTCATCAACGTTTATATGCTTGCCAACCTGATTTAGCAATCCCCCCCAGGTCATGGCCTTCTTTCTGGTCACCGAATCAGCCAAGTTTCCTGGGTTCAAGCCTTGTCTTAGGGATGCTATTGCCACCTGTTCGAAGCAATCAGCCAACCCATTCTTCGTGTTCACAAAACGACTTATATACTCCTTCAATGATTCATTTGGCTCCTGGGCACAATGGATTATTGTGTCTCCATTGCCCTTCAACTCCTTACTCCCCACAAACTGCCTTCGAAAGGCCACCCAAAACGTATCAAAGTCTTTAATACAACCCTGAGGCAGGATGTTGTACCATTTCAGAGCACTCCCCGTGAAGGATTTGGAGAATGCCCTACAGAGCAGTTTATCATCATCATCAAAGTTTATCATGAAGTTCTTGAATTGCTCCAGATGATTGTCCGGATCAGTACTGCCATCGTACTTCTCCATCTTGGTACTGTCAAACCTCTTGTGGAGGTTTCCGGACATGATTTTAGAAGACAGTGGAGATTGCCTCTAATTTCTTCCACGACTGAACACAGTATCCTCATTGGGAGTTGCAAAGATACCTGGTTCATCGTGGAAAGCGAAAGGATCCATCAGCATCCGGTCTACATGCCTCCGGTTATGAGATGACCCCTTTCCAATATGCCTTTTCATTCTTCCATGATGATCTCTTTTTCTCGAATATTTCTTAACCTGCTTTTGCTTTTTCTTGGTTCGACCCTCATCACTACTAGAGGACAAGGATTTTTCATTTCCCTCACTGTCCGAAGAGCTGCCCGAAGATTCTGAACTTGAGTCAGAGCTCTCCACAGGCTTGGACCGGTGAGACTTTTTAGAACTAGCATGTGTCGTTTTGGTACTCACATGAGTTTTCGAAGCCTCGGGCTCTCTAGGGTTGTCGGTGTGATGAACAACCGATGCCTTGGATTTTTCTTTCACGCCCATTTTGGCCTTTTCAGCCCTCAGAGCTTCTATCTCAAGCTTTAACCTGTCACGCTCTTGGACAGTATACTCATCGTTCTCTTCCACCACTTCGAGCAAAGCTGGTGGAAGCTCTGGATTATCCGGATTCATTCGGACAGAATTTCTTGGCAGGTTTTGAATTCTTGATTCAGGCACCTCTCTCCTCCCATTGTGGTCGCCAATTTGGTGTGGATAAAAATAGCCTGAGGGTAGGCTAGTAATTTTAAGTGGAGTTTAAAGGTGGTGTAAGGGTGTTTAACGGTGGTGTAAGGGTGTTTAACGGTGGTGTAAGGGTGTTTAACGGTGGTGTAAGGGTGTTTAACGGTGGAGAGATAATTAAGCAGCTTGGTAGCAGTTAATTTTCTTTATTCGAAGTTAATGCTGGTGGTTGAGTATTTATAGTGTGATGTTTGGGCCCTTATGGGCTTTCGGGTCAAGTTTAATGGACCCGGGTCATGTTTAAAGACCCATGAGTTCTAAGCAGGAGGACAAGTAGCTTAGTCAGGAAGTGTTTAGGTTTTTTAGTACTTTTGTCATAGTTCGAACAGCCTTAGGCTCACATTGTTTCGAAGTGATCTGTCTGGTCCAAATGATCTGTCCGTTTTATGTTCTTTGTGTCTGTCCGGTATTCGGAGAGAATTTACACTGACCTGCCCTTCCGGGGAGATATCTTGGATTCAGACTCATCAAACTTAGTTCATATCACCATTATAATTAAAGAATTGGATTAAAAACAAATGTCCATCAATCAATGCGATGAAGAAGAGAAACTCAATTTTCTAGTTATTTTAATTAAATATATTTAATGCTTTTCTTTTTTTGTTTTCTTTAAAAATATATAATGAACTATTATTAATATTTGTATTCAATTTTAATAATGAGTTTTTTTATAATTGGAGTTTATTCCAATCATGTATAGATGTTTCACATTCTTTGTAAGGACAAATTATATTTTAAGAAAATAAAATTTAAGAGTATTTTTCTTTAGTTGTTTGTTAACAACTTTTGACTTATCAAGTGGTTTTTATCCCATTTTTTCTTATTCACTACACCAAGGTTCTTGGTTTTCTAGCAAAGAGTGCATGTTCCCCACATTCCTGATTGTTCCAGGGTAACTACATCACATTTGGTACAGGTTTAGTCGCATGGTTGGGTGAGTTTGTATCTATTGGTATATGTATTTTAGGTTGTCAGGTTTACATATCTATATTTCATTGTTGATCTCGAGGTTCCATATCAAATTTGGTATGGGTGTACTCTTATTGTTGGTTGGGTTTATATCAATTTTATTAATCTATAATAATCGAAGACATGAACAACAATTTCAAACACTGCAATATAGGCTAACACTTCTTTTACTCTATACAATTTCCGACATTAATACTACAACTAATATTAGAAGCTCATTATGAAAAAAGAATAAATATATTTCAAAAGGCTTAATTCAACCTTGGAAACATTCAATTTGTCCATGTATGTATACATCATATTCTCATGAGTGAAAGTAATATTTTTCAGAAAATAACCATTCATACATCTTGTATAAATTATATTTTGAGCATGATTTAACATACTCCCTAATTGAGACATGGCAAAATAATTGTTTATCATTTTATCATTCAATCAAACCTTGGTTTCGGTCTTCATTTATAATTTAGAAATTAACAGTCTTTCAACATGTAGTTATTTTACAAGCTCGTCTGAATAAAAAAAATGTAATTGCCAAATTAAGAAGAAAATTGATGCAGCAAAGTGAGACAGTTAATAGTATTAAAAATGAGAAAACACAAATCATAATAACAATTAGGTTTCTTACAAAAGGAGAGTTAGATAAAAAATGAAAAAATTAAAGAGTTTCCATGAACTTTCATATTTAAATGGAACTTAGCCATGTACAAAAAAATTAAAATGCATTGGAATCTTCCTTTCGGTAACCAAAGTAGTAATATGAGTTATTACCTCATGAATTTGTTTCAAAGAAAAACCAAATAATGTTATTGCACAAAAATTCTTGATCGAAGAACTATGCATTTTAGACAAACCATCACATGGATTTGGATAATAATGTCACTATCAGTTGTACCTTGAACGATAAATGTCCCCACAATAATTTTGGAGGTTCTCAATTCCAAGGCCTTTGCATCATTAATGAAATTCAAAATAGGCTAACATATATTGAGGAATTAACATTTATATGGCAGCAACAACCACGTCCCCTTCCATCTCGACTTTTTAATTGGATGATTTTGAAACAGAATAAATTACCAAATTTGTAGACTCACATACTAAAATATCAGTTCTCTAAGAAGTTCCAATAATAAATTCACTAATAAACAGGATCCCCAACTTTTAAAGGTGAATGATCCAGTGACCTGGAAGTATTTTCGGGCCTCCTTATTTGTCAACTTCCGCTCAAGAACTCCTTCAAGTTTATGTTCAGCCGTCCTCTAACCTTCACATAGTATTTTCTCCCTCATAAAAAAACTAAGGTTCCGGATAATTTCAAGCAAAACCTTCTTGTCTTTCCCAACATAATCAAAAACTTCTTTCTTAGTCTGATTAACACTCTTGTATATTATAGTTCTTTTGAAGATATGAGTAGAAGGCTCTTCAGTTAATATTTCATGCTCAATAACTTATTCAACAAAAGGAGCCAATATGGACAGAGAATTTCCAACAATTGAACTTTTAGGACTTAAAGACTCACAAAACTTTGGCTCAATAACCACAATATATGTTGAACTACATAGAGCTAAAGAATATCAAATTGTATATGTATCATACACATTTACTCCAATAGAATGATCCATATATATACTCTCATACATAAAATTAATTTTGGAGATATCATTTAAACTCCAGAACCCGCCAACTTTGCTAGCCGAGGTTTTTTTACGCTTTATCAAGAGCATATAATCCTCCTCAGAATTGGATTCATATTCTACAATACTTTTGGATAAGGTGTTTTTTTATTTTACCCAAACCTAAAACATTCATAACAATATATATATATATATATATATATATATATATATATATATATATATATATATATATATATATAAGTGGTGTGAACATTGGTTTTAACCTTCTTATTTCCAGAACTAATAACAAACACTTTCTTAACAGTTTTTTTATATTTGGTCTGCCTTCTTAAGTTCTTCTTTAGAGATTATATCTCCATATACGGTTTTAAGAGTATCTTCCTACATACTTTTTACTTAAAGAGTGCTTCACTAAATTCTTCTTCCCCATAAAGTGTTTTTCCACATCATTATTTCTCGGAGAGTCACATACATAAAAATGACCAAGAACACGGATACTTGACCAAAACCCACTACAAACATATTCTTCTGGTACCATAATAAAGGAGTAAGAATAAGAAAATCGAGAAGATTTTTCTACTAGCTTAGCAAATTTCATAGTAGCACATTCGTCCTTTTTAAAATTATTTTATTCAAAGTCCACCTCATGAGAAGAGGAATAACAACAGAGACAACCAGAATAATATAAAAATAAAAATATTAAGTGAAATAAAAAAACAAATGATAAAAATATACGGTTGAAAATCTAATTTTGTTTGCAGCAATGCCTTAATTTTGTTCCTACTAGTATCCTAATTTCCAGATACATATATGACTTATTCATTCTAGAATTTATTAAATTTTAGATTCTCACAAATAAATTTGGATTCATTTTCCATCAGAAGATAATATTGATGGAATGCCTTAATACAAAATTAAAAATATTAAGTGAAATAAAAAAAATGATAAAAATATACCGTTGAAAATCTAATTTTGTTTGCAGCCGTGATAAAAAACAAATGATAAAAATATTAAGTGAAATAAAAAAACAAATGATAAAATTATATAAGTAATTATTTTTCGACATGTAAAATATAATAACTTCAGACGTGAAGATAAAGCTCCTGAACTTAACAAATTCAAAATTACTATATATGAAAAATGTCAATTAAGTGGTAATCGTTTTTTGATAATCGCGCAATACCTAGATAACTATTGTTAATGGTGTAGATAGGTATGACTCATAAATTATACTTCTATCAACCATTCATTGAAAAATTATGGTTAAGAATCATGCTTAGTCACCAGAGTTAGTCACTTGTTATAAAATTTCTACTCAAGTTTGTTTTAAAAGTGTCATTTTCGTTGGTTTTCTTTGCATTTATGATCACTAGCGGTAACCAAAAATGTAAAAAAAATACTAGCAATAGTGACCATTGGTGCAACAAAGTGACTATTTTGATACAAAAATTAGATAAGTGGTTGTTTCGAAACAAGTGACCAACTCTGGTGACTAACTATGATTTTTAGCCGAGCAACTATCCAACAACTTGAAAACAATAATGAGATCTAAGCTATATAATTAAAATAAAGTTTTTTTCAATGATACTGTCAAATAAGATATGTTGTTTTGTATCTCGAAGATATTTTCTTTCATTATAATCTTTATAGATACAAAACTAACAAGCATCAATACAATATAAGTTTTTTTTTAATTTTCCAACAATTATTAATATTTACTAGCGTTTATTTTTTTGTTACATTTTACTTTGGATCCACTCGGCCAAAAAAACATCATCCAATAATAATAAAAACAATATAAAATACTGAAAGAGATTTAATTTTTATTTGTTTTCTTTTAATGGATTCGCGATTTGAGAAATTTTTAAAAATAACTTGAATGAATAACAAGATATATCACTTTTATAACTATAAATTGTATTTAAATAAGAAATTAAATTACTTTTCAGCGGTTAATTCAAAATAATCCCACTCAAACGAACAATAAAATTTACAATTTCTAACGTTCTACTTTCTATTTAAACAAATAATTAAATTTCACTACATATTTACTATTTTATGATTTTCCAATAGGTTTGCATAGATAATAGAGTTACGAAACCTCAATCGAGGCTTTGATCGGTAATTGGTCCCTGGACTATCGATTTTAGTGACAGATAGTCCTTGGATTTTCAAAAGTCCGTTGGTAATCCGTGGACTATCGAGTTTGGATAAAGTTAGTCATTTGGATATGTTGATTAATATAAAGTTGTCACGTGGCACCATACTCAAGAGAAACTTGTATCACCAATGGTCCCTCAACTTTCACCTTGACTATATTTGAAGTTCGACCTAAAGATGAGGGACCATTATTGATACAAGTTTCTGTTAAGTATGATACCACGTGGCAGTTTTCTATTAATCAATGTGGACTAACTTTATCCAAACTGGATAGTCATAGGAGTGTCAGCGGACTTTTGAAAGTCCATGGACTATATATCACTAAAATCAATAGGTCAGGGACGAAATCCTGTTCAAATCCCCTCAATAGATATTAAGCCTTTAATTTGAAAAGACAATTGGATTATAAAATATCAACCATATTAACTATTGGAACGAATAATGTTCGGAATTTGAAAGTATTTTTAACTTATTTTTGATATTATGTTCAAACTATACAAGTAGTGCTATTAACTATTTTGAGAACCGATAATCAGACCGGAACCAAATCGATAAGAACCAGACAAAATTTTAACGGTTCGGTTTGTGGTTCCATTTTAAAAACCGAGATCGATAAGAAACCAAAATAATAAAATCGGTTTGGAATCGAACCAATAAAACCGATAAATTGGTAGAATTGATTTGAAACTAAACCGATAAAATTGGTAAACAAATAGATCTGATACGGAATCAAACCGATAAAATCGATGAACCGGCAGAATCGATAAGGAATCGAACTAACAAAATTGTTAGAACTGGATAATAGTTATACATTATATTGCCAAAATTAATAGTTAATAACCATTTAAAAAAAATAAAAGTTTAACTTATAATTGGATTTAATCTTTTTTAGGTGGACTAAACCAGACCGATAACAGATCAAAACGGAACCGATAGAATCGAAATGGACCAAAATGGAACCGAACCGAAATCAGACCGAACTGAAATTGAATCGGACCGAACCGCACTTGACCAAACTGAACTGAACCAAAAAACTAGAACCAAAAGCTTAACGATTTGGTCTGATCTGAACCAATAAGCTTAGCGGTCCGATCCGGCTTTGTTAAAAGTGAGACCAAACTGAACCGATAATAGTCTTATATACAAGTACTCCATTAGCTTAACAATTTCCATGATATCAAAGTTAGTTAGCTTCAAACGTTTTTAATTGATCCAATATAAAATTTGGGGTCTAAAAATTCATTTAATTTTGATTTTTCAAAAACCTTCAACTGGAGTTTAATAGATAACTAAATTAGAAACTTTTTAACTTTATCTATTAGTTTTTAAAAATAACTAAATTTAAAACTACGTATAGTTTTAATTTTTTTTAAATACAACCAAAATGAGAGTTATACAAAACAAATTCTTTCTTTTAAAAGACTACAATGTTCAAAACTTTGTATAGTTCCCAATTAGTTATTATGACAAAAAGTATTATGGAGAACATCTTGAAAAATCCACCACATAATAATCACAATAATCAAGTTTTAGCAACATACGATACTTAGGAAAATATTAGTTTAAGTATAAATATTATTTAGCTGAAGTCTGTTTGTTAAGTAGGTATGATCTTGTTACAAAACATATTGAAACAAGACATATGCAGCTACAAAATTTAGGTTTGTACTCAAAACTTCACATATGGATCCAAAAAAACAAAGCAAGTGATGAGAACAAGAAAGTTGACCAACAACGCATAAGACATATTTAATGTCATTTAGATTGTGAAGAAATTCTACATTCACGAATAACAAACATATATTTAATATATAAGAGGTTACAAGAAGACTCTATCAAACACTAACACGCAACCAATCATATTATTTTTTGATAGGAATTTTAGCTTACAAAAGTAAATATGTATCTCAAACTATTCACAAGTGTTCATCCTCTAACTCAATTCAATCAATAAAATCTGAAAGCTTTTAGCTTTCTCTCACCAGCGATTCTGAGATTCATAATTCTGCCAGTGACTTCTTATCCCTCTCTTATTATTATAGCGAATAAAAGGTGTGCATATTGTTCTTTATGCTCACAATAGCATCAGACAACTTATTTCCTAAATTGGCTAAGCAAACATACACAAATGATATTCTGCAGCGCAACGGTCAAGTAGTGGCACCCTTATATTATCTTGTCGCAAGCACGAGCAAGTCAAGATTAATGTTATTTCATCAATGGTTAAGATGACATATTCATTCAAATCTCTTAGTGACAAAGTTTCTTCTAAAAAGAAATAGGTATATTCAAAAGTCATTAGTAACATGTTTTGCACATTCGGCTGAGTAGGTCATCATCGTATATCTTTGGCACCAACTCTAACCTTTTTTTTCCTTTCGGGAAATATCACTGTTAGGTTCCAGAAAATATCTTTTCTCATAGAAAAAATCACATCGGTCGGAGCATCCGAAGTATTCTCCTCACTTGAAACCTTTTCCACTTTCAGTTTCTTTATCCACCACGTCTCATATGAAGTGAATCTTGATATCTATATTCTTAGTTTTTCATAAAACTTCGGATTTTTCATTAGATGAAGAGCACTATATTAGTGATCTCACTCAAAAACCTTTTCATATTTATGGCTTTCTTCATTTATTCTCTATCAACCATATCTACAGATTTCATAAATGACAAGGTAACGACATTTTGTATACAAGACTTCCAGTCGACTAATTCTTCAAACACGGTAAAACAGAAAACCTGAAGTTGGCTTTCTAGTGTTAAGAAAACCAATAATACAATGAGAGTCAACCTACCCTCTTATCATTTCATCAATCGTATCCTCCTGATTATAACATAATCAAACTTCAAATGATCCTTTTAAGTATCTCATCACCCACTTAATGACATTTTAACAATAAATCCCCGGATTTGACAAAAGACTTCTCAAAATACTAATATAGTAAACAAATAAACTCTCGTACATATCATCACATACATTATGCGTTAAATGACCCATTTACAAGGTATATATTGCATAAACTTCTTATTCTTTTTTTTAATTGGTGCTTGAGTGACATTAAGTTTGAATTGGAAACCAATGAAAGTTCCAATATCTTTAACTTTGGGCTTCTAAAGTCTTTTACGACCTTATGTATGTATTCTTGTTAAGATAAAAATAAATAACATTTCAACATATTCCTCTTCATCCTAATACTAAGTATTTTTCGAGCCTCTTCTGTATCCTTCATGTCAAAACCTCTCATCTTTTGATTATTCACAGTTTAATTCATCTTCTTCTCTTTTCGAGCTCTTAGGATATCATCCACATACAATAGAAACATAATTTTTCCCGATTAAAATAAACACCATTATCGTAACAGCTCCTCCCATACTTGATGGACCTCATAAAAAAATAAAATATTTTATTTTATTACCCTAGCTGATGTTTCAACCCATTTAAGAGTCTCTTCAACAAACACACATCTCATTCCTCCATTTTTTTAAAACCTTTCAGCTGTCACATGTAGATGGTCTCTTACAATTATCCATTTAAGAAAGCTGGAGTAGCATCACTATTGGATCTAATTGAACATCAAATTTTAGCAATAGTTGATTACGGAACCCTGATTGAGGTTTATTTCACACTCGTGAAAACATCTTCTTAAAACAACAACCTCTTTTTTATGTGAATCATTTATCCATAAGCATAAATTGTATCTCGATAACTTCATTTCATGAATGCCTTGTTTTATTTTGTATATTATTTACTCTTAACGGGATTCTGACACTTTGATTATTTCACAAGAATCTTGGTACCCATCTTCTATAGAGATCTCAGTTTTTCCCTCATGACCTTCAACCTATTATATTTATAACTTCTTTTCATAGCATCACGATAGCTCTCATATTCAAGAACATATCTATTTCTTTCAATCGATAAAGCATAACCAATAAATTCAGAAAAACCATACCTTAGATGAGGTTTGTTAGGACTTCGTGCTCTATCTCTCACTAGCTGATAACTTTCAAGATTATATTGCTCTTGAGTATGATCATCAGAAGGTTTTAGAATATCATACTCTCTGCTATTTTTCAGAATTATGAAAATGGTGAACTTCATATGTATTAGTTAAAATTTGTTCAACTCTGAAATCATATTCGATAGAAGCATCTTCGACTCTCTTTTTCAGACTCATCATCAAGTTTAGATATTTTTTTGGAAGTAATAGGTTTTGTCTCTACTATATTATTAAACGAATGTTCTCATCGTTGAAAACCACATCTTTACTTGTCAAAACCTTTTGACATCCAAGTTGAATGCATGATAACCTATAACGGTTTACTCATTTCGGATAGCTAAAGACCAAGAATTTTTGTGCTCTCAACTGAATCTTGTCTTGTTTCAGATGTGCATAAGAATCACAAATATTCTTAAATGTCTACCTGAGGTTTCTCTCAACTGGTGTCACAACTTCTTCACAGAACCTTTGGCCCATTCCAACTATTTATAGCATGCACCTAATTATTTCCGGTAGTCGTTCATTCTTTTAGAAAGTCTATTACGATGGGGAGCTCCTCTCACGATTTGGTGTCTAGTGATAAAAAGTTTATAACTATAGCTAGTGAATGCCTCATTCAGATATTTCAAATCATTTTCAGTTCGTAACTTCTTCACACCTTTCAATATTGATTATCTACTAACGTTTTTCTATTTCTAAAAGCATAAAATTATTCATCTTGGTAATTAAATGTACAACCCATAATTTTTTCTAGAGTAGTCAATAATCAAGGACATGAAGAACCTTTCACTACCCATGGTGGGTATTCATGTCTGACCTCAAATATCTGAATTGATATATTCAAGCACGACTATGGTTGTATGTTTACTACGGAGGAACTTAAACCTTTCTTCTTTTACCTAACATACATCTTTAAAAAAAACTCAACTACTGAACCATGTTATCATCCAACAACCCTTTTTTCTAAGCTCAATAAAAACTTTATTTCTGATATACCCAAGCCTCAAATAATACAACTTGGTTGAATATTTCTCTATACTAGACACACATGCAAATGTTACAGATATACCCTTCAAGAAGTAATACACCATTAGTCCTTTATGCAAAACCCTAAGTTTGTTGTCTCCATCGGTTTAAGTAAACACTTAATCATCTAACATTATAGTAGAAAGAATGTGTTGTTTAACATTATGTGCATCGCTCGCGTTTATTATTACTTCTTTCAAGTATTGTAGACAACTTGAGTCTAACAATCCTCATTCATGTGACAGTATGTGATTCAGAATCACCAAAAATAAACTTTCCACCATAAATATTTTTAGGTTACCATACCAATATTTGTTGGAAGTCATGCGAAATGAAGTTCTCGAATCCAATATTCAATTGTCACTATATCTGCAAGTAGAACCTTCAAAATTACAGTGTACCTAGAATCATCTAAAACCATTGCAGCATCTTCGGCTTCGGTCTTCGAGTAAATATTTTTCTTTATTCTTTATGAGAAATTCCTATTGATGTGACCCTTTTTTAAAATGAATGTTCCATTTTATAAAAATAAATCCTTTAAATATGGACAAATATTTTGTTCTCTTCTTGATCGACTCTCTTTTTCAAAGCCTCTCTCCCAAACTCACCATGATACCTACAAAGTTACCTTACAGAACTCTATATCTTAAACATATTTTTGGGTTCAATGAACTCTTAACTTTAGATATCACAAAAGATTCTTTGTTTTAAAGCATGGTGTCAAAAAATATCTCTTACACCTCCAACAGAGAACTCAAGAATATTATGGGATGATGATCTGCATTTTCTATCTTGACCTCAAGGGTATTAAAATCAATAATGATTATAGTGAAATTATCAATGTTCCTTTGAATCCCCTTTCTAGTCATCCATGGACAACATGTACATAATGTTTTGAGATATAATCTATTGTTTATAGACTTCTTCATGTAAATGGCTTTCAACTGATTTCATGTCCTTAATATCGTAGGCTATTAAGATATCTCTTGAAGCTTTTTTTATGTATATTTTTTATTAATACAATAACCAACCCTTTATGTACTAATGATCCCAAACGTTAATTATTTAGAGGTTGAAATCATTATCTCTTTAAATTTTACTAGGTTTAACTTCATGGAACTCATCTTGCTGTTTTTTCTTAGTTTACATGTGAGGTTCTTCTCTTTAACATCAACATACGAAATGATCTTCATCATTTTTACATTATATAAACCTACAAAAATATTATTACACATTATCAACACTCATTGTACCAAGTGTTAGAAGAAAAAACCTTCAGAAATCAACTATGTAATAATTATAATAATTAATTTTCAACAACAACCGAAACCTAATATATTATTAGCCTAAGTTGAATTGTAATTCAGCCGAAACCCATTTGTTTAATATGTATGATCATGTGACAAGAAACATGGAGCTACATATCTTTGGAATGTACTCCAAACTTTAGCTATGAAAGAAAACAATAAAAAATGGTAAGAACAATAATACTATGAAAAATCAAACATACACAAATAAATATTTAACATGGTTCAGATTTAAAAAAATCTTACATCTGTGGACGAAAGATGTGTTATAAAAAAAGTTTATAAGAGTACTCTCTCAAACACTGGTACTCAACCACTCTTCCTTTCTTATAAAATATCAAACTTACAAAATAAACTATGGATCAAGAATATTCCTAAATCTTTATACTTTAGTTCAGTTTTATCTCTAAAATTTGAAAGCTTTCAGCTTTCTCTCTCTAACAATTTAAAGAGTCAGAATTTTGGCAATAATGTCATATCATTATGTCACTATTTATAAATGACCAACAGTGTACATAATTTTTCCCACGCTCACAATATAAGCTGAAACATTATCCTCAATTGGCCAAAAAAAACAAGAATAAAGGACATTCTGCAGCATATGCATATGTACGGTCAGATAGTGGCATCCTTGTACTATCATGCTACAAGCATCTCCACGCCAAGATCAACAGTCCTTTGATAAATTGTTAAGATTACACATCCATTCAGATCCCTTAGTGACTTAATTTCTTTTAGAAACAAATAGCTACCTTCATAAGTCTTCAACAATATGTTTATGCATATTCAATTCAGCAAGTGATCGACTTGCATCTTCGACGCCAACTGTAATATTTTTCTTGCCTTCAGCATAACATAACGCATCATTAAGTTCTAGCAAACATCTTTGCACCTAAATTTCGGACGAGCTCCTTTAGGATCATACTCATTGCAACCTATTGAAGTTTTTGGCAGTTTTTTATATCTCGATTATTTTTAACCTACAATTTTTATTTTTATTTTTAAAACTGTAAAAATTAGACCATAAATCGACAATAAGATTAATAACTTCTAGAGTTTATAATAGTTCACACACAAACAACCAAGTTCATTCTAACTAGACTTTAAAAAAATCCGGTAAAATTTTCAAACACGATTACCGGTTAACACCGAAATATTTTTATTAGCTTATTTTGCTTCATTAAAGTAAAAAACATTAGACTAATTTAACATAAAAATATTTAAAAAGATATTTAATTAATCATAAATAATAACTAAATTGAAATTTCAAAATTATTTACCGGTTTAAAAAATTATGGACTAACTTCAAAACAATCGTGTTAATTCAAATATTTCTAATTAATCATAACCACCAACGTGATCTATTTGGAAACGGATTTCATCTATGCTTTTGAATTGGAAAATAAATTCACTTGTTATTTGGTGCCACTATTTATACGGGTTGCTTTTGTTACCATGGAATGTGATAATCATATAGTATTTCATAAATAAAACTGCCTGTTAGATATACTTGAACGAAGTTGTAATAAACCTCTTGTGGAACTCATGTTATTGTACTTATCGACTGGTAATAAATATCTTAATCTGAATATAGTCCTTAAGGTTTCTTCTTAATTAGAAATTATTTTAATCATAAATTGTTTAGTCTCACTAAACATTCCAACTAATATCTTTATCGTCATTTAATGACGTATTACTTGAGTCAATACTCTTATAATAACCTCATATAGGATTGATGCAAAGGAGACAGCATCAATTGCAATCCATCGGGAAAGAAAATAGTATGTAGAGTATGTTTCTTGTGGCAGTTTTTGTTGACCGGGCAGAACTGATAGCCGTAATCAGCCGTACACGTGGTTAACTGGTGCTTGCATGATACAGGGTGCATGTGCGATACCACTTTGTTTTATTAATATTTACAAATATCTTTATCGAAACCGAGAGGTTAATAAGGTCGGGCTAAATCTTTCTTTATAAAATTTATAAAATTGTTTTTAATTTTTTTAATTTTTAATCATTTTAATCTATATTTAAAAAAACTGTAAAAATTATGCTTCTTTTCAAAAATGGAAGACTTTACTATTTAAGGTTATAGAACAAACTGATTATGGATACTCATTTGTATAAAATCTAATAACTAACTATTTTTTTTATAGGTCCATATTTTTTAAATCGTAACTCGAAAAAAAAAATCTGAAAATATCATTGGTTTTTTATTTTTAAGACGAACAAAACTAGTACCACTCATGATATGTTTTGAATTTTTTTTTTAAAAAATATATAGTTTACACACGTTTCTCGGTTATATAGTTTCGCATCTAACAAAATAAATAAGGTTTCGCATCTATCAAAACAAAGAGATTTCTCATCTAGTAAAATAAAGAAGGTTTCGCATCTATCAAAATAAAGAAAGTTTCGCATCTACCAAAATAAAAAAAGGTTAGCATCTATCAAAATAAAGACGGTTCAGATCTATCAAAATAAAGAAGGTTTCGCATCTATCAAAATAAAGAAGGTTTAGCATCTAGAAAAATAAAGAAGGTTTAGCATCTATCAAAATAAAGAAGGTTTAGCATCTATCAAAATAGGGAAGGTTTAACATCTATCAAAATAAATAAGGTTTCGCATCTATCAAAATAAAGAAGGTTTCGCATCCATCAAATTAAAGATGATTTAGCATCTAGCAAAATAAAGAAGGTTTAACATCTATCAAAATAAAGAAGGTTTAACATCTATCAAAATAAATAAGGTTTTGCATCTATCAAAATAAATAAGGTTTCGCATCTTCTTCGTTTACCCTTTAAGTTTAAATTTTTTAAAAGCCAGTATCTTTTAAACCGTAACTTGAAAAACAGATCTGAAAATACCGTTGGTTTTGTTTTTTTTAAGACAAACAAAACTAGTACCACTCATTATATGCTTTGAATTTTTTTTGCTTAGGGGTGGATTAGTGTCCTTCAACTCATTTTATATATATATGCATAACTATAAGCTTTCACAAATATTAAAAAATGGTTGTCCATAAGCTTTGGCTATGGCTGGTGCAGATCATTTCAAAAAAAATTAATATTAAAAAATGGGAACAACAAGCCAAAACAATAACAAATATTACAGCAACGAAACATAGTTTACCTGAAAATTTATTCTCTTTCTACAAGAAAAGCTTGACCAGTTTCAGTAAAGTAGTTTATAAAAATAGAAAAATCGAGAGGGAAGATACACGTTATATGATTCGTATAGCTCGATGGAGAAGAAGATAAAGGGACGCTCGTTGATTTTTCGTATCGAGAATTGTGTGTTTGTTTCCTAGGAAATTCTTTCACGCAAGATACGTGAATAAAATAAATGTTTTGTAAGTCGAGTGTAGCATTGACACATAATTATAGTTCCAAATTGAAGAAGTAGAATAAGTTACCGATAATACTATAGAAAATATTAAAATTACCTATAATTGAGTAGGGGTATTTAGGGTAATAGTGGGTCTTAGATGGTAAATATTTGACTAAAACGGGTCTTTCTCGGAGAATCATGAAAATATGGGTCTTAGGTGAATAATAGTTAGGGTTTTAGGTCTTAAATGGTACTTTACCCTTTAAAAATTATAAGATTGAGATATATTTTTTAATATATTTTCTTAAATTTCTAAATTCAAATTTCAAAAACCAAAATCTAAAAATAATGAAAATTAAATGGATAAAGTAACCAAGATAACCTCACTCATTTATGGTAACATATATTAGTTTTTTTTATTTGAAAAAAGAAT
Organism: Limnanthes douglasii subsp. nivea; assembly: GCA_036936605.1. NCBI lineage: Eukaryota > Viridiplantae > Streptophyta > Magnoliopsida > Brassicales > Limnanthaceae > Limnanthes > Limnanthes douglasii. Next base: position 239,398,636 of record JAUPFV010000002.1, read on the forward strand.
TTTTAGTGTTGGGCCTTCACAGAGCGCTGGTACCGTCGGTACGGAACACTCATACATGGGGTACCACTATAAACTCATTGCATAATATCTTTCTGTCGCATGCGTTATAACCAGACTCACACCGTCGGTGCTATGACATTATACCACAAGTGAAATTTGATGCCGACGGTATAATCTAGCCAATACCTATAGTATTGGTGTAGTACACTGTCGATTTTAATCTTTTGTACCAACGATATACCGTCGGACAAAGTTCATCCGCCATTTTTTTACAAATTTAATTTTTAATAATTTGTTATTTTATGGGCTTTAAGGATATTGGTGGAGTTTGTGATGATAAAATCTGATCGAGGGGTAGTTTTGGAAGATCTTTTGTTTATATGGTCTTAAATTCTTAATAGAGAATAGAGAGAGAATAAATATGTTTGTATTTATTATCGAGAGAAAAAGTTTTTTTTATAATGTTGTTGGTTAAGTTATTTATACTCTTTTGGATCCGTGGGACATTCGGGTCGGACCATATATTTGGGACAATCTCACAAGCCCCCATGCCCATAAAAAAATATACTAGGCACTCAGTTTAGTCACTAAGCATAATTCTTATTTATCAAATTTAATGTTGAGTCCAAACTTCCCATCTAAACAAAATCCGATCCACTTTACTACTTGGGCCCTCCAATATAATCAGACCCTATCATCTAGCCCCCTTAGCTATTTCCAAAATATTTTGAGAGAGCTAACATCGTAAACAATTTATGATCCACATCCGAATGATAAATCTTAAGACTCATTCAAATGAAGGGTCACAACTTTAATATTAGATAATCTTTCAGACACGTGGAAAATGGTTATTGGACCTATCAAAAGGTTTTATCCTAGGTAATTGTACCTGGTACAAAAAGGGAAAGCGACTACAATTAATAGTCTTCATTAATTTATTACTCTTGGTTCATTTTCTCTAGAAAAAATACTCAAGTGCTTCTTATTCCCCCTTTATACGAGTACCGATTATTCACTGTTTTTATTTCTAGAGAGAGAAAAAGTTTTTTTAGTTTTACAAATCTTTCAACTTTCAACTCAAACTTTATTTTCTTCAAAGTTTACATGTTCACTGCTATAACTGCGTTAATTAAAGGTGGTTGACTTAATTTGTCTGAATTGGAGGAAGAAAAAAAACAAGGTAGAATCACTGCCGACTACCAGCTTCACCAGACAGAGTAATCGTAGCCCAAATTCCAGATCAAGGTAACGTTTCTTCAACTAAAAAATACCAAATTTCCTTTAAACCTAGCCATTTCACTCAATCGTCTACATATTTTTCTCAATCATCTGCATCCCTTAATAAATCTGTTCGGTCGCCTAAAATACCTACACCAAAGGGAGTTAGTAGTCACAAACCTCCCTCAAATTTCTTAGCTACGAGGTTTGATGCTGGTGAAAACATTCCTCGCGGAATCATCAGGCTTTCTAAAGTCAAAGATAAAACTCCATTGATTAAGGAAACATAAAATCCTACTGAAGTTCTCACCGATACTAGTAATCTTTTAGGGCAAAATCCACTTTTAGAATCCTCTGCTACAGCAGAGCTTCCTTTACAACCTACTTCATACCCAAATCTATTCGCTCCAAATCCATCATCTCCATCTGTTGAGCCCTCTCGAGTCGAAGAAGAGGACCCCGATGTAAAACCCAGTGATCATTTCGATCAACGACCATAGGTGATGAAAGATAAAATGGATGAAAGTGAGGAAGATACCCCATCGGAGACTTTTGGTCAAACTGGCGATACTCATAGTGCGGTCCGTGAAAAAAAAAGAAAAAACAAAACTACCAAAATCTGAACCACTTTAGGAGTGCCTTGTTGGGCGAGTTGGACCCAATTTTGCTAAAGTGAGTGTCAAATATATGTTGATATTTCAAAGGATATCCTATGTATATTCTACACAGCTGAACTGGATACGATTCAGAAAAAATGGGGTTTTTGAGAATCAATCAAAGTGACGATTCTTATTCTTGAGGAAACTTCAATGGATTTCAAGGTAAGGGAACTCGTGGTGTATACTGAAGTAATTAATTGGGGTCTTAGGTTTCCTTTGGACCCATAAATATTGAGATATTTTCACTTAGTAAAGTTATGCCGACAACAACTAAGCCCCAATGCCTGGTTCACACTTTTAGCCATTATTATAGCATCATGGCGATCGAAATTCGGATGCCCATGGAACAGTTTGCTGCTGTAGCAGGTTTATGCCAAAATGGTCATATTTATTTTTATTACTTCAATATGGGGAATAACTATAAAGTAGTTGATGATTTGCTGGAGGCTGACAAGAAGATTACGTCTAAGGAAAATCCAATCTTGCTCACAAGATATTGGAAAAGTTCGGGTAAATGTTGTATAAATTTATTTTGTTACGTCTTGATATCATTTTTTTCTCATTGGATTTATTTTACAATGTTATTAAATTTATTTTCACAACATCTAAAAGAGGCGAAGACAACTTTCACAAAGTTGAATCAGTGGGCCACTGAAAAATGATCAACTAGATTTCATAATTTTTTTACCCCCGAAAATATGGTGAGGGCTCACATGTGGAGAACGAATCTGATTTAGGAGCTTTCGTAGGAATAGTTCACCACTCCTTCCCAATCATCTGTTATCTTTAAAAGGACTAAGGAAACTAACGATAAACTTTATTTACCTTCTACAAATAGGGCTACTATTCATCTTGATAAAATTTAAGAAGAAGAAAAAGAAGAGAGATGGTTCATCTCAAGATTTTCCCGAACTATCGAGTACGGGGCCTCCAGATGAAATTGATGCATCATTATTGGATGATGTCGCGGTTACCATTGGTGAGGCTAAAGAGCCATCAAACTCTCCAACAGTTAAGAAAATGAAGGGAAAAAAGACAAGTAAAGAGGGCAGTGACAAGATAGAAGGGAAGAAGAAGAAGAAAGCTGCCACTGGTTCAGAGATCATACTCCGATCCGAAATTCTTCCTTCCATCATTTCTATAGAGGTTCCTCCTCAAGAAGAAGAATATGTTGATTTTTATTCCCCAGTATTTCCTATGGTTGACCAACCATCTTTCGAAGGTGATGACCAGCTGGATGACATAGGGAACTTTAACTTCGAATATTTTGATAAGGCTTTCCCTCAATCTACCAGCATTGCCTATGCTGCAACACATGATGGAGAGTCTTTTAAATTGTCTAAGGAACACGATGTGCTAGGGTATGCAGTCTTAAGATATGTAAGTCCAATAGTAAACTTGGATAGGAAGGTAAGATCTCAAGTCAAGGATATTGCCTCAATTACAACTGAAAATCAAAGTTTGAAGGATTCTATCAAGGCAGAGCAAGACAAAGTTGAGAATTTAGGTAAGGAAAAGAAAACTCTTAACGACGACCTAGTTCAAGATAGATCTGCTCAGGAGAAGCTACAGACTAGCTATACTGATTTACAGTCATCTACTTCTAAATAAATCAATTCCGCAAAGGATCAATAGAATAAAGGTAAAATCCACCATTTATCCGAAGAGAAGAAAAAGTTGGAAGATCATCTTAACAAGAAGAAAGATGAAATTGCCTCTCTTGAAGAAAAAACTGCTTAGGATATAACCACCATCGTGGATGCATATGCTGTTACAGTATTGGATTCCATTCAATAAAAAGAAGAATCCATTCAATTGAATATGGTTATGTTATTTCATGAAACATTTCCCAAGCGGTCTCTGAGGGATCTATGAAAGTTTGTGCCATATAAGAAAATTCATTTTCCAACTATGTATTCGGGTGATGAATTAGGTATTTCTTCAGATGCATCTGACTCTGACGATGAGGCTGAAGAAGATTCGGATGATGATCATCCAGAAAAAGAAGAGGAAGAAAACAAAGGAAATGAAACATGAGAGAAAAAAAACGAGGGCAACGAGCTCTAACGTTACCAATTTTTATATGTTTGTGTATTTGAACTGAAGTCCTTGACGTATACAAGGGTTTTTGTTGTTTTTGGATCAGATTATAATATAACTTCGTTTATGTAAGTCCTTGTTGTATCCAAGCCATTTTGTGGTTTGAGATCAGATTTTTATAGTTCAAAGATACCTTTACTTTTATCCATTTTTATATTCCAATATATGTTATTGCTCGCGTTAATATCCGATCCTAACTAAGTATTATTATTCAAAGATTTAAACCAAAGCGACATATTTAATCTAACCAAGCCATACAAGGTAATCCATTCGAAGGCATACAAAGTTTTAAACACAAGTCATTCGAAGCTAATCCATTCGAAGGAGTCATAACTTTAATACAACCAAGTCATTCGAAGGTAATTCATTCAAAGGCATAATAATTTTAATCCAACCAAAGCCATTGAAGGTAATCCGTTTGAAGTCATTTTAACTTTAATCCAAGTAAATCCATTCGAAGGAATCATAACTTTAATCCAACTAAGACATTCGAAGGTAATCCATTTGAAGGCGTCATGAATTTAATACAACCAAGCCATTCAAAGATAATCCAATCGAAGGCATCATGAACAACCAAGCCATTCGAAGGTAATCCATTCGAACGCAACAAAATTTAATCACAAGCCATTCAAATGTAATCCATTTGAAGGCATCATAACTTTAATCCAACCAAGTCATTCGAATCTAATACATTCGAATTCATCATGATTTTAATCCAACCAAGCCATCCGAAGGAAATCCTTTCGAAGGCAACAAAATTTAATCATAAGCCATTCAGAGGTAATCCATTCGAACACATCATAACTTTAATCCAACCAAGCCATTTGAAGGTAATCCGTTCGGAAGCAACAAAACTTTAATCCCACCGAATAGTAAAGATACTTTTAAAGGTAAAAAATGATCGATTGATTAAGATTCAGACACCTCATTAAAACCTTTATGCGCCACTATGGTAGAAACAACTATACTACCTTATATTTTCATTGATCTAGAACAAAGTAAATATTTACAAAATAAGTTTTATGTAAATACAACCTTGGATGCTCAAAATTCCAAGGGTGGTTCAAAAGGTTGTCTTCTTTGTCAAAGAGCATCTATGTTCCTTGGTTGATCTTTTTATACATAATGAATGGTCCTTCCCAGTTTGGAGTGAGCTTTCCAAACTTCTTTTCCTTGGTGTCTAAGAACACTTTTCTCAAAACTTTATCTTGAACTTGAAAATTTCATTTTCTTATTTTAGATGCAATCGTGCTCCTCATCAACCCTTGGTAATGTATATTTCTTAAATTGGCTTTTACTATCCTTTCTTCCATTAAATCCAACTGAGCCCTCACTACCATATCGTTATTGTCTTCAAAATAATTTTGAAATCTGAAAGAAGAAAGAGTAGTTTCTATAGGTCTAATTGCATTAATTCCATAAACTAAAGAGAATGAAGACTTTGGAGTGGCAGTGTGGGGAGTAGTTTGGTATGCCCATAGTACTTCTTCGAAATAACTTGGACATTTCCCATCTGCTCCCTCCATGTTATTTTTCAAACCCGTTAAAATCGTTCGATTCACGACCTCAATCTATCCATTGGCCCGAGGATGAAAATGAGATGAGAAACAATGTTGAATTCCTCTTGACGTACAAAATACTTCCATATCTATATTGTCAAACTAAGGACCATTACATGTAGTGATGCGCTTGAGAATACCAAATTGGCAGCATATGTTAAAGAGAACAAAATTTACCACTACTTTAGATGTTGTCCTAGATAAAGGTGAATATTCTACCCACTTGGAGAAATAGTCTATTGCCAAAATTATAGGGCGAGATCCCCCTCCCCCCCTTGCAAAGCCATCTGTCAAATGGTAATTCTTCGGATACGTACTCCAGAACTACTGGCACATGGATTGCATTTCCATACCTTTGGCAAGGGTCACATCTTCTCAACAAGTATTTAACACCTATCATAATAGAAGGCGAATAATACGCCACCAATAAGACTTTTCTAGTTAAAGATTTATAGCAACAATGTGTTGATCCTTCTCCATCATGTTGTTCTGATAGAACACTTCAAGATTCGTTAGATCTGAGGCAGCACAACAAAGGCCTACTGAAGGATGTTTTATATAGAATCCCCATTAGAACCATAAATCCACGAGCTTTGTATTTTATCTTTTTGACATAAGCCTTATATTGAGGTAAAACTCTGTTAGTGATAAACTCTTGGATCTCATTTCTATAATTTTTAGAAACCCCGATGGATACATGTAGACTTTCTCCTACTTCACCCTTTAATTTTGTATTTGTGACTATAGAAGGACATTCTTGCATAAAGATCCAAGGATACGGTTCAGAATATGCTATACTCGCCAAGAAGTCAACCATTGAATTTTCTGATCTCGGGACACGTTCATATTTAACGTGTTTAAACCTGGTTGTGATATTTTTTAATACTTCTAGATAATATATCAAGTGATCTTTCATGGTTTCAGATTTTCCTTGTGCTTAATGAATCAGTGGCTATGAATCACTTATCAATCAGACTCTTCTAACACCACATAACTGAGCTAATCTGAATCCAGATATTGTTGCTTCATATCTTGACTCATTGTTGGTTGCTCTGAAGCCAAAACGTATATCTTATTACATAAAATCCCCAAATGGGGAGATTATTGGTTTGAGCTTCTTCACCATTGTACTAGACCCACCATATGTTCGGATTATCCATTCATTTTTAAGCTTATTGGTTTGAGCTTCTTCATGAAGTTTTTTGGAGTGAAATTCAACTAAAAAACGACCACAACTTGAGCTTTGACTGCAGTTCGAGGTGCAAAGTCAATATCATAATCTCCAAGCTCAAATGACCATTTGGTTATTCTTCCCGATATATTGGCCGTCTGTAACAAATTCTTCAATGGAAAAGAAGTTCGAGTTATGATAGGTGTGCTTGAAAATTGATAAGGAAGTAATTCGCCGAGCCCGGTAGAAAAGGTGTTAATTGTAAAAGGGAGAAATAAAATAAACCCTTTAGTGTATTTATTATTTGTTAGAGAACAATATGTAAAAGAAGTAAGATGTAAAGGACTAACCATTAAATAATCAAGGACTACCTAGGACATAAATGAGTCCTACTTTCCCCACTATATAAGGGAGCCCCTTTATTCTTGGGTAGGGGGACATTCTTTAATATTTTCTCTTTCTACTTTCTCTCTCTGCATTTCTAGCACTAGTCACAGTCAAACACTAGATCCAAGATTCCCCCTTCTTGTCATTAATTTACTCATAAAAAATAAGGCCATATTTCTATAGTTTCTATCACCAATGCCAAAGGCTAACTTTTCAAAGTTTAAATATCTTTTCTCAGCTTCCAACCAACTTTTTCTTATATAATAAACAGGGCGGGGATAATTATCAACTTCTCGCACCAATACCGCAAATACAACATACTCCCATACTGCTAGATACATATACAGTCTTTCCCCGTTCGTAGGTTTAAATAACGCTCTAGGTGAGGATATGTGTCTCCCATATAAGGAATTTAACTGGTCTGGGTCAGCTTGAATCTATTTCTCTCTTATAATGTAACCCATAAAGTTTCTAGATCGGACCCCAAAGGTACATGTTTCAAGATTTAATTTCAAATCGATGGATTTTAAGTTATAAAAGGTTTCTAGGAGGTCAGATATGTGATGCTTGATAAGGGGGGATTCCCCCGAGTGAGTACGAGCACGAGCAGGAAAGGTAGACCGCGAGCTTGGGTTAAGACAAATAACGAGACAGAGGACAAGCTCTACGACACCGTCGATCTCAAAGAGAAAGAGAGAACGAGTTCGACGATACTTGGAGCAACGAGTTGATCGACCAGATTAGGGACGCGATGAACAGACCAGGGCTGAGTGTGAACTCGAAGATGATTGGTTGATCACGTGATCGGTCAGCTCGAGCTTTGCACACCAGTATAGCTCTGATCGCACTTAAGGAATGGCCCATCTCAACTTAATGCACGATTCAGACAAGCTGTTTCTTTATTTATTGTATAACACACGTTTTGACTCTTAAGTCAATCTGTTTTAAGCAGTTGTTCCGAAATTATAAGAATTATAACGTTAGTGAGTTAGTGGAGCATTAAATATAAACAAGTGTAACTGCCCACTAACTCACGACATTATAAATAAGAAGAACCTATCAATAAATAAGAGAATCCTTTTTTACCTCATCTCTTTCTTGGCTAAAAACTTAAGGACTCACTGTGGTAGAACTTGTTATTCCCGTAAAAAATTTGGCGCCGTATGTGGGAACACTTCTAATCATCCAATATGGTAGTCACAAGGTCAGGAATCGAGAGAGACAACCAGGAAACGAGTGAAGCAACGATGTACAGAAGATGAGCGATGAATCAACCGACTCGGCAAGGCGTCCTGTACTCCGGCCCTATAGCTTCTCAAGGGGGTAATCCCACTGCGCCCCACGGGACGGTCATGACGGAGGAGCAACCTATCTAGCCCACCAAAGTCTCTCGGGCAGAAGTGCAACCGCGTCCACCGATAGATGTAACGGGGGCTCATAATGCTGTGGAGGCCATCCCAGCAGCTGGCTCGGCCGTCCTCCAACCAGAGCAAAGAATCCAAAATCTCCATGAGGAGCTATTGAAGATATCATTCAAGCGAGATGCAAGGGAACAAGCCATGCACGCCACTATAGCATGAACGAATAATGTTATTCATGCCCTCACCGCTAATATCAAGAAAACGAGCAAGGTGCATCGGCCGTCCGACCCGAAGGTTAGTTAAGTTAACAGAACATATCGATCATTCAAGCGATATGATAAACAAGAAGGTGAGTGCGAGAGTGGAGACAAGAATCGTAGCAAAGGTCCGCGAGAAGAGGCAAAGCAGACGTCAACCAAACAAGCTCGGGAAAATGAGGATCTCCGTTACAACCAGGTCCGCCAGAGACTGTCAGCCTACATACTCAAGGAGTCACCATTCTCCGAGAAGATTCTAGAAGCTCAGCTCCCAAGTAAGTTTGATCCTGTTAGAATGGAAGCTTATGATGGAACAGGAGACCTAGAAAGGCATTGGGAGAAATTTAGACATATGATGATGGCGTTCAACCCCGACGACACAATGTTGTGCCGAGCACTGTCCATGACCCTCAAAGGCAACGCAATGGACGGGTTCATCAACTTGCCAAAAGGATCCATCTACGAATTTACTGGGTTGTGGAAAGCGTTCAGGGAGAGGTTTGTTGGTAACAAGGAGCTCAAGCGCGAGCGAGATTTAATCATGGACCTTTACCAATGACGAGGTGAGTCCTTTAAAAGTTATGCTAGAAGATTTTTTTGTGCTATGAATGCTTTACCAGATTTTGCCGATAACATGGAGGTGTCATCCCCGAAACGAGGGCTCGACCGAAAGGGTGATCTATACGCAGATCTCATCAAGTTCCCGACTGAGAACATAGGGGACCTGCTCGCCAGGGCCGATACTTTTATTGAAGTCGATGATGCCAGAAGAGGGGGTTCTCCCGAGCGACGTGGATCAGATTACAAAGAAGGTCGAACAGAACGAAAAAGGGTTGAAGAGTAACCTATGCGGGATTATGGCAGGCGAACTCAGCAGCATGACCAACCAAACAAATGTTTTACCCTATTGACTGAAGCTATCTCAGTGATTTATGATCGAATGCGAGCGAGACAAAGTACCAAGCGCCGCACATGATGAGCGTCACACATGATGAGCGCCCCAGGATTCAAACGATCTAACAGGTATTTTTGCGCATATCATAACGATCATGGACATTCCATGGATGAGTGCTGGCAACTAAGAGAAGAGATTCAATGCTTAATTAACAATGAGGAGTGTGTACAATATACACCCGGATCGCCGTGAGGAGATCCGTTCTCCAAACAACGAGAAACCGGCTAATGGAGAAGAAACGGAAGCTAACAAACAACAGTGGATTCTCACTATATCAGGAGAGAGCTAAACCAAAGGACAAGGGGTAGCTCCGAGCAAACGAGCTAAAAACGAGCTCAACCTGTATGAAATAGATGCAAATTCTTATCGCAATTACAAGGATCCAGTAGCTGATCTCACGTTTAATGACGATGATCTCAGAGGTGTCAGTCTACCTCACGAGGACGCTCTAACTATCCACCTAGATATCAGAGCAGTAATGGTGACTCGAGTGCTGGTCGATGGTGGGAGCTCGGCAAATATTATTTTTAAAAAAAGTTTCGACCGCATGCAAAATGTAGCCTCATATAGGCCTACTCAATGTACATTGGTCGGTTATGAAGGAAAAACCTCAAAATGCATTGGGGAGGTGGAGCTGTTGGTAAAAGTTGGCCATGGAGCCAAAAAGAAGAAACTAAAGACAGTGTTTATAATCTCTGATGCCCCAAGCCCTTACCATGCTATAATCGGAAGACCATGACTGCATAAGATGGAGGCGACGCCGTGCACATTCCGACCATGCATAAAATATCCAGTGGGTAGGTTGGTGGGAACAATACGAGGCAGTTAGGGAACCGCGCGAACATGTTATGCGATCGCGTCAGACCCGTCCAAACCTCTCCGATAGCAATTAAACGGCGAGGAGGATCCCAAACTAGCAACACTGGTGATGTAGTGAAGACTGCGAACAGACTGGTTTCTTTCCTAGGTATCAGAATTGGGTCAAACAGGTACTCAAATCGAAGCTTTCGACGAGCCCATCAGATTTCAAAAATGTAACTTTGTCACAAAGTTTGATACCCAGATTCGACCTGTAGAGCCTTCGAAAACTAGTTTTAATATTTTAGCGTTATTTTATTTATTTATTTTATTTTAAAACATTTATGTAATTTTCTTTATTTGGAATTAGGGTTTTGGGTCATGCTATATAAAGCATCCTATACCCTATTTTTCCAGTCAGACTTTGATTAATTGAATTTTGAGAATTATTATTCTCAGTCTCCTTATTTCTCTAACCTAGGGTTAGGGTTTTATCGTTGTCCGTTTCTTCTATTTCCGCTTCGCTACCATATTGGTATCAGAGCCCAACAATTCCTGCTACGCAGATACAGGAATCATGCTCCATGTACCTCTTGATTTGAAGGCTAGACTAGAGAACGACATCTTCCTATCTACCTGCACAATTGGAGGAAGAATTTGTAAATTTGTAATCGATTCAAATATCTATGAGAATCTGATTTTAGAGGAGGCTGTTCAGAAACTGGCGTTGAAGACTGAAGCTCTTCCATACCCATACATACTGTCAGGACTGATAGAGTACACTGAGGTAACAGTTTCTAAACGGTATCAAATTGCATTTTCTGTTGGTAATTACAAAGATACAACATGGTGTGACGTAGTTCCTATGGACGTTTACCATCTAGTTTTAGGAAGTCCATGGAGATTTAAGAGAAATTCTACTTATGATAGTAGAACAAATCGATACAGTTTTGTGAAAGATGGTATCAAGTTTATATTAGTGCCATCTAGAGTAATGTCTCCAAAACCACCACCAGTTAAGGAGTTTCATGCTCAAATTGCACCAGCTGCCGATCTTAGTTGTGATGCTAAAACTGTGTCTGACTCCGTGTTTGACAAACCAGTCTAAGATACAAATATTTTTTAAGATGTATCTGGGTTGGTATTTGACAAACCAGTCTACGATGAGTATGATGATGATTGGGATGATGAAGATCTAATTGATATTGAGGAGAAACTTGTAGATCGAGATATTGTCTCAGGCTTCAATACACCAGACTACATCGCTTCAGACCTTCTATTGAAGAAGCACTGCAAACTAGCAGATTTTATTGTGGATATGCATCTTCCAGGTATTTTATGTTATCCTAAAATCAAACTTTTGATTTGGTTTTCGGTGGATACATGTTGTCGTGTTGGAAAAATGGAAGATGATATTTTTGTGTTTGAGATTATGAATAAATTGATAAAAAAAAGAATAGTGTTTTAATGGATAAAAGACTAGGTTTTGTAATAGAACCTGGAGGATTTTTGTGTGATGGTTGAAGAAATAAAAGAAAGTGTTACAAGTTAAAAATAGAAGATTGCAGTGTTTTGAATCTGCTGGCAGATATATACTCTGAATAACTTGAGAAGCCATGTACTATTCAACAAAGAGGAATTGTTCCTTTCTGCAAGGGTTTTGATGTGATACAACAAGCATAGTCTGGAACTGGAAAGACAACAAATTTTTGCACGTGCAAAGGTGATGTTGTGCTTAGTAAATGAGTTGAAAAAGTAGACATAGAACAAGTGGGTGGAGTATATCTTGATACTGGTGACCACAGTACTGTTGATGACATGGTAAAGCGGGACAAAACTGAGAAACTACTTCTTCACAAGAGCTGCAGCATTCAGATTTTCACCTCTTACACCCTTATCATCGGTGAACACGCCAATGTTTTTGCAGTTCTTTCAATGTTTCAGCGTTCCGAATTCGAGGTCGAATTCTTCCCAACCGGGGAATGATGATGTAGCGAAGACTGCGAACAGACTGGTTTCTTTTCTAGGTATCGAAATTGGGTCAAACAGGTACTCAAATCGAAGATTTCGACAAGCCCATCAGATTACAAAAATGTGACTTTATCACAAAGTTTGATACCCAGATTCGACCTGTAGAGCCTTCGAAAAACAGTTTTAATATTTTAGCGTTATTTTATTTTTTATTTTATTTTAAAACATTAATGTAATTTTCCTTATTTGGAATTAGGGTTTTGGGTCATGCTATATAAAGCATCCTATACCCTATTTTGCCGTTAGACTTTGATTAATTGAATTTTGAGAATTATTATTTTGAGTCTCCTTATTTCTCTAACCTAGGGTTAGGGTTTTATCGTTGTCTGTTTCTTCTATTTCCGCTTCGCTACCAACTGGATCCTACCTCGCCGGACCCAATGGATGACCCACGTGACAATGATGATTCAACTGACATGGATACTAGTGAGGTTAATTTACGCTTGAGGGTAATTGAGTAATTTGTTCAAAGTTTTGTGGAAGTTTATGGGTATTTAGTGTTTTGAGTAGAGAGTAGAGGGAGAATTAAGCTGCCTAGTTGCAGTTAATTTTCATTACCCACATTTAATGCAGGTGGTTGGGTATTTATACCCTTACATTTGGGGCCTTATGGGCTTTCGGGTCATGTTTAATGGACCCGGGTCATGTTTAACGACCCATGAGCTCTAAGTAGGAGAGCAAGTAGCTTAGTCAAGAAGTGTTTAGGTTTTTTAGTACTTTTGTCATAGTTTGAACAGCTCAATGGGCTGAGTGTTCGAAATGTGTTGTCCGGTCCGATGAGTTTGGTCTGATTTGTCCTTGTCCGGAGAGGAGGCAGAATTCGGACTCATCAGGAGCCCATTTTTTAGGTGTTTGTTCAAATACCTTTGTCAAAAACCTGAAAAACAGTCCGATGTCAGGGGTGGTTTTAATCCGGATAGGTCTGTTTGTCTTATGGTTTTATCCGGACTGATAAAGCTTCATGAATCCAAACGGTTTTGTGCCAGAGTTCTTGGGACACGTGTCGCTTTCTAGTTGGTTGCTTCAGCCGTTTTTTCATCTTGAATTTCGAACCCACCTTCTTCGAAAAGCAACCTCTTAATTAAAGGTGGTGATATCAGCGCCGTCTTTAATCATTACCAATCTTTTTGAATTCTCCTAGGAATCAAACTCCTTTTTCAGATTTACTATAAATTTAAACACTTTCTACTGTTTCACCATCACTCTCATATTTACTCTGCAACTTCTTAAAGCTTTTTCTCTCCAAAGCAAAAATTTACCCAGATAGTTTATGTTTACAGCGAGGAACGCTCTGATCAAAGGTGGGTGGCTCAACCTTTCTGAACTTGAAAAGGCGCAAAAGGTTGAAAGAGAAAGACGTATTGCAGCTGGATTACCCATTTCGCCCATCGACAAGCCAGTGACTTCAGCCACAGAATCAGATCAAGGTTCTTCTTCCTCAAAAGGCACCAAGCCGAAAAATCTATTTCAATACCACTGCTACAAGAATTAAGTCTGCTACTGGCTTCAATTTGGACTGTCCACCTTTCACTTATTTGGGAGTCACTATATCTGCAAACAACAAAAGAAATAATTATCTTCCTCTTCTAACTAAAATTCATAATAAGATTCATGACTGGGATTTGAAGAATCTGTCTTATGGAGGCAGGCTGTCTCTTATTAAGAGTGTTCTTTACCCTATCATTTATTTTTGGATGCAAAAAAGCATGATCCCCAGAAATATTATTAATAAGATTGAACTTTGTCTTAATAAATTCCTTTGGAGGTCTAAATTCTACGAGCCATCTATTCATTGGTCTACTTGGAGCAGCCTTTGTAAAACTTATGATGAAGGTGGGTTGAACATTAAGCAATTGCTTGACATTCAACTCATTTTTTCTTTCAAGCTATGGTTTCTCTTTAGAAAGGGAGAGTCTCTTTGGTCTGATCTTATGTTTAGTAATTACTGTGCTAATACTCATCCTATCATCTCTAAGTGTAAGGTAATTGATTCAATTGTTTGGAAAAGGTTGTTTTCAGTCAAGGACCTTACTGGTCAATATATAAGTTGGTGTCTAGGCAAGGGTGAGATCGATTTTTAGAGAGACTCCTGGCATGGGATGGGCCCTATTGCTAATGATTCTAATGCTAATAGTTGGTTTTTGCCTGCTAAGGTTAAGTCTTTTGGGAAGATTAATGCTTGGAATACTGACACTCTGTCTGCCTTTCTTTCTCAAGACAGAATTGCTAGAATCTCTAGTATTAATATTAACCATAGTAGAGATGATAAAATTGAATGGGGCTTATCTAAAAACAATGATTTTCATACTAAAACTACTTAGGATTTCATAAGAACTAAAAACACTAAATTATCAATATTCAAGAAAATCTGGCATAATTTCATTCCCTCTAAATTTTCTTTTCTTACTTGGAAATTATTAAAAAAAATTGCCCCTATTGATCAAATTCTTTCCAAAAGGCATCTGGTTCTTGTCTCTAAATGCCAGTTTTGTTTCAATTGTGAAGACAAAAACCATTTGTTTGTCAACTGTAGGTTTGCATGGTCCCTATGGAATTACTATGGTCTTATATTCAGAATCCCTGTTAGGAGATATATGTCCTTGAGTCATATGATTTATTGCTGGTTATGGTCTTCCTGTGGTAGTTTTCATATTACTCACACTGTCCCCCAGATCATCTGTTGGACAGTATGGTTAAATAGAAATCATAGCAAATTTAAAAGCTCAATGGATTCTTTTTCCAGTGCTGTTTACCGTATTAATAAAGTCATCCTAGCTATAGACTCTAAGTGCTCTATTAATTCTAAGAATTGGTCTGGTGTGATAGATGCATGTGTGTTAATTGGATGTTTATCTATTAGTAGAGTTAAAGTTAAATACCTTGCATGGCGTGCTCCTGTTGCTGGAAGGCTCAAGCTCCATGTTGATGGAGCCAGTAGTTTTGTAGGCGAGGCTTCTGGTGGATTGCTTGTAAGAAACGATTCGGGTAACATCGTCGTTGGTGCTGGATTCTTGTTTGAGAAACTTAATCCCCTCCAAGCTGAGACGAAGGCTCTCTTGAAAGCTCTGATGCTTTGTAAAATGAAGGGTTGGCATGCTGTTGATATAGAGTCAGACTGCTTGACACTTATCAACAACATGGCTTCTGGTTATTCCCCTGGTAACTCGTTGATAGCGATTTGTAGAAGTCTTCTCCATCCAACAATGTGTCTTCGCCATATTTCTCGTACTCATAACGCCGCTGCTGATTGGATTTTCAAGTGGGTTCTTCGTGAGGGTGCAGATTGCTCTTTCACCAACCAAGATGTGCCTAACCGTCTGCTCGCTATAGTCACCCTGGAAAGTCTTGGGGTTGGCTATATTGACCCGGGTTGAGCATCGTCTCAGGCTTTGGATTGTGATTTTAAGGTCTTCTCGATTCTTTTCTAGGGTTTGAACTGGATTCGGTTGGATTTTGTTGAAGCAGTGATGTTTTTCCTGATCTGGAATGGTGCGATTTAGAAGTGGGTTTTGGTGGGTCTCGAGATGTGCCTTCTTCAAACTCATTTCCCTCCTGAAGGTTCTTGATCTAGTTGATTTGAAGGGTTTGAACTGGGTTTGGTTGGATTTCATTGAAGCAGTGATGTTTTCGCCAGATCTGGAATGGTGCAATTTAGGTGAGGGTTTGGTGGGTCGCGATTTGTGATGTTGATGGCTACTTCGAACTCATCTCCCTCCTGAAGGTTCTAGATCTAGTTGTTTTGAAGGATGGTGCTTTGTGGCAATGGCTTTGGTTCTGTATTGAAGTCAATGATGAAGGATTTTGGGTTGTCGCTAAGAGTTTTGGCGGAAGTCGGCTTCTCTGATTTAGGGTACTAATTGGGAAAGTGACTTATGTTGTGCCTGTAGGGCTTCAATAGTTTTACTCTCTTAGGTTAGGGTTTGTTTTAAGTTTCAATTCAGTCCTTTAAATTTGTAAAAGTCTTTGATTTCTTAATAGATCGTTATTTGCTTAAAAAAAAGTTTGGTTGATTTTGCAGATAACTATAGACTTGGTTGAAAAGTTTACCGGTAGCGACCCAACGGGTTCTCTTTAAGTACTTAATAGTTTCTATACTTTTATGGGCTTTGTTTTATTACTTTAACTTAAAAATTCATTTCAATCTTATTCAGAGCTGGGTCTCATTTCCAGTTATTTAAATACAAATCATGCCAACCCAAAGTAGGGTTTTCTAAAATCAGTGGACACCCAACCCATTTTACTTCATAATATAGTACAACAAATACAAGAGATGAACCTAAAAAACTCATTTTACTTCATAATGCAGTACAACAAATACAAGAGATGAACCTAAAAAGAGTTACGACTATCCAAACTGCAAAACTAAATTGTTGGCTTTCCGATGACATCAAAGTAGCTGGACCACCCTGTTTGTAGCTGTGGCGTATAGCAAAGAGCTCCGGTTCCACTACCAAACCCTAAATTATAAGGGTTTAGAAGAAACTGCCCCATATACATAGGGCTATTACTTGACATTATCTGTCCCACAAAAAATAAACTAATCAAGACCATTTATATTGATTTGGATACAACAGATATATATGTTATGATTAGAGCTATGGTTCTGTACCTTCCGTTGAAGCTCCAACTGCTTTGTATATTTTATTGCATCATCCAGGATGGAAGCTTGGTCTACCTAGTGATATCAACAATGTTTTCTAATAAGCGTTCCTTTCAATTTTTTCATTCACATCACAAAACTATATAGTATCTCTACTTATAAATTAAAAAAGATACCTTATTGCAATTGGGAACTAAGTTTCCCAGCATTGTTATCTTATTCCTGATGTTATCTCTGCGTTTCTACACGTACATAATCATGTAAGCAGACCATATAATCAAGATACACTAATTCGGTAGATATGATAGGGGTAAACAAACGTAATTCTTACCTTCTCATAAATATTACTTAGTGTAGATGATCGTCTCCTTTTGCAGTCCCCACGTACCTTTTTATCGTCCTAATATGGCAATACAGCACAATAATTAATTTTGATGTTCTAGGGTTTTGATCGGTGGATACTGTTTGAGCACATGCTTTAGGGTTTTGAGATAGGATTTCTTTTCTCGTTGTTACTGATTATTTAAGTATTGGTTCTTCTTCAAACTAATCATAGAAGTGGCTCTTTTCTTCTGAACATTTTTCAAAATTGCATTTACAACTTTATGATTTTTTCGGGTTCATTTATGTCTTTAACATTATTAATTATGTGTAAGTAATTTTTATAATATACAAATAATATTATTAATTTTTTATTGAATCGATTAAACTTTAATTTGAAAACCCAAGTACTAAAATTTATTATTATTATTTAATATTGAGTTAAAAAGATCCAGACGTGTACAGATAACAATGATATCAAATAAACGGTGCTGAGTAAGCGATGAAACTCTCTCTCAAGAAACTCTGTTCTTGTGAAAGAACAGAGTATTGATTTTTTCCTCATTTCTTGCCTTCTTCTTGGATTAAAGCATGAGTAATCCCTTGGAGATTGATTCGGCTGTTGATTTTCCTACACTTAGGAAAAGCTTGAAGGATGATATTGGTAATGGAAAGGAAGAAAGCTTGAAGAAAACTGAAGGAAACACTAAAGACTGTAATATTTTTCTGAATCCGGTGTTTGAAGATTCGATAAAGGGGAAAGATGATAGAACTCAAAAGGTGTTGTATGCGAATCTTTTGAAATCAGGAAACTCAGAGGTTCAACATTCAAACGTATTGGTCTCAATGGAAGATGATCTTCCGACTATTAATTTCGACATAAGTGATAAGGAAAAGCTACTTCAGGCTTCCAAACATACTTTGATAGCGAAGTTCGCTTCAGGCAGACCTTCTTTAGATGTTATCAGGAAGTTCTTGGTTAACTTCAAATTTGTTGGTTCTTTCAATCTTTCTGCTTGGGATTTTAGACATGTGTTTATAGAATTTTCTGTGCTTGATGATTTGAAGAAGTTATGGACCAGAAACGTTTGGGCAGTGGGGAGCAAAACTATGCGCTTGTTGAAATGGACGCCTGGTTTCGATCCGAATCTGGAATCCCCCTTCACTCCATTATGGGTTTCCTTGCCTGATCTTCCAGAGTTTCTATTTAATTATTCCACTATCAATGAGGTTGCAAAGATCTTGGGTACTCCATTAAAGATTTGGGTTCCATCTGTCAACAGGGCCAGGCAGAACTGTTGTCGTGTTTGGGTTGAGGTCGATATTTCAAAGCCATTGATTCAGAAAGTGAAACTTAACTTTGGGAAAGATGATGGTTATGTGATTAAGTTGAAATATGATAAAGTTCCTTTATATTGTTCAAACTGTGCACATATTGGACATTCGAAGGATAGTTGTAAGAAACTGGTGGTTGAGGATGAGTTGAAGGCTAGTTGGAATGGGGAGATGGTTGTTCCTCCTGGTTTGCCTGATCAATCGTCTTCTTCTCAAATTCTGGGGGAAAAAAAAGAAAGCAGGTCTAATAAAGAGGATAATGGTGTTGAGGATCAATTACAGAGGGAAAATGTTGACTCTGTTGAGAATGGAGGCAAAGAAAGTTCTGTTAAAGTTAGAAGTAATACTCGTTGGTTGGACTCTATTGTGGTGGATAATGGTTTGAGAAATGAAGAGAGTACTCAAATGGATAAGGTTGATGATAGTAGTTCTTTTCAGACTGATAATTCTGTTAGAATTAATGATGATTCTTTGGTTCAAGTTAGTGAAGAAGAGATGATAGATGCTCTCAAAATGCTGGATAAAAAGAATATGTTCGAGGTTCTTAGTGAGGAGGTGCATGAATCTCCAAAGCATGAGGGAAGTGTTCCCTCTTCTCCTGTTAAGAACATCAGAGATAGAGATAGAACTGAGTCTAAAAAGAATAAGAAAGTCCCTAAACTATGGTCTACTAAGGGGCCTGTGTCTTCAAAAATAATGAAGTTGAAAAGGCCTCACTAGTGTCATGACTATTGTTATGTTGAACTGGAATGCAAGAGGTCTTGCAAACAAAGAGTCTATTCAAAGGTTAAAGTGGATGGTTAAAGCTTACAAGGTTACTTTTGTGGCTATTCAAGAGCCATTGGTTAAGGCTGATAGAATGGTTTCTATTGCTAATAAGTTAAAGTTGAAAGGTTATGTGTCTAATGTGAATAACAAGATCTGGCTCTTTTGGCATCTTGATTATTCTGTGGATATGATTATGGATTCTGATCAGTTGATCCACCTCAATGTTACTCACCCCTGTTTGAATAAGGTTTTTGATGTCTCTGTGATCTATGCTAAATGCAAGAATGAAGACCGAGTTGTTCTTTGGGATTCAATTAGATCTCTTGATGTACAGCATGAATGGATCTTGTTAGGTGACTTTAATGTTATTTCTAGCATTAATGAGCAATTGTCTTGTGTCACGGTTAATCAGAAAGGAATGGATGCTTTTAATGATCTTATTTTAGAGTGTGGGCTGTTGGATGCTGGCTTTAGTGGAAGTGCTTTCACCTGGTCTAACGGTCAGAAGTGGAAGAGGCTGGATCGAGTTCTCTATAACAATGCCTGGTTAGACTTTTTTGATGTCACTTCTGTTACTCATCTTGCTCGTAGCTGCTCTGACCACTGTCCAATGGTGGTGAAAATTTCGTCTAAATTGGAAAGGTCGAAAGCTCCTTTTAGATTTTTAAACATGTGGACTACTCATGATGGTTTGATGAAGGTGATTAAGGAAAGTTGGTCAGGACTGCTCAGTAAGGAAGTTAGAAATCCTATCATGCTGTTTTGGCTAAAGCAGCAAAGGTTAAAGCTTGTTCTAAGATCTTGGAACAGGAATGTCTTTGGGAATCTCTTTGAAGCCATTAAGAAGTCTGAGATTGCTATAAATGATTGTGAAGCTGCTCTCCAGATGGCTCCTAATAATGAGAATCAGGCAATGCTTGATGAGACTAAGAAAAACCATCTCCTTTTGTTGGATAGAGAAGAGCTTTATTGGAAGCAAAAGGCTCATGCCTCCTGGTTGAAAGAGTCTGATAGAAATACTGGGGCTTATCACGCTTATGTTAAGAAAAGAATGAAGAGAAATAGAATCGACAGGATTAAGGTGGGGGATGGTTGGATTGAAGGTAAAGAAAGTCTGAAATCTTCTGCTGTGGACTACTTTAAGGGCTTGTTGGCTAAGGATCTGAGGACTGATATTGATTTCAGTTTAAATGAGGTAATTCCTTCTTTAGTTACTGATAATGATAATGCTTGCTTGCTTAAGGTGCCTGAAAATGAGGAGATTTATGAGATAGTGAAAGGTCTGAAGTCTGATTCACCTAGTGGTCCTGATGGTTTTAATGGAGAGTTTTATAAGTTCTCCTGGGACATAGTGGGGATAGACCTTTGCAATGCTGTTAAAGCCTTCTTTGAGGGGTATACGCTTCCTAAGGGTGTGAAGGCTACCCTCATTTGCTTAATTCCTAAAGTAAACAATCCTAACAGTTGGAAAGAGTTTCGACCTATTAGCCTCACAACTGTTTTTTCAAGAATTATTGGCAAGGTTATTAATAATAGACTCTCTCATATTCTGCCTAATCTTATCTCTGCTGAGCAAGGAGGCTTTGTCAAGGGTAGGTCTATTCAGCACTCCATTCTGCTTGTCCAAGAGCTCTGTTTAGACATTGACTATAATAAGAAGGATGGGAATGTTATTGTCAAAACAGATATGACCAAGGCATTTGACAACCTTAGACATGGATTTTTGTTTGATGTTCTTAAGAAATTTGGCTTTAGTTGCAATGTCATTAATCTGGTGGAAGGCTGTATTGATAATGTTTCTTCTTCTGTGCTTGTAAATGGAGAGTTGGCTGGCTATTTTTCGAATACTCAAGGCTTAAGACAAGGGGATCCATTATCCCCTAGTCTTTTTATCCTTGCTGAGGAGTATTTGATTAGAAGCTTCAATTTGATTAGCAATGTGGGTCATAGTTTCAGTTACAAATCAAGGAGCAACGTGAATGTCTTTTGCTCTGCTTTTGCTGACGATTTTATGGTGTTTTCCAATGGTAGTATACATGCTATGGAGACTGCTAAAGCTATAATGGATCACTACCAGTGTGTTTCTGGTCAGAAGATAAATGAAGCTAAGTCTAAGCTTATAGTTTCGCATAAAATGTCTGCTCATCAGCTTAATATCATTGAAAATATTTGGAATTTCAATCACTCTTACATGCCTTTTAAGTACTTAGGTACTGTAATTGCTAACAATACTAGAATTATCAACTATGAACACATTATTGACAAAGTGAGAAACAGACTTATGGATTGGGACAGGCTTCAGTTATCTTTTGCTGGTCGTCTGCAGCTAATTCAATCTGTTCTTCTTGCCTTCCCGAATTATTTCCTTCAACATACTGCTCTCCCTGTTGGCATCATTCATAGGTTGGAGATCCTTTTCAATAAATTCCTGTGGGGAACAAAAGAAGACAAGAAGGTTATTATATGGGCTCGTTGGGATAGATTGTGTAAGCCTTATAAAGAAGGAGGGCTTAATCTCAGGAGGCTTAAAGTGTTACAGCAGGTTTATGCAATGAAGCTTTGGTTTGAATTCAGATCTCAACATTCCCTTTGGGCAAAGTATATGCTGTCAGTTTACTGCTCTGATAATGTCCATCCTATTCTGGCCATTTCTCCTCAAAGGAAATCGAAAGCATGGACTAGAATTCTAAATGAAAGGCTTGTTACGGAGGAATTCATCTTTTGGCAAGTGGGGAAAGGTAATGTAGCCTTTTGGTATGAGAAATGGTGTTCCAAGAAGCCTTTTATTGATATTACTAATGATCATATTAGGAGGTTTCTGTGGACCAGCAACAATATTTTGGTGAAGGACTTTTGGATTGAGGATTCCTGGGACTTAGAGAAGCTGGGTTCTATGGTTACTAATTCTGAGATATGCAAGATAAGGGAGATTAGACTGAATAACATGAAAGATACCTTACTTTGGTCTCTTTCTAATTCTGGTTCCTTTAGTGTTAAAGACACTTACAATCAGATCAGATTTAAAGGCAACATTTCCAGCATATACAAGAAAACTTGGAATCCCGTAACTCCTAGGAAATGTTCTTTTTTCTTATGGAGGGCTTTACATGAATGGCTTCCTACAGACAATGTCATGCAAAGAAAAGGGTTTAACCTGGCTTCTAAATGCGTCTTCTGCAATAACAGTGAGTCTACAAATCATGTTCTTATTCAATGTCCTAATGCCTGGTCTGTGTGGCAGTATTTCAGCAATATTTTCAGAATTCAGATTGATACTTACTTGTCTGTGCCTCACATGGTGATGAGATGGTATTGGGCTGCTGGCAGAAATTGTGATGTCCTCACTATCCTCCCTGCTATCATCTTATGGTCTATCTGGAATGCGCGAAACAATAACAAGATTAATAATGCAAATGTGAATTCTGGTAGTATCATTAAACAGATTATCATGATGCTTTCTAGTCTTGATTATGCTAATGTTCTTCAGAGGAAGCATTGGGGCAAATTTATCAAGGATGCTTCTGTTCTTGGTTGTGTTAATCAGTATAATCGCAGAAACAGACCTCTGTTCCTGAAGTGGAAATGCCCCAAAGCTGGACGTTATAAGTTAAATATAGATGGAAGCTGTACCTCGTATGGAGAAGCTGGTGGTGGTGCTTTGCTGAGAGACACGAATGGAGACATTGTAGCTGGGACTGGCAAGATCTACGGCAAAGCTTCACCTTTGATTGCTGAGTCGCGTGCTCTCCTTGACGGGCTGGTCTTATGTGACAGAATGGGGTTCAGATCTGTTGATGTGGAAACTGACTCCAAGGCATTGGTTAGTTTGATTCAATATGGAAATGCTCCGTGGTATCTTGAGCCTATATTAAAATGCTGTAGAGCTTTCATCAAGTCTACAATGGTTTTGAAGCATGTCTTTCGTGAAGAAAATCTCGGGGCGGATTGGGTGGCTAAAGAGGCTTTGAAGAGTCAATGCGAGATGAATTTCGATAAGGAAAATGCTCCGGTGAAGTTAAAGGCAATTGTTCTTTTGGAGAAGGCTGGCTATGGATACCTTAGGCTCACTGTTTAAAATTAGGGTTTGTTAGTTTTGGGGAAGAAGATGACTCTGAGTGAAATTAGGGTTTTGGTTGCTTTTCAATTTGTGTAATATTTACTTTCAAGGGCTTGCTCTTGCTTTTTATTCAATCTAAATCCTTTCAAAAAAAAAAAAGACGTGTACAGATAACAATCAAACAAAACAAATAAAAATAAAAAGATTAAACATAAATGAAACATTAAAAATAAGATGATGTACTTTTAAAAACAATTTAAAGTATAATACAGATCTAAATTAGTATTAGATACCTAGTAGATCTCTACTAAAAATATAAACTATGTGCCTAAACGTGTTTAGAAATCAGCTGACTAATTAACTTAGAAGGATAAAGATCTGTATTTGGATAGGCTAGTGAAGGTCTCAGTTCTGAGATGGTAACTAAATTGGTTCTTTCTCAAAATTTAAGAGAATATGTGTACTTCAACTCATCTACAGTGATTTAATCAGATACTGATTTCAGCGATAAACAAGAAGAATACTGGAAAATACTCATGCCGATAGGTATAGAAATAAATAGCTTACCTGACTCTTTTTACACGGCGGCGCGATTTCACTTTCTGAGCTCGGCAGCTTTTCAATATCGGATAAATCGGCGTATATGCTCTCAAATGTCTCCATTCCTAAATCACTTGTATATAGATAAAGCGGTATGGGCTTCGGAGAAGGAGATCTGAAATCAAACCCCTGATTATTTATGTGGTTGATGCTACCTACTTATGAATCGAAGAAGCTTTATTTATACGGTTTCGACATAGGAGCATGTCTTAACCACACAACCCTACCCAAGACCAAGACCAAGACCAAGACCACTATTATATTGATGAAAAAACTAAAGCGGCAATTTTGTCGCTTAGTTCCAAGGGGCAGGGACATTTTTAGTGGGACATTATCCTACCATCACAGTTTTCATGTCTTACCCTTTATACATTTTTTTGGGTTGTATTTTTCTTTGGACGTATAATAGAATTGTAGTCCGACTATCATCAACTTTTTTGTTGTTAATTTTGTGAAATTAACCATTATCAAATTATCAAATTATAAATAAAGTTTTAATAAATTTATGATCAATCAGCTGTGTGTTGAATAATTATCTAAAAATTCAAAAGAAACACTGCATACACTTAGGAAAATGGCCGGTTAATAATAATAATAATAATAATAATAATAATAATAATAATAATAATAATAATAATAATAATATCGAATTATATGTTTTTATTTTATTTTTTAAATATCTTTTTAATTTTATAATAAAAATTTAACAATTATTGATGGTTTGTTGTTTATTTTATTTTTAAAATTGTCTTTTTACTCATCAAAATAAATTTAAACTTTGGATCAATCCATTCGATTATATTTTACCCACTATATATAATATATTTTTTAAAAAATAAAATTTGAAATCAACCGACGACAAATTCTGAATAGCAATTTGATTCGTCTGTTATGAAGAGTTTAAAATTGAAGCCCCCAACAAACATACCGAACAGAATAATAACATAACAAATTTTTAATTTCGTGAAACAATTGATCACCCGAGCCACTAAAGTTAAGTTTATTGTCAACGGACATAAGAAGAATAAGGAAACGACACATCTCCTAATGTAGAAAGAGCGTCTCAGAAATATTATTCAAAGAAACATATGTTTTTTCAACACATTTACAAGATAGAGAGAAGTCGGACCAGGGATCATCCAGTCGGAGTAGAAAATGATGACGATGTTGTTGGAACGGAAAAATTAATCGAATAACAATATCAAAGCAAGACATAAGTGAGGAACGAGACCGCAAACCTCGCTTGTCTTACAACAAGGAAAAAGAAAACCATGTTAACCCATAGTTGTACCAAACGGAGTACCAGCACCACCAATGCATCTTGATGCTTCAACAACTTTCGAACTAAGCATTTCATACTCTGGGAAGATGTTGGCTAGACCAAATGAATGTCGTTATTTCACAGTCCACCAATGCCTCCAATACCCAAACAACGAAAATGTAACAGTTTTAAGATGAAATCAATATGCTTCAAAGGGATGTTATGGACCATTTCTATCACTAAAAGTATAGAAATCAAAAGAATACTAGGTAATTCAAGAAGGAATTGATGACCCAACCGAAGACTTTAAACGTTTATTTTGTTTACCAATGAGTGTTTTGATTAAAATATTGGTATATATTTATTTAATATCCAAATAAAATGATGTAAGTTTAACAATGTTTACTAAAAAAAGACGAATACTTTCCCACATTATATATATATATATATATATATATATATATCCAATACAACTTATCGTTTTATGTTGAGATATTTTTTTTTAAATTATATTTTCTCCGAAGATTATTTGAGTTCAAGACTTGTTCAAGGTTTTTGCAGCAATAGACAAATATCTTTCATATAATCAATGTCTATGTCTATGCACTAAATCTTTAACAAATGTTAACAACTTTTGACTTATCAAGTGGTTTTTATCCCATTTTTTCTTCTTCACTACACCAAAGTTCTTGATTTTTAGCAAAGAGTGCATGTTCTCCACATTCCTCATTGTTCTAGGATAGCTATATCACATTTGGTACAGGTTTAGTCGCATGGTTGGGTGAGTTCGTATCTATTTGTATATGTATTTCAGGTCGTCAGGTTTACATATCTATATTTCATTGTTAATCTTGAGGTTCCATATCAAATTTTGTATGGGTGTACTCTTATTGTTGGTTAGGTTTATATCATTTTGATTAATCTATAATAATCGAAGACATGAACAACAATTTCAAACACTGCAATATAGGCCAACGCTTCTCTTACTCTATACAAATTCCGGCCTTACTACTAAAAATAATATTAGAAGCTCATTATGAAAAAAAGAACAAATATCTTTCAAAAGGCTTAATTCAACCTTCAAAACATTCAATTTTTCCATGTATGCATACATCATATTCTCATGAGTGAAAGTAATATTATTTCAGAAAATAACCATTCCTACATCTTGCATAATTATCTTATGAGCATGATTTAACAAACTCCATAATTGAGACATGGCAAAATAATTGTTTATCATTTTATTAACAGTCTTTCAACATCTAGTTATTTTACAAAAGCTCGCGTGAAGAAAAAAAATGTAATTGCCAAGTTAAGAAGAAAACTGATGCAGCAAACTGAGACCAATAATTGTGTTAACAGTTAGACAACACAAATCAGAATAACAATTAGGTTTCTTACAAAAGGAGTGTTAGATAAAAGATTAAAAAATTAAAGAGTTTCCATCAACTTCCATATTTAAATGGAACTTAGCCATGTACAAAAAAATAAAAATGCATTGGAATCTTCGTTTGGGTAACTAAAGTAGTAATGTGAGTTACTACCTCATGAATTTGTTTCGAAGAAAAACCAATGATGTTATTGCACGGAAATTCTTAATCGAAGAACTATACATTTTAGACAAACCATCACATGGATTTGGATAATAATGTCACTATAAATTGTACCTTGAACGATAAATGTCACCACAAAATATTTGGAGGTTCTCAATTCCAAGGCCTTTGCATCATTAATGAAATTCAAAATAGTCCAACATTTATTGAGGAATTAACATTTATTTTGGCAGCAACAACCACGTCCCCTTCCATCTCGACCTTTTCATCGTATAATTTTGAAACAGAATAAATTACCAAATTTTTAGACTCACATACTAAATATCAGTTCTCTAAGAAGTTCCAATAATAAATTCACTAATAAACAGGAGCTCTAACTTTCAAAGGTGAAGGATCCTGTGACCAGGAAGTATTTTTGGGCCTCCTTATTTGTCAACTTCCACTCAAGAACTCCTCAAGTTTATGTTCAGCCGTCCTCTTACCTTCACGTGGTATTTTATCCCTCATAAAAAACTAAGGTTTCGGCTAAATTCAAGCAAAACCTTCTTGTCATTCCTAACATAATCACAAACTTCTTTCTTAGTCTGATTAACAATCTCGTATATTATAGTTCTTTTGAAGAGAGGAGTAGAAGGATCTTTAGTTAATATTTCATTCTCAATAACTTATTCAACAAAAAGAGCCAAAATGGACGGAGAATTTCCAACAATTGCACTTTTAGGACTTGAAGACTCACAAACATTTGGCTCAATAACCACAATAGATGTTGAACTACCTGGAGCTAAAGAATATCAAATTGTATGTGTATCATACACATTTACTCCAATTGAATGATCCATATATATATATATATATATAATCTCATAAATAAAATTAATTTTGGAGATATCATTTAAATGCCTGAACCTAGCAACTTTGCTAGCCGAGGTTTTTTTACGCTTTATCAAGAGTATATAATCCTCCTCATAATTGGATTCATATTCTATAATACTTTTGGATAAGGTTCTTTTTTTATTTTACCCAAACCTAAAACATTCATAACAATATATGTACAAGTGGTGCGAACATTGGTTTTAGCCTTTTTAGTTCTAGAATTAACAACAAAAACTTTCTTAACAGTTTTTTATATTTGGTCTGCCTTCTTAAGTTCTTCTTTAGAGATTTTTTTCTCCATATACGTTTTTAGAGTATCTCCCTACATACTTTTTACATAAAGAGTGCTTCACTAAATTCTTATTCCCCGTAAACTGTTTTTCCACATCATTATTTCTCAAAGAATCACATACATAAAAATGGCCAAGAACACCGATACTTGACCAAACCCCACTGCAAACATATTCTTCTGGCACCATAATAAAGGAGTAAGAATAAAAAAATCAAGAAGATTTTTCTACTAGCTTAGCAAATTTCATATTAGCACATTCTTCCTTTTTCAAATTATTATGTTCAAAGTCCAGCTCATGAGATGAGGGGTAGCAACAAAGACAACCATAATGATATAAAAATAAAAATATTAACTACAAAAAAAACAAATGATAAAAATATATCATTGAAAATCTAGTTTTGTTTGCAGTAATGCCTTAATATTGTTCCTACTAGTATCCTAATTTCCAGATACATATATGACTTATTCATTCTAGAATTTATTAAATTTTAGATGCTCACAAATACATTTGGCTTCATTTTCCATCAAAACATAATATCAAAGTGCGTCTTTCGCCCATAGATTTTGACTATAGTGAGAAATTCAGTCACACAAACGCGTTGATAAAGCATTTGTAAAAAAAATTAAATGATAGAAGAATCCTCCAAGAGTTGGGCAAACGTTCACCAAAATAAATCATCGTAAGTTTAAATAATCTCAATATGTTAGAACTTTGGAAAAAATAAATACTTAAGTCAAGAAATTAAGTAAAAAAGACAAATAATTTCGTCGTAATAAACTTGAAATTAAGTTTCCTTAATAGCATAAAACCAAACAACTACGTTCTTGGGAATTTCCCAAGATTCATGATGTTTTACAAATTGTCTATTATGAGTATAAAGATATTGATACTTCTCATTCAACATCGTTTAAATAAATTTTCACCTATGCACTTTTACTTTTGCAATTAGAAGAATCAAGGTTGTTGCTACTTCTCTATGAAGAAAAGTTCATTTTTCAAAATAAGAAAGAGAGAGAGAGATGTATATATATACACAGACATATATATAGAGAGAGGAAAAAACATGTCGTAGAACATAATCTATTAAATCATGGTCCTTTTTTATAATAACTTAGTAAATGTTGGCGAGTATAATGAGTTGAGCGAGTAATAATAGAAGCCTCTTTTTCCAAGTGACTAGGAGATGAAGTTCCAGATGATGCACTCACACTCTTGATGACTATCTGACTTATCACTTTGTTTATTCGTTTTGCCCATTTATATGAAATGATAAAACATAATAAAATTGGTCTCTACAATAAAAATCAAGAAGATAAAAAAAATGTCTAAAAAATAAATCAAGAAACATAATAAGAAATGCAAAAAGAGAAACAAAATAATCAGAAAATATGGAAGGGTATTTATAGAGAAAGGTAAATATTTCTCAGTCTTTAATTTCATAAATGCACGAGCAAACTTAAAATAAGAAATTTTCACCCACGTGTAAAGTTAAGCCCTCAAAATTCGAAAATTCATAATATTAAATCAAAGGAAAGTGTTCTACGACCATAAACATTCTCCGCTTTGTAACCATAAAAGTTTAGTTGAAATAACAAATAAGATGTTCCAATTTTGGTCGTTCTAAATTTCTAGAGAATTAATAAAGATAATGTCAATTCAATAAGTCATTAACTTATTCTTCACCAAGGACTTGAGGAAACTTGATTGTCTCCAAAAATATAGTTTGATAGAAAGAAAATAATATAAAATTCGGCTAACTAAAGCATTCTGAAACAAACAAGTAAATAGTAAGAAAATAATGATTAAACATCTAGTAGCCTACAAACTGTTAGTTGTATTATTTTCTCATTCAATAACTTTTGTTTTTGAATGAAGGTTTTCTTTGGTGAAAGACTTCTAATAAGTTAGTCATAGATTTAGTACGAACCAATTCTGAGACGTCTCTCATAACAATTTGATTGTAATAAATTAAAACCTAAATAAGGAAGCTTTAAAAATCTATAGAATCTATATGAAGATGGTGGGCGTAATTATTTTTCGACATGTAAAATATAATAACTTCAGATGTGAAGATAAAGCTCCGGAACTTAACAAATTCAAAATTACCATATATGAAAATGTCAATTAATCTTATGGATACTCAAGTGGTAATCGTTTTTTGATACTAGCGCAATAACTAGATAGGTATTGTTAATGGTGTAAATAGGTATGACTCATAAATTATACTCCTATCAACCATTTATTGAACAATTATGGCTAAGAATCATGGGTAGTCACCAGAGTTAATCACTTGTTTCAAAATTGCTACTCAAGTTAAATTTGTTTCAAAACTTCCATTTTCGTTGGTTTTCTTTGCATTTATGATCACTAGCGGTAACAAAACATGTAAACAAATACCAGCAATAGTGACCACTGGTGCAACAAAGTGACTATTTTGATACAAAAATTAGATAAGTGGTCGTTTTGAAACAAGTGGCCAACTTTGGTGACTAACCATGATTTTTAGTCGAGCAACTATCCAACACCTTGATAAAAAATAATGAGACCTAAGTTATATAAGTCAAATAAAGTTTCTTTTGTTAATGATAGTATCAAATAAGATATGTTGTTTTGTATCTCGAAGATATTTTTCTTTCATTATAATCTTTATAGATAGAAAACTAACAATCATCAATACAATATAAGTTTTTTTTATTTTCCAACAATTATTAATATTTACTAGCGTTTATTTTTTTATTACATGTTACTTTGGATCCACTCGGCCAAAAAACATCATCCACTAATAATAAAAACAATATAAAATACTAAAAGAAATTTAAGTATTATTTGTTTTCTTTTAATGGATTGCGAGTTGAGAAATTTTAAAAAATAATTTGAATGAATAACAAAATATATCATTTTTAAAACTATAAATTGTATTTAAATAAGAAATTAAATTACTTTTCAGCGATTAATACAAAATAATCTCACTCAAACGAATAATGAGATGTACAATTTCTAATATTCTACTTTGTATTTAAACAAATAATTAAATTTCACTACCTGTTTACTATTTTATGATTTTCCAAAAGGTTTGCGTAGATAATGGAGTTATGATACCTCAATCGAGGCTTTGATCAGTAATTCGTCCATGGACTATCGATTTTAGTGGCAGATAGTCCTTGGATTTTCAAAAGTCCGTTGGTAGTCTCTGGACTATTGACTTTAGATAAAGTTAGTCATTTGGATCTGTTGATTAATATAAAGTTGTCACGTGACACCATACTCAAGAGAAACTTGTATCACCAATGGTCCCTCGACTTTAACCTTGACTATATTTGAAGTTCGACCTAAAGACGAGGGACCATTACTGATAGAAGTTTCTGTTAAGTATGATACCACGTGGCAGTTTTCTGTCAATCAACATATAATGTGGACTACCTTTATCCAAACTGGATAGTCAAGGGAGTGTTAGCGGACTTTTGAAACTCTATGGACTATCTATCACTAAAATCAATAGTTCAGGGACGAACTCCTGTTCAAAGCCCCTCAATCGATATTAAGTCTTTGATTTGAAAAGACAACTGAATTATAAAATATCTACCATATTAACTAGTGGAACGAATAATATTCGGAATTTGAAATTATTTTTAACTTATCTTTGATATTAAGTTCAAACTATAAAATTAGTGTTGTCAACTATTTCGAAACCCGATAATTAGACGTGAACCAAATAGATAAGAACCGGACAAAATTTTAATTGTTCGGTTTGCGGTTCCATTTTAAAAACCGAGATTGATAAGAAACCAAAATAATAAAATCGGTTTGGAACTGAACCGATAAAACCGATAAATTGGTAGAACTAATTTGAAACCAAACCAATAAAATTGGTAAATAGATAGATCTGATACGGAACCAAACCGATAAAATCAATGAATCGGTGGAATCGATAAGGAATCGAACCAACAAAATTGTTAGAACCGATTGTTTTTTTTTTGTTTTTTATACATTATACTGCCAAAATTAATAGCTAATAACTATTTTTTTTTTAAATAATCAAAGATTAATTTATAATTGGATTTAATCTTTTTTAGGTGGACTGAACCAGACCGATAATAGACCAAACGAATTTGGATAGAATCGAAATGGACCAAAACGGAACCGAACCGAAATTGAATCCGACCGAACCGCACTGGACCAAACCGAATTGAACCAAAAACTAGAACCAAAAGCTTAAGGATTTGGTCCGATCTGAACTAATAAGCTCAGCAGTCATGTCCGGCTCCGTTAAAACCCATACCAAACCGAACCGATAATAGTCCTATATACAAGTAATCCATTAGCTTAAAAATTTCCATGATATCAAAGTTAGTTAGCTTCAAACATTTTTAATTGATCCAATATAAAATCTGGGGTCTAAAAATTCATCTAATTTTTATTTTTCAAAAAAAATCAACTAGATTTTAATAGATAACTAAATTAGAATTTTTTTAACTTTATCAATTAGTTTTTAAAACTAACTAAATTTAAAACTACGTATAGTTTAAAAAAAATTAAATACAACTAAAATGAGAGCTATACAAAACAATTTTTTTAAAGACTACAATGTTCAAAACTTTGTATAGTTCCCAATTAGTTGCTATAACAAAAAATATTATGGAGAACATCTTGAAAAATCCACTACATAATAATCACAATAATCAAGTTTCAACAACATACGATACCTAGGAAAACATTAGTTTAAGTCTAAATATTATTTAGCTGAAGCCTGTTTGTTTAGTAGGTATGATCTTGAAATAAAACATATTAAAACAAGATATATGTAGCTACAAGATTTAGGTTTGTACTCAAAACTTCACCTATGGATCCAAAAAAATAAAGCAAATGATGAGAACAAGAAAGTTTACCAACAACGCATAAGACATATTTAATGTCATTTAGATTGTGAAGAAATGCTACATTCACGAATAACAAACACATATTTAATATATAAGAGGTTACAAGAAGACTCTATCAAACACTAACACGCAACCAATCATATTATTTTTTTATAGGAATTTTAGCTTACAAAAGTAAATATGTATCTCAAAGTATTCCCAAGTGTTCATCCTCTAACTCAATTCAATCTATAAAATCCGAAAGCTTTTAGCTTTCTGTCACTAGCGATTCTGAGATTCATAATTCTGGCAGTGACTTTATATCCCTCTCTCATTATTATAGCGGATAAAAGGTGTTCATATTGTTGTTTATGCTCACAATAACTCCAGACAACTTCTCTCCCAAATTGGCCAAGAAAACATACACAAATGATAATTTGCAGCGCAACGGTCAAGTATTCTTCTGATTATAACATAATCAAACTTCAAATGATCCCTTTAAGTATCTCATCGTCCACTTAACGACATGTCAACAATAAATCCCCGGATTAGACATAAGACTTCTCAAAATACTAATATAGTAGACAAATAAACTCTCATACATGTCATAAGATACATTATGCGTTAAATAACATATTTACAAGGTATATATTGCATGAACTTCTTATTGTTTTTTTCAATTAGTGTTTGAGTGAAATTAAGTTTGAATTGGAAACCAATGAAAGTTCCAATATCTTTAACTTTGGGTTTCGAAACTCTTTTACGAACTCATGTATGTATTCTTGTTAAGATGAAAATAAATAACATTTCGACATATTCCTCTTCATCCTAATACCAAGTATCTTTTAAGCCTCTCCTGTATCCTTCATGTCAAAACCTCTCATCTTTTGATTCTTCACAGTTTAATTCATCTTCTTCTCTTTTCGAGCACTTAGGATATCATCCACATACAATAGAAACATAATTTTCCCCATTAAAATAACCACAATTATCGTAACAGCTCCTCCCATACTTGATGGACCTCATAAAAAATCAAATATTTTATTTTATTACCCTAGCTGATGTTTCAAACCATTTAAGAGTCTCTTTAACAAACACACATCTCATTCCTTAATTTTTTAAAAACCTTTCGGTTGTCACATGTATATGGTCTCTTACAATTATATATTTAGGAAAGCTGGAGTAGCATCACTATTGGATCTAACTGAACATCAAATTTAGTAATACTTGGCAAAATTACCCTGATTGAGGTTTATTTAACACTCGTGAAAACATATTCTTAAAAAAAACAACCTCTCTTTTATGTGAATCATTTATCCATAAGCATAAATTTGTATCTCGATAACTTCATTTCATGAATGCATTGTTTTATTTTGTATATCATTTACTCTTAACAGGATTCTGACACTTTGATTATTTCATAAGAATCTAGGTACCCATCTTCTATAGAGATCTCAATTTTTCCCTTATGACCTTCAACCTATTATATTTAGAACTTCTTTTCATAGCATCATGATAGCTCTCATATTGAAGAAAATATCTATTTATTTCAATCGATAAAGCATAACCAATAAATTCAGAAAAACCATACCTTAGATGATGTTTGTTAGGACTTCGTACTCTATCTCTCACCAGCTGATAACTTTCAAGATTATATTGCTCTCGAGTATGATCATCAGAAGGGTTTAGAACATCACACTCTCTCCTATTTTCAGAATTATGCAAATGGTGAACTTCATATGCATTAGTTAAAATTTTATCAGCTCTGAAATCATATTCGATAGAAGCATCTTCGACTCTCTTTTTCAGACTCATCATCAACTTTAGATATTTTTTTGGAAGTAATAGGTTTGGTCTCCACTATCTTAATAAACGAATGTCCTCGTCATTGAAAACCACATCTTTACTTGTCAAAACCTTTTGACATCCAAGTTGAATGCATGATAACCTATAATGGTTTACTCATTTCGGATAGGTAAAGACCAAGAATTTCAGTGCTCTCAACTACATCTTGTCTTGTTTCACATGTGCGTAGGAATCATAAACATTCTTAAATGTCTAGCTGAGGTTTCTCTCAACTAGTGTCACAACTTCTTCACGGAACCTGCAGCCCATTCCAACTATTTATAGCATGCACCTAACTATTTCTGATAGTCGTTCATTCTTTTAGAAAGTCTATTACGATGGGGAGCTCCTCTCACGATTTGGTGTCTAGTGATAAAAAGTTTATAACTATAGCTAGTGAATGCCTCATTCAGATATTTCATATCATTTTCATTTCATAACTTCTTCACACCTTTCAATATTGATTATCTACTAATTTTTTTCATTTTCTAAAACAATCAAATTATTCATCTTGGTATTTAAATGTACAACCCATAATTGTTTCTGGAGTGGTCAATAATCAGGGACATGAAGAACCTTTCACCACCCATGGTGGGTTTTCGTGTCTGACCTCAAAGACCTGAATGGATATATTCAAGCACGTCTATGCTTGTATGTTCCCTACGGAGGAACTTGGACCTTTCTTCTTTTACCTAGCATACACTTTTCAAAAAAGCTCTACTTCTGAACCATGTTATCATCCAACAATCCTTTTTTCTAAGCTTAATAAAAACTTTATTTCTGACATACCCAAGCCTTAAATAATACAACTTGGTTGAATATTTCTCTATACTAGACACACATGCAAACGATACATACAGACCCTTCAAGAAGTAATACACCATTAGTCTTTTATGCAAAACCCTAAGTCTGTTGTCTCTATCGTATTAAGTAAACACTTACCCCTCTAACATTATAGTAGAAACAATGTGTTGTTTAACATTATGTGCATCCCTCGCGTTTGTTATTAATTCTCTCAAGTATTATAGACAACTAGAGTCTAACAATCCTCATTTCTATGATAGTACATGATTCAGAATTACCAAGAATGAACTTTCCACCAAAAATATTTTTAGGTTTCCATACCAATATTTGTTGGAAGTCATGAGAAATGAAGTTTTCGAATCCAATATTCATTTGTCACTATATCTGCAAGTAGAACCTTCAAAATTATAGTGTACCTAGAATCATCTGAAACCATTGCAGCATCTTCGGCTTCGGCCTTCGAGTAACTATTTTTCTTTCTTATTTATGAGATATTTCTATTGATATGACCCTTATTTTAAAATGAATGTCCCACTTTATAAAACAAAATCCTTTAAATTTAGACTGAGATTTTGTTCTCTTCTTGATCAACTCTCTTTCTCAAAGCCTCTCTCCCAAACTCACCATGATACCTACAAAGTCACCTTACAGAATTGTATATCTTAAACATATTTTTGAGTTCAATGAACTCTTAATTTTAGATATCGCAAAAGATTCTTTCTTGTAAAGCATAGTGTCAACAAATATCTATTACACCTCCAACAGAGAACTCAATAATATTATGGCATGATGATCTGCATTTTCTATCTTGACCTCAAGGGTATTAAAATCAATAATGATTATAATGAAATTATTCATGTTCCTTTGAATCCCCTTTCTAGTCACCCATGGACAACTTGTACATAATCTTTTGAGATATATTGTTTATAGACTTCTTCATGTAAATGGCTTTCAACTTATTTCATGTCCTTAATATCGTAGGCTATTAAGATACCTCTTGAAGCTTTTTTTTGCATATATTTCTCATTAATACAACACCCAACCCTTTATGTACTAATGATCCCAAACGTTAATTATTTAGAGGTTGAAATCATTATCTCTTTGAATTTTACTAGGTTTAACTTCATGGAACTCATCTTACTGGTTTTTCTTTCTTTACATGGGAGATTCTTCTCTTTAACATCAACATACGAAATGATATTCATCATTTTTACATTATATAAACTTACAAAATATTATTACGTATTATCAACACTCATTATACCAAGTGTTAGAAGAAAAACCATCTGAAATAACCTATGTAATAATTACAATAATTAATTTTCAACAACAACCGAAACCTAATATATTATTAGCCTAACTTGAATTGTAATTTAGCCGAAACCCATTTGTTTCATTTGTATGATCATGCGACAAGAAACATGGAGCCACATATCTTTGGAATGTACTCCAAACTTTAGCTATGAAAGAAAAAAAATAAAAAAAAATGGTAAGAACAATAATACTATGAAAAATCAAGCACACACAAATAAATAAATATTTAACATGGTTCAGATTGTAAAGAAATCTTACATCTGTGGACGAAAGATGTGTTATATATAAAATTTTATAAGAATACTCTCTCAAACACTAGCACTCAGCCACTCATCATTTCTTATAAAATACCAAACTTACAAAATAAACTATGGATCAAGAATATTTCTAAATCTTTATACTTTAGCTCAGTTTTATCTCTAAAATTTGAAAGATTTCAGTTTTCTCTCTCTAACAATTTGGAGATTCAAAATTTTGGCAATGATTTCATATCGTTATGTCACTACTTATAGATGACCAAAGGTGTACATAAATTTTTCCACGCTCACAATATAAGCTGAAACATTCTCCTCAATTGGCCAAACAAACAAGCATAAAGGACACTATGCAACATAGGCATATGTACGGTCAGGTAGTGGTATCCTTGTACTATCATGCTACAAGCATCCTCACGCCAAGATCAACAGTCCTTTAATAAATTGTTAAGATTACACATCCATTCAGATCCCTTAGTGACTTACTTTCTTTTAGAAACAAATAGCTACCTTCGTAAGTCGTCAACAATATGTTTATGCGTATTCAACTCAGCAAGTGATCGACTTGCATCTTCGACACCAACTGTAATATTCTTCTTGCCTTCAACATAACATAACGCATCATTAAGTTCTAGCAAACGTCTTTGCACCTAAATTTCGGACGAGCTCCTTTAGAATTCATATTTATTGCAACTTATTGATGTTGTTGACAGTTTTTCTATCTCGATTATTTTTAACCTACAATTTTTATTTTTAATTTTAAAACTGTAAAAGTTAGACCATAAATCGACAATAAGATTATTAATGTCTAGAGTTTATAATAGTTCATACACAAACCACCAAGTTTATTCTAACTAAACTTTCAAAAAAATCGATAAAATTTTCAAACGCAATTACCAGTTAACACCAAAATATTTTTATTAGCTTATTTTGCATCATTAAATTAGCGTTAGACTAATTTAACATAAAAATATTTACCATTAGACTGGTAATAAATATCTTAATCTGAATATAGTGGTTGTTTCTTAATTAGAAATTATATTTAAATTATAAATTGTTTACTCCCACTAAACATTCCAACCAACTACTCTTTATCGTCATTTGAATGAAAATACTCATATAACCTCATATAGGATCGATGAAAAGGAGAGAGCATCAATTGCAATCCATTGGGAAAGAAAATAGTATGTACAGTATGTTTCTTGTCGCAGTTTTTGTTGACCGGGCAGAGCTGATAGCCGTAATCAGCCGTAGACGTGGTTAACTGGTGTTTGCATGTTACAGGTTGCATGTGCGGATACCACTGTTATTAATATTTACATATATCATTCTGGAAACCTATAATCTAGTCAATACCTATAGTATTGGTGTAGTACACTGTCGATTTTAATCTTTTGTACCAACGATATACCGCCGGACAAAGTTCATCCGTCATTTTTTTATAAATTAAATTTTTAATAATTTATTATTTTATGGGTTTAAGAATATCACTGGAGTTGGTGATGATAAAATCTGATCGAGGGGTAGTTTTGGAAGATCTTTTGTTTATATGGTCTTAAATTCTTAATAGAGAATAGAGAGAATAAATTTGCTTGTATTTATTATCGAGAGAATTTTTTTTATAATGTTGTTGGTTAAGTTATTTATACTTTTTTTGGATCCATGGGACTTTCGGGTCGGACCATATGTTTGGGTCAATCTCACAAGCCCCCAGGCTCATAAACAAATATACTAGGCACTCAGTTTAGTCACTAAGCATACTGCTTATTCATCAAATTTAATGTTGAGTCCAAACTGCCCATCTAAACAAAATCCGATCCATTTTACTGCTTGGAACCTCCAACATAATCAGACCCTATCATCTAGCCCCCTTAGCTCTTTCCAAAATATTTTGAGAGAGCTAACATCGTAAACAATTTATGATCCACATCCGAATGATAAATCTTAAGACTGCTTTAAATGAAGGGTCACAACTTTAATATTAGATAATCTTTCAGACACGTGGCAAATGGTTATTGGACCCATCAAACGGTTTTATCCTAGGTTATTGTACCTGGTACAAAAAAGGAAAGCGACTACAATTAATAGACTTCATTCATTTATTACTGTTAGTTCCTTTTCTCTAGAAAAAATACTCAAGTGCTTTTTCTTCCCCCTTTATAAGAGTACCTATTATCACTGTTTCCATTTTTAGAGAGAGAAAAAGTTTAGTTTTACAAATCTTTCAACTTTCAATTCAAACTTCATTTTCTTCAAAGTTTGCATGTTCACTGCTATAACTGTGTTAAGTAAAGGTGGTTGACTTAATCTGTTTGAATTGGAGGAAGAGAAAAAACAAGGTAGAATCACTGCCGACTACCGGCTTCACCAGACGGAGTAATCGTAGCCCAAATTCCAGATCAAGGTAATATTTCTTCAACTAAAAAATACCAAATTTCCTCTAAACCTAGCCCTTTCGCTCAATTGTCTACATATTTTGCTCAATCATCTGCATCCCTTAATAAATCTGTTCGGTCACCTAAAATACCTACAACAAAGGGAGTTATTAGTCACAAACCTCCCTCAACTTTCATATTTATGGGGTTTGATGCTAGTGAAAACATTCCTCGCAAAATCATCAGGCTCTCTAAAGTCAAAGATAAAACTCCATTGATTAAGGAAACATAAAATCCTACTGAAGTTCTCACCGATACTAGTAATCTTTTAGGGCCATATCCACTTTTGGAATCCTCAACTACAGTCGAGCTTCCTTCACAACCTACTTCAGACCCAAATCTATTCGCTTCAAATCCATCATCTCCATCTGTTAAGCCCTCTCAAGTCGAAGAAGAGGAACCCGATGTAAAACCAAGTGATCATTTGGATCAACGACCATAGGTGATGAAAGATAAAATGGATAAAAGTAAGGAAGATACCCCATTGGAGACTTCTGGTCAAACTGGCGATACTCATAGTGCGGTTCGTTAAAAAAAATAAAAAATAAAACTACCAGAATCTGAACCACTTTCGGAGTGCCTTGTCGGGCGAAATGGCCCAATTTTGCTAAAGTCAGTGTCAAATATATGTTGGTCTTTCAAAGGATATCCTATGTATATTCTACACAGCTGAACTGGATAGGATTTAGAAAAAATGGGGTTTTCCAGAATCAACCAAAGTAATGATTCTTATTCTTGAGGAAACTCCAATGGATTGCAAGGCAAGGGAACTTGTTGTGTATACTGAAGTAATTAATTGGGGTCTTAGGTTTCCTTTGGACCCATAAATAGTGAGATATTTTCACTTAGTAAAGTTATGCCCAAGACAACTAAGCCCCAATGCGTGATTCACACTTTTAGCCATTATTATAGCATCATGGCTATCGAAATTCGGATGCCCATGGAACAGTTTGCTGCTGTAGCAGGTTTATGCCAAAATGGTCATATTTATTTTTATTAATTTAATATGAGGAATAACTATAAAGTAGTTGATGATTTTCTGGAGGCTGACAAGGCTTGTTGGACTCAATTCCTCTTTATTAGCGGTGTTTGGAAAACGAAAAGAAGATTACGTCTAAGGAAAATTAGATCTTGCTCACAAGATATTGGAAACGTTCAGGTAAATGTTTTATAAATTTATTTTGTTATGTCTTGATATCATTTTTTTCTCATTGGATTTGTTTTACAATGTTATTAAATTTATTTTCACAACATCTAAAAGAGGCGAAGACAACTTTCACAAAGCTGAATCAGTGGGCCACTGAAAAATGATCAACTAGATTTCACAATTTTGTTTACCCCCGGAAATATGGTAAGGGCTCACATGTGGAGAAGGAATCTGATTTAGGAGCTTTCTTAGGAATAGTTCACCCCTCCTTCCCGATCATCTGTTATCTTTAAAAGGACTGAGGAAACTAACGATAAACTTTATTTACCTGCTACGAATAGGGCTCCTATCATCTTGATAAAATTTAAGAAGAAGAAAAAGAAAAGAGATGGTCCATCTCAAGATTTTCCCGAACTATCGAGTACGGGGCCTTCAGATGAAATTGATGCATCATTATTGGATGCTCTCGCAGTTACCGTTGGTGAGGCTAATGAGCCATCAAAATCTCCAACAGTTAAGAAAATGAAGGGAAAAAAGACAAATAAAGAGGGCAGTGACAAGATAGAAGGGAAGAAGAAGAAAACTGCCACTGGTTCGGAAATCATACTCCTATCCGAAATTCTTCCTTCCATCATTTCTATATTCCTCCTCAAGAAGAAGAGTCTGTTGATTTTTATTATCCAATATTTCCTATGGTTGACCAACCATCTTTCAAAGGTGATGACCAGCTGGATGACATAGGGAACTTTAACTTCGAAGATTTTGATAAGGCTTTCCCTCAATCTACCAGCATTTCCAATGTTGTAACATATGATGGAGAGTCCTTTAAATTGTCTAAGAAACGCGATGTGCTAGGGTATGCAGTCTTAAGATATGTAAGGCCAGTAGTAAACTTGGATAGGAAGGTAAGATCTCAAGTCAAGGATATTACCTCAATTACAACTGAAAATCAAAGTTTGAAGGTTCCTATCAAGGCAGAGCAAGGCAAAGTTGATAATTTGGATAAGGAAAAGAAAACTCTTAACGACGATCTAGTTCAAGATAAATCTGTTCAGGAGAAGCTACAGACTAGCTATACTGATTTACAGTCATCTACTTCCAAATAAATAAATTCCCTAAAGGATCAACAGAATAAAGGTAAAATTAACATCCACCATTTATCTGAAGAGAAGAAAAAGTTGGAAGATCTTCTTAAGAAGAAGAAAGATGAAATTGCCTCTCTTGAAGAAAAAACTGCTTAGGATATAACCACCACCGTGGATGCATATGCTGTTATAGTATTGGATTCCATTCAATAGAAGGAAGAATCCATTAAATTGGATATGATAATGTTATTTCATGAAACATTTCCCAAGCGGTCTCTTACGGATCTATGAAAGTTTGCGCCATATAAGAAAATTCATTTTCCAACTATGTATTCGGGTGATAAATTAGGTATTTATTCGGATGAATCTGAATCTGACGATGAGGCTGAACAAGATTTGGATGACGAACATCTAGAAAAAGAAGAGGAAGAAAACAAAGGAAATGAAACATAAGAGAAAAAAAAACGAGGGGAACGAGCCCTAAGGTTACCAATTTTTATATGTTTGTGTATTTGAACTAAAGTCCTTGACGTATACAAAACGTTTTGTCGTTTTTGGATCATATTATAATGTAACTTAGTTTGTGTAAGGTCTTGTTGTATCCAAGCCATTTTGAGGTTTGAGATCATATTTTTATAGTTCAAAGATACCTTTACTTTTATCCATTTTATATTCCAATATATGTTATTGCCCGCGTTAATATCTGATCCTAAGTAAGTATTTTTATTCAAAGATTTAAACCAAAGCAACATATTTAATCTGACCAAGCCATACAAAGGTAATCCATTCGAAGGCATACAAAGTTTTAAACACAAGTCATTCGAAGGTAATCCATTTGAAGGAGTCATAACTTTAATCCAACCAAGCCATTCGAAGGTAATTCATTCGAAGGAATCATAATTTTAATCCAACCAAGACATTTGAAGGTAATCCGTTCAAAGTCATCATAACTTTAATCCAAGTAAAGCCATTCGAAGGCATCATAACTTTAATCCAACTAAGACATTCGAAGGTAATCCATTCGAAGGCATCATTAATTTAATACAACCAAGCCATTTGAAGATAATCCAATCAAAGACATCATGAAATTAATCCAACCAAGCCATTCGAAGGTAATCCATTCGAAGGCAACAAACTTTAATCACAAGCCATTCAAATGTAATCCATTTGAAGGCATCATAACTTTAATCCAACCAAGTCATTCGAATCTAATCCATTTGAATTCATCATGATTTTAATCCAACCAAGCCATTAGAAGGAAATCCTTTTGAAGGCAACAAAATTTAATCATAAGCCATTCGGAGGTAATCCATTCGAAGACATCATAACTTTAATCCAACCAAGCCATTCGAAGGTAATCCGTTCGGAGGCAACAAAACTTTAATCCCACCGAATAGTAAAGATACTTTTAAAGGCAAAAAATGATCGATTGATTAAGATTCAGACACCTCATTAAAACCATTCTGCGCCACCATGGTAGAAAAAACTATACTACCTTATATTTTCATTGAGCTAGAACAAAGTAAATATTTACAAAATAAGTTTTATCTAAATACAACCTTAGATGCTCAAAATTCCAAGGGTGGTTCAAAAGGTTGGCTTCTTTGTCAAAGAGCATGTTTGTTCCTTGGTTGATCTTTTTATACACAATGAATGGTCCTTCCCAGCTTGGAGTGAGCTTTCCAAACTTCTTTTCCTTGGTGTCTAAGAACACTTTTCTCAAAACTTTATCTCGAACTTGAAAATTTCATTTTCTTATTTTAGATGAAACCCTGCTCCTCATCAACCCTTG
Organism: Limnanthes douglasii subsp. nivea; assembly: GCA_036936605.1. Taxonomy (NCBI): domain Eukaryota; kingdom Viridiplantae; phylum Streptophyta; class Magnoliopsida; order Brassicales; family Limnanthaceae; genus Limnanthes; species Limnanthes douglasii. The sequence continues at coordinate 239,442,325 of JAUPFV010000002.1, forward strand.
GTAATGTATATTTCTTAAATAGGCTTTTACTATCATTTCTTCCATTAAATCCAACTGAGCCCTCACTGCCATATCATTATTGTCTTCAAAATAATTTTGAATTCTGAAAGAAGAAAGAGTAGTTTCCATAAACTAAAGAGAATGGAGACTTTGGAGTGGCTGTGTGGGGAGTAGTTTGGTATGCCCATAGTACTTCTTGTAAATAACTTGGACATTTCCCATCTGCTCCCTCCATGTTATTTTTCAAACCCGTTAAAATCGTTCGATTCACGACCTCAATCTATCCATTGGCCTGAGGATGAAAAAGAGATGAGAAACAATGTTGAATTCCTCTTGACGTAGAAAATACTTCCATATCTATATTGTCAAACTAAGGACCATTATATGTAGTGATGCGCTTGAGAATACCAAATTGACAGTATATGTCAAAGAGAATAAAATTTACCACCACTTTAGATGTTGTCGCAGATAAAGTTGAATATTCTACCCACTTGGAGAAATAGTCTATTTCCAAAATTATAGTGCGAGATCCCCCCCCCCCCCCGAAGCCATCTGTCAAATGGTAATTCTTCGGATACGTACTCCATGAGGACTGCTGGCACATGGATTGCATTTCCATACCTTTGGAAAGGGTCACATCTTCTCACAAAGTATTTAACACCTATCATAATAGAAGGCAAATAATACGCCACCAACAAGACTTTTCTAGTTAAAGCTTTATAGCCACAATTTGTTGATCCTTCTCCATCATATTGTTCTGATAGAACACTTCAAGATTCATTAGATCCAAGGCAGCACAACAAAATCCTATTGAAGGATGTTTTATATAGAATCCCCATTAGAACCATAAATCCACGAGCTTTGTATTTTATCTTTTTGACATAAGCCTTATATGGAGGTAAAACTCCGTTAGTGATAAACTCTTGGATCTCATTTCTATAATCTTTAGAAACCACGATGGATACATGTAGACTTTCTTCTACTTCACCCTTTAATTTTGTATTTGTGACTATGGAAGGACATTCTTGCATAAAGATCCAAGGATACGGTTTAGAATATGATATAGTCGCCAAGAAGTCAACCATTGAATTTTTTGATCTAGGGACATGTTCATATTTAACGTGTTTAAACCCGGTTGTGATCTTTTTTAATACTTCTGGATACTTTATCAAGTGATCTTTCATGGTTTCAGATTTCCATTGTGCTTGATGAATGAGTGGCTATGAATCACTTATCAATCATACTCTTTTAACACCACACAATTGAGCTAATATGAATCAGGATATTGTTGCTTTATATTTTGACTCATTGCTGGATGCTTTGAACCCAAAACGTATAGCTTGGTACATAGAATCCCCAAAGGGTGAGAATATAGGTTTGAGTTTCTTTACCATTGTACTAGACCCACCATATGTTCGGATTATCCATTCATTTTTAAGCTTATTGGTTTGAGATTCTTCACAAGTTTTTTTGGAGTGAAATTCAACTAAAAATCGACCACAACTTGAGCTTTGACTACAGTTCGAGGTGCAAAGTCAATATCATAATATCCAGGCTCAACTGACCATTTGGTCATTCTTCCCGATATATCGACCGTCTGTAACAAATTATCCAATGGAAAAAAAGTTCGAATTATGATAGGTGTGCTTGAAAATAAGGCCTTATTTCTATAGTTGCTATCACCAATGCCAAAGACTAAATTTTCCAAGTTTAAGTATCGTTTCTCAGCTTCCAACAAACTCTTTCTTATATAATAAACAGGGCGGGGATAATTATCAGCTTCTCGCACCAATACCGTAAATACAACATACTCCCATACTGCTAGATACATATACAGTCTTTCCCCGTTTGTAGGTTTAAATAACGCTTTAGGTGAGGATATGTGTCTCTTGATTTCAAGGAAAGCTTGATCACAATTAGGGGACCAATTAAAGACTTTGGAATATTTTAAGAGTTGGAAAGACTAAGCACACTTGTCTGATGATCTTGAATAAAACGGTTTAATGTTGCCAATTTTCTAGTTAAAAATCTGAAATGTTTTAGTATATTGAGGTGGATCCATGGCCAACAAGGAATTTAAATGGTCTGGGTCAACTTGAATCCATTTCTCACTTATAATGTAACCCATAAATTTTCTAGATCGGACCTTAAAGGTACATGTTTTAATATTTAATTTCAAATTGATGGCTTTTAAGTTAGAAAAGGTTTCTAGGAGGTCAGATATGTGATCCTTGATAAGGGGGGATTCCCCCGAGTGAGTACGAGCACGAGCAAGAAAGGTAGACTAAGATCTTGGGTTAAGACAAATAACGAGACATACGACAAGCTCTACGACGCCGCCGATCTCAAAAAGAAAGAGAGAATGAGTTCGACGATACTTGGAGCAACGAGTTTATCGACCAGATTAGGGACGCGATGAACAGACCATGGCTGAGTGCTAACTCGAAGATGATTGGTCGATCACGTGATCGGTGAGCTCGAGCTCTGCACACCAGTACAGCTCTGATCGCGCTCAAATAATGGCCCATCTCAACTTAATAAGCGTTTCAGACAAACCGTTTCTTTATTAATTGTATAAAACACATTTTGACTCTTAAGTCAATCCGTTTTAAGAAGTTGTTCCGAAATTATAAGAATAGTGACGTTAGTGAGTTAGTGGAGCATTAAATGTAAACAAGTGTAACTGCCCACTAACTCATGGCATTATAAATAAGAAGAACCTATCAATAAATAAAAGAATCTTTTTTTGCCTTATCTCTTTCTTGGCTAAAAAATTAAGGACTCACTGTGGTAGAACTTGTTATTCCCGTAATAAATTCGGCGCCGTCTGTGGGAACACTTATAATCATCCACCATGGTAGTCACAAGGTCAGGAATCGAGAGAGACAACCAGGAAACGAGTGACGCAACGATGCACAGGAGATGAGCGATAAATCAACCAACTAGGCAAGGTGTCCTGTACTCCGACCCTATAGCTTCTCAAGGGGGTAATCCCATGACGCCCCTTGGGACGGTCATGATGGAGGAGCCACTTATCTAGCCCACCACAGCCTCTCAGGCAGAAGTGCAACCACGTCAACCGATAGATGTAACAGGGGCTCATAACGCCGTGAAGGCAATCCCAGCAGCTGGCTCAGCCGTCCTCCAACTAGAGCAAAGAATCCAGAATCTCGAGGAGGAGAAATTTAAGATAGAATTCAAGCAAGATGCAAGGGAACAAGCCATGCATGCCACTATGGCAAGAATGAATAATGTTATTGATGCCCTCACCGCTAATATCAAGAGAACGAGAAAAATGCATCAACCGACCCGAAGGTTAGTAAACTTAACAGAACAGATCGATCATTCAAGAGAGATGATAAACAAGAAGGTGAGGGAGAGAGTAGAGACAAGAATCGTAGCAAAGGTCCGCGAGAAGAGGCAAAGCAGACGTCAACCAAGCGAGCTCGGGAAAATGAGGATCTCCGTTACAACCAGGTCCGCCCGAGACTATCAGCCTACATACTCAAGGAGTCACCATTCCTCGAGAAGATTCTAAAAGCTCAGCTCCTAAGGAAGTTTGATGCTTTCAGAATGGAAGCTTATGATGGAACAGGAGACCTAGAAAGGCATTTGAAGCAATTTAGACATATGATGATGGCGTTCAACCCCGACAATGCTGTGTCGAGCACTGTCCATGACCCTCAAAGGTAACGCAATGGATAGGCTGATCATCTTGGCGAAAGGATCCATCTACGAATTTACCGGATTGTGGAAGGCCTTTAGGGAGAGGTTTGTTGGTAACAAAGAGCTCAAGCGCGAGCGAGATTCAATCATGGACCTTTACCAACGACGAGGTGAGTCCTTTAAAAGTTATGTTAGAATATTTTTTTGTGCTATGAATGCTTTACTAGATTTTGCCAATTACATGGAGGTTCCATCCCCGAAACGAGGGCTCGACCGAAAAGGTGATCTATATGCAGATCCCATCAAGTTCCCGACTGAGAACATGGGGGACCTACTCACCAGGGCCGACATTTTTATCAGGAGGGAGCTCAACCAAAGGACAAGGGGTAGCTCTGAGAAAACGAGCTAAAAACGAGCTCGACCTGTATGAAATAGATGCAAATTCTTATCGCAATTACAAGGATCCAGTGGCTGATCTCACGTTTAATGACGATGATCTTGGAGGTGTCAGTCTGCCCCAGGAGGACGCTCTAGCTATCCACCTAGATATCAGAGGAGTAATGGTGACTCGAGTGCTGGTCGATGGTGGGATCTCGGCAAATATTATTTTCAAAAGATGTTTCGACCGCATGCAAACTGTAGCCCCATATCGGCCTACTCAACGTACATTGGTTGGATATGTAGGAAAAACCTCACAATGCGTTGGGGAGGTGGAGCTGCTGGTAAAAGTTGGCCATGGAGCCACAAAGAAGCAACTAAAGACAGTGTTTATAATATCTGATGCCCCAAGCCCTTACCATGCTATAATCGGAAGACCATGACTCCATAAGATGGAGGCAACGTCGTGCATATTCCGACAATGCATAAAATATTTAGTGGGCAGCTTGGTGGGAACAATACGAGGCAGCCAGAGAACCTCGTGAACATGCTATGTGATCGTGTCGGACCCGTCCAAACCTCTCTGATGGCAATTAAACGGCGAGGGGGATCCCAAACTAGAAACACTGGATCCTACCTCGCCGGACCTAGTGGATGACCCACGTGAAAATGATGATTCAACTGACATGGATACTATCATCGTAGACACGCTCATAGCTGACGGTAGAATACTTCCACTAAGGAATGACTTGTCTCAAGACTCAAAGGTACGTTTACTGGCTTTATTAGCAACAAATTTAGATATTTTTTCTTGGGAGGCAGCCGACGTCTCAGGGGTAAGCCCTTCAATTATAAGTCACGAATTAGCTATCAACCCTTGCACCAAGCCAGTGCGTCAAAAGCGTAGATCCTTTTCAGCAGAAAATCATGCGGTTATATTAGCTGAGGTGACCAAATTAAGTCATTTGGGACATATCCGAAAAGCAAGATATCCGGTCTGGATAACCAACCGACTTTTTGTTAAAAAGAAGAGCGGTCAATGGAGAATGTGCGTGGACTTCACCAATCTAAACAAGACGTGCTGTAAGGATGCTTTCCCATTACCACGTATCGATCAGTTAGTCAATTCGACATCGGGTTGTGAATATTTATCATTTATGGATGCATACTCTGGGTATAACCAGATTCGCCTCCACCCATCCGACCAGGAGCACACAGCATTTCCAACCGAGAGAGGTCTCTACTGCTACACGGTCATACCTTTTGGGTTGAAGAAAGCAGGTTCAACATATCAAAGACTTATAAATCACATCTTCCAAGATTTTATGGGGCGCCATTTAGAGGCATACATTGATGACATGATCATTAAAAGTCATAAGGAGGCGCAATATTTGGAAACATTGCAGGTTGTTTTTTATTTATTATGACAGTTTAACCTCAAGCTTAACCTGGACAAGTGCTCTTTTGGTGTTGCCAAGGGAAAGTTTTTGGGTTATGTAGTAAGTCAACGAGGTATTGAAGCCGACCCCATCCAACTAAATGAAATTCTGCAAATGGAACCTCCAAAGAATATCAAGGAAGTACAATGACTTACAAGAAGGTTAACAATATCTCACCTCCCCTGGACAGAAGAGTGTGATAAAGCTTTTGTCAAGCTCAAACAATATCTCACCTCCCCTGGGATTCTGTCTGCACCTGTCCCCGAGGAGCCCTTGTGTATCTACCTGGCGGTATCACTATTTGCTGTGAGCTCGACTCTCGTACGTGATCAGAATTGAGTACAACGCCCGATATATTACACGCCCAAAACACTAACAGATGCGGATTCAAGGTACTTGAACCTTGAAAAACTTGCTCTGAGTTTGGTTATTGCAGCTCGGCGGATGAGGCCATATTTCCAAGGGCATGTAATTTCGGTGCGGACAAGATTTCCTCTGCGAACGGTATTACGGAAGCCAGATGTTTTCGGTAGGCTCACTAAATGGAGCATCGAGCTTTGTGAGTATGACATTCGTTTTTAGCCACACTTAGCTATCAAGGGGCAAACAGTCGCCGACTTCCTTACCGAATTCACCTCCTTCGGAGATCAACAGACGGACACAAATAATCAAGAAGCGATTAAGTCGGACCAGTGGATTGTTGAGGTTGATGGTACATCTTCTACATCGGGCGGAGGAGCAGGATTTGTCGTACGATCCCCAAGTGGTGAGGAAGTCAAACAGGCCGTACGCTTCAATTTCCCGGTAACAAATAACGTAGCAGAGTACGAAGCTGCTCTCTGTGGCATGAAACTGACCTTGATATGTAGAGCCCAAAATATTAGGATCAAGTCCGATTCTCAGTTGGTGATTAATCAGGAACAAGGTACTTTTTATGTAAGGTAGAAGGTAATTAAAGATTACCTTGTTATACTTAAGGATTATTAATCTAAATTTTTATGTGTGTTATATGAGCAGAACCCACGAAAGATAACTCACCGGCTGATATTTTAGCCAAGACCGCAGCTTCGGGAGAGCATCCCACAGTTATACTCCAGCAGCTCCCCATGACAGAACTCATACCAATAGCAACAACCATTAAGTCAATTGTGAATGAAGTTGATTGGAGAACCCTATACTTGTAGTACTTCAGCTATGACAACTTCCCAACAAATAAAAATGATGCTCGAGCACTGCAAATCAAGGCAGCCAAGTTTTGTATTCTCGACAATATCCTGTATAGGAAGAGTTCGACCCGGCCTTTGCTCCAATGCATTGATCGTGCGGAAGTTTATTCGATATTAGTTGATTTGCACTCAGGGGAAGCATATGGCTCATTATGGCCAACAAACACTAATTCGTCGATTCCTCCTAGCTGGGTATTATTGGCCCGATCTAGCTGTCAATGCGGCAAATCTCGTACTAAAATGTCACAGGTGTCAACAGTATGCAAACACACAGCATAGACCAAATGAACCTATGCAGAAAGTTCATGTTCTGTGCCCCTTTGATAAATGGGGAATAGACTTAGTGGGTCATTTGCCAATGGCCACAGGCAAAAGGCAGTTCCTTATCGTCGCGGTAGATTATTTTTCCAAATGGGTCGAGGCAAAAGCCCTGTTCTGAACACGTGCACACGAGGTATGTGATTTCATCCATAATCAAATTCCAACCCCATATGGAACTCCACAGATTTTAATGACAGATAACGACCCCCAATTCCAAAATTCAATACTTAACAACTTCTGCAAACGATATGGGATTTTCTACCACTTCGCCACCCCCTATTATCCCCAGGAAAACGGCCAAGTTGAGGTAACTAACAGGACGCTACTCGAAGGACTTAAGAAAAAGTTAGAAGGCGCCCATGCCAAGTGGCCGGATAAGTTACCATATGTGTTATGGGCATATCGAACCACCCCGCGCTCAACAACAGGAGACACACCATTTTCATTGGTATACCGTTTAGAAGCGATCATTCCAAAAGAGATCATAGTACCGAACCACAGAATCGAGCACTATGAAGAAGAGGCAAAACTAATAGCTAGATCAACCTGCTTGGATCTCTTAGCTGAACGACAAGACTAAGAAAGGGTACGAGTAGAACACTATAGAAGCTTGATGCGGGGACGCTTTAATGCTCTTTTAAAGCCACACTCTTTTAAGGAGGGAGACTTAGTCTTAAGGAATGTGTTTCAAGGTTCCAGCGATGGAACAGGTGGCAAACTAGGACCAAATCGGGAAGGCCCGTACACGATTATTTCTACAGAGAACCATGGCGCGTATAGATTGGCAGATCAAAGTGGTTGAGCACTTAAGCACCCTTGGAATGTCAATCACCTAAAGTTGTATCGCCATAATGTTTAAAATGTACCGATAGGCTTTTTTCCTTCCTGATGACGCAGGAAGGTTTTTTAATGAGGCATCTTAGAACAACGTTTTTCTTTTTTCAATATAATTTATGTTTTCGCCACTTTTGTTGCAATTTTCATCCTTACAATCAGCGAACGTGTCAATGACCATACCATTCTTGGCTACGCAACGGACCATACTGAGTCCAGACTAAGTGTCTATAAACACGAATGGGCTAATTATCCATGCCTATGGGTTACGTAATGGCCATATTGTGCCTATACTTTGTACTAGGTTTATTCGTGAACTGGTTAAATACCAAATCTGAAACAGACTACGCAATAGGGTCTACATGACCTTGCCGCGAACAAGCTATTATGGAAAATATTGTCTAAGCTAATGAAGCTCGGGATTGTAAGGATGTCCAAGTAGTACAACAAACACACACTTCATATTTTCTCCATAAGTATTCATGACAGTAATCAATTGGCATAAGGTAAGTCACAAATAAGTTCAATACGTTTTCAAAATTACTACAGGAAACACAAAGTCTTTGTATACATAACATACACCAAAGGAACACAAAAACAATATTGTCATTACTTAGCGTTTGGGAAAGGGGGCAGCTTCGTCTACTCTCAAGAAGTACCATCGGCTACTGCAGTGGTATCAACTTTGGCGATCGGCTTAGGTGGCAAGCTAACATTTTGAGGTGGTGTAGAGCCTTGAACCAGATATGCCAAAGATCCTAGGTTTAGCCCAAGATTCAAGACCATCAGCTCAGCTATACCGTTCTTATTTTCTTTAGCTATCATCTTTGTAGCTACGATGAACACCTGAGTTTCCCTTTCCGCCATAACTGTTTCTACATTCTACGTCCACTGATGTCGCTCTCGCTCCAGCTGTGCACGTTCCTTCTCTAGTTTGGCAGTCAACCTAGTAACATCAGCACTTAGAGTTTTTATCCGCTCGGCCTGCTCCTCAACCCTTTTCGCTTGACTCAGAGTCCTATCCATCAAGTTCGAGCTTTGAGCATGCAGTTAATCATTTCTCTTCAGCAGGTTCTCATTTTCTTTCAGTACAATCTTATGATTGTCAGACGTGGTTTTCCACCTCTCATCATTGCATTTCAGAGCTTCTTGTAAGGTTCCAATTGTCTTCTCCAGTTTGGACTTTGTGTCAATGGCTTCGTGTTTTGTTGTTTTGGCAGAGTTGTAAGCATGTTTCAAACGAATGACCTATACAACGCTGGTTTTGGCTGAACCAAAAACCATGGCTTCTGATCTCCACTTTCCATAGTTTCCAGCTCATCGGGAGACATGTTCTGATAGCCTAGCACGACAGAGTTGTGATGAAGCTGCATACCACTATAAAGTTAGAATTATATTACTACTTTTTAATTAAACACAACCAGAACGTGAGAGTCATACCTCGATTGCCAGCTCCACTTGTCGTTGTAAGATCTCATGAACTAACATCTTGTCATAATACGACAAGTCAGGAATCCGGCGGAGTTGCTCGAACATGAATGAAGAAGGGTGTGGTATGATGATATGTTTAGGCAGCAACTATTCCACGGGCACCCTCTGTTGACTAGGCCCAATGCCTTTATCCTCACCTTGCATTTCTCTGTGGTCTCCATCGATTGTGGCACATCTTCTATATTGGAGTTATACATCCACCGTTTCATCCTTTTAGCAAGCTCTGGGGATAACCTTTTTCTTTTGAGGCTCGTCCTTAATTTCCGCATCGTCCCCCACCAAGTCAATTAACCCTTCCACAACATTTGGATTCTGATCCTCGCCTTGTTTCGGTGAAGGTTGGGCCGAGGGACAAGTTTTACCACCAGAGGTAGCTCCCATACTTTCACCATCATCGTCTCTAAGTTGTAACTTCCTCACATTGAGAGGAACATCATCTTCAATCACTTCTTGCTTCTTATTCCAGGGCTTAATCAACGAGCCCAAGTTATCTTATGGTATCTTAGGTGATTTGTTTTTAGCCTGTTCGACTTCTTTCCTCTTGTTGCTCACGACATCATTTTCTTGTTTGCATGGTTGAGCAGGAGCGGAAGATGAATCCCTGCTTCACCACCCTTTCAGGTAATATGTTGTACTGAAAGCCAGACACGGGTGTTGTTATTCTCCCAATATCTCGTCTCCATTAGCGCCCTAATACGATCCATGGTACCTTCTGACCCATCTGATATGATAACTTCACCGTCTGCTGTGATCTTCAACTTCAGAATCGACTACAAACCTGATTTCAAATAATTGTATCGCGTAAATAACTGCTCGGGATCCTGCTGCCATGCCTCGCAGGATAAATTCCTAACTCTAATCAGAGGGTTTACGTAATCTTTAGCTCTCCCCTCCTTCCACCAGCTTTGATGAGCTAATTCACCTGCACAAATAAAGATTTGTCAATTTATTGCTTAACATGGCTTCGAGAAAATTCTGTGTTTGAGATAATCCTATTAACACTTACATTTTGCTTTCCATTTCCTTTCTAATTGAAACTTTAAAGTAAGGGTTTTATGCTCCCAATTACCAGATACAAAAACGAAGGAATTTTTCCAATTTCTATCAGAGGTGGAAAGCTCGACAATTTTCTTCATCCCTTTGAAGTGGGTATAATAAAAAGGGGCCTTGGACATTTTGGTAACGTCAGTGGCTGATAGTAAGTCTGCCAAGCATACATCAGTCTTAAGCACGCTCGAGCTCAACACTACACTAAGTAATAAACTCCACCTGTTTGCCAAAACTCTAATATGGAAAATGCTGAGTACGTTACAATAGTCACGAATTAATTCAAGAAGTGGCAATCATAACCCCCAATCGAACAGGGTAGTAAAGAGACATATCTCCGTCTTTTGGGCTCGATAGGGGTACTCGCCTACAGTGGGTGCTCTAATGATCACATCCTCAGGAATCCCACATCTGTTCTTGAGGGTGGTAACTCCATTATCATCTAAATAGGTGTATTTGGGGGCTATTTGCGAGAAATAGCTCTCTAAAGCACTGGCTTCCTCATATATAGGCTCCACAATTTTGTCTTCTTTCGTCTTTGTCGCCCTTTTGGTGCCATAATGTTTACTGAAACTGAAATGAGGTAAGGATACGAATCAACATGTTTATAGCAGGCAAGGGCGAGCGATGCGGTGCAAGGAAGATATGTGCATTCGGGGAATAACCTACTCACAGAAGTTGCATTCCAAAATCTAGGGTTCTAGACTTTTGTGTTACAAAATCGTTTACTTGATTGGTGCTGAAAAATGAGACAAAAAGTACTTTGGCTGCAGGTGATAACTTATTCTCCAGCAAGAACGAAGCAAGACAACTGAAGTGTTTCTATTTTTTCTCTCACGTAAGTAAACACAAAAGAAGTTTGAAAGTGTAAACACCTTTGCAAAATAGCGTGTGACGTCACCAATCAGTTGAAAGTTGTGCCAAAAACTGAAGTGCCAGGTGTTGTCTCCCGGGAACGGCGATGTCAGAACCGTCGCAGTTACATCAATGACACGTGTCAAAAAATGAAGCCATAAGGCGTTTGGAATAACCACGCGGCTACTTATGGTTTCAATTTAATAATATTTTTTATTTTTATTTTACAAGTATACTAATATTTTTCTAAAAATTAATAAACCTCTAAACTAGGGGGAGCCGTGGTAAGAGGGGATTCTCCCGAGTAAGTACGACCACGAGCAGGGAAGGTATACTGCAAGCTTGGGTTTAAACAAATAACAAGATAGAGGACGAGCTCTGCGACACCGCTGATATCAAAGAGAAAGACGATACTTGGAGCAACGAGTTGATCGACCAAATTAGGGACACGATGAACATACCAGGGCTGAGTGCGAGCTCGAAGATGATTGGTTTATCACGTGATCGGTGAGCTCGAGCTCTGCACACCAATACAGATCTGATCGCGCTAAAGGAATGGCCCAGCTCGACTTAATGCGCGATTCAGACAAGGCGTTTTTTTATTTATTGTATAAAACACGTTTTGACTCTTAAGTAAATCCGTTTTAAGCAGTTGTTCCAAAATTATAGGAATAGTGACGTTAGTGAGTTAGTGGAGCATTAAATGTAAACAAGTGTAACTTTCTATTAACTCACGGCATTATAAATAGGAATAACCTATCAATAAATAAGAGAATCCTTTTTTGCCTCATCTCTTACTTGGCTAAACACTTAAAGACTCACTGTGGTAGAACTTTTTATTCCCGTAACAATCCTCTCGTTAGGGTTTTTAACCATCATATCAACGATATAAACTTCTACATTTCTTCCGATCTGGTTAGAAAATTTCTTATTTACTAATCGTTGATAAGTGGCTCTAACATTCTTCAACCCAAAAGGCGTTATCTTATTACAATGAAGCCCCTTATCAGTGATAAAAATAATATAACCATGATTGCTCTGATCCATCTCTATTTGATTATATCCAGAAAAAGCATTCATGAAGATTAACAAATTGTTTCGTGATGTGGAATCTACTTGTTGATCTACCTAGGGTACTTGAAACGGATCCTTGGGGCAAGCTCTATTAAGATCTATAAAATCAATACACATGCTCCATTTTCGAATTTTCTTTTGACAAAGAGTGGGTTAGCCGTTCAAAGTGGGCACTAAGATTATTTAATGTGTCCAACTTTGGTTAACCGATCTACTTATTAGACTGTGGCTTCATATTTTTCTCTGGAAAAATCCCTTCTTCTTGCACCATTGGTCCCACATCAGATCTAACAGATACTTTATGGCTGATTATACTTGTTGGTACTCCAGTTGCAACCTCATTGAACCAGGAAAACACATGTATATTTTTAGATAAAAAAGATAATAAATTTTCTTTCAATTCGAAAGGAAATTTAGATCTGACCCTAACACTTTTCCCTTATACTAAGTAATGAACTTCAACTTCTTCGACTGGGATCATTGCGCTAGGAGCTTCCCTTGGATCATCTATCTCATTTGACCAGACAGATGACTCAATTAATTGTTATTCTTTGTCAATTTTCAATGCTCCCAACGATTTTAGAGCAAGATCAGTGACATAACACTACCTTTCCACTCTTTGGATACTTCAGATAACACCTACTTGGCCTCCCAAAATATATTTCAAACATTAGTGAACTATGAATGCGACTACATGCATCCTAGATAGCCAAGATCTACCGAATATATTTCAAACAAAACCCTTACCAACTTCTTGAATGGTTATTTTTCTAACAATACTTGTCCTTCAAATTCCCCAATCATATCAGCCGAATTGCAAGTGAATCCTACTATGTTTTTATTCAAATGCTGCATAACTGAAGGATTCTTTATTTAGTTGATAAAAACAAAATATTTTTCAAACTGTTAGTCTTAATTAAGATTTGTCAGATTTCATTTCCTTTAATCATTGTTGGTATTACTTCAAATTAGCAACAGAATTTGACGATAAATCTGACTAGAAGGGAGGTAAACGTAGTGGCTTCGAATATGGAAAATACATTAATGATCATAGAGCCATCTGGCTCATTTGACGTGTTTTCAGAATATTTGAATTCATACCCTGACCCGAAGGATTGTTATGATGGTTGAGGAACGAAAGGCCAATGGGAAGGTTAGTGAGTTGTGTAATATTTTGAGTCTCTAACTATTTTTGGTGAAGATAATACTATAAAGATTACCAACGTTTCTAATAAAAACGACACATAGTAAGTATGGCAAAATCATGGTTTGATCAAATGTATTATGTAGTCTCTATAATGGATCAGTGTCTTTTATACCAAATCAATGAGAAGGTAGGAATGATTAGAGGGAACCAGAAAACTTCGAGGACATTTTATGCAACTTTTGTATCCCTCGAGAAATAAAAATTAGCAATGGACCCGATCATCCTTAATGATATGGATTATCTCATATATCCCAATCTACATAACAAAGGTTGTGTGTAGTGTATGAAAAAATCATCTAAGTATGGTAGTTCTAAGCATATTGTTTTTTTCGTCCTATCAGGTATTGGTAATGATTATCTTTGGGTCGATTATTCTGAATTTTTGAATCCTGGTTGTTGGTGTTCGACTTACTCTTCACCGAATTGTTGCATTTTTGTTGCTGCTTCTGGCTGGGTTAGTAGTTTCACCTTTATGCATGGTTGTGCTTTTTGTTTTGGTTGGGCTTCTTTTTCAACTTGATGTGCGAGTGCTGGTGCTGCTTTGGTTTGGGTGAGTTATTCACTATTTGGCAAAGGTGGTTGTTGTTGTTCAACTTGATGATGTTGGTGGTGGTGGGTTTGTTGTTGTTAGGCCTTTTTTGTTATTGTTGATGTTGTTGCCATGTTTGTTGTTGTCCATCCTGTTTTTGTCGGGCTTCTTCTTCTTCTTGGGGCTGACCATGGAATACCTTACAGGAGAAAAATGAATTTCTTTATACAATGATTGTGCGAGCTCAGTATATTATGGACCATGCGATTGTTTTGATATTATAAGCATGCTAGTTCTTTAGTATTATAAGCATACAATTTCTTTGATATTCAACATAAAAATTATTGAGTAATTTAACATATCAGTTGTTTCAGTTTTATATTACCCGAGTCATTTAATTTTTAAAACGCGCGATTTGTTTAGAATTTCAACCAAATCACTAATTTGAAACATTAACCACGAGACTTGTTTAAAACATTAATCATACAAGTTATTTCATGCATCATAGATCCAAGTATAACAAAACAATATATCCAAACCCTTAATAATGTGACTTTATAAACATATAGTATATATAATAAAATATATTTAGAAAGTTGAATCTTAATGAACTTAAGATCCACTTACATCTTCACGACCTTTCTGTTCTAATGGTTCCACTCCCTGTTTTAGTGGTTCCACTTCTGTAGTTTCTAAATCATGTATTTGTGTTCACTATGGTGTAGTTTGTGTCTCTTTTATAGGATATATACAACAAATACCAGACATGAATGGCATGTACTTACTTGTTTGTAATGTTTGGCAATAAAATGTTACATATGTTTCTTATCAACAAAGCTCATGTATGTATTTGTCTTCCTTTTTTGTTCTACTCTTTGACGTAAAACAGAACAATTACTGATGAGTCCGAATTCTGCCTCCTCTCCGGATAAGGACAAATCAGACCAAACTCACCGGACCGGACAGCACACTTAGAACACTCAACCCATTGAGCTGTTCGGACTATGACAAAAGTACTAAAAAAACCTAAACACTTCTTGACTAAGCTACTTGCTCTCCTACTTAGAGCTCATGGGTCTTTAAACATGACCCGGGTCCATTAAACATGACCCGAAAGCCCATAAGGCCCCAAATGTAAGGGTATAAATACCCAACCACCTGCATTAAATGTGGGTAATGAAAATTAACTGCAACCAAGCTGCTTAATTCTCCCTCTACTCTCTACTCAAAACATTAAACACCTATAAGCCTCCACAAAACTCCGAACATATTACAAATTTACCCCCATACTAAAATTAACCACACCAATTACGACTCTTGAAAGTGGTAGTATTTTTTTCGGATGCTGGTCCGAGCTTTCGATATCGTTGCAGCACTCTTTGACGTTATTCTAGTCTTCTTTATGTTTTGTGGAGTCAGGTTTATTTGGAGATAAAAATAATTAATTGTCAAATCAAATTCATTTTATACCCCCTCGGTTTCAGGTGGGGATGTCCGACTTGTTATTGATAGAATGTTTGAGGGGTTCTTTGTTGGGGGTTCGGTGGTCTGTGGTTAGTTCGGTTGTGGTGGCCTTTTTCTTCTTTTTTGGGTCAGATATTTAGTCATTTTCATATGCCTTTCCTCTAGTACAAACTATATAACATCTTAATTTTCATTAGCTTCACCGCATCCAAATATTGTTCTTTTAGCCTCTTTCAAGGTCAGCTCAGCCTCCAAAACCTATCCAATGAAGAAAAACCCAGTAATTTGTGACTAAGAATCTTATTTTTTTAAGATAAGACCATGTGATTCTCTTAATTTTTTAAGGGTATAATTTCCGTTATACAAAAATTATGCATGGTCTACGATACACAAACTATTCGTGTTCTCTTATCTTAAAATTATAGGAGTTCCTTACAAACTAGAATAAAGTTTAGGAATATATATTTAATACATTACCGTCTTCTAGTAGGTGCAGATTCTTAATCATCTCCATGGTTGCTAGCTTACACTCTAATCTCCACCATTTGTAGCATCTTCTGATCATGTCAAGCTTGATGAGTTCAAGCGCAATTCTTGTGTGCTCCATAATGAAGGGTTGCATCAAAAAAATTATTAGCATCAGCATATCTTCTCTAAATTTATATTTAGTTACGTAGCAATATTCTTACGAATAGAAGTACAACACAACCTATGACTCTATCGGGTTTTTCGACAGCAACATAAGTTGTAATTGACTCAAGAAGCTTATGTAACATTACTCCAGACTAATCTTAGTTGTTTATTTTGCCCATGTATTTGACTTAATATATCGTTGTCAAACCCATCATATCTCTTGAACCTGAGTAGAACAAGGTAGAGCAAATAAACATGATCAATAGTTGAGTAATGTCATTCGCAACATGCTCCCCGCCTTTCATGATGGCTTTCTCTATAACTTCCTGTAGACCACCACACACCAAGCTAGATTAGTGCAACTGAATATCCTACTTATAACATACGTTAGAAATAGAGGTACCTATACCATAAAATTTAATACTGATTTTCTATTTGTCGGGCCGACTTTTCTTAAACTTCCAGTTATGATGTATGTCTGCATAATCCTGGAATCATGCTAGACATCTTATTTGAATCGAGTTAAGAATCCTCCAGCTTTGGTTAAAGGCATTTCCTCTGTTCCGTGTTTAAGCCCGAATACAACCTTTACATCGTTGGTCGTTAGCTTGACCATTTTAGACATTATTCGGAAAGCGTCCTCCTGGACTGAAAATGTCTTTATAATCTTCTCGATCAACATATAATGCTTTTTCATCAAGAACCTCTCATTACATAGGTCGAATGAGGCTTTCAAAAACGTATATATGGGTGTGTGTTTTGCAACTTTTATGTGTTCAGATATAATGACATTTCTTCTCATCAGATTTAGGTTACTAATCTCGATTTATAGAAGAATCATTTCGTAATTATATTTCCTGCAAAAATATAATTGTGAGTTGTTTGATTAATCAACCATACCAGTTCTTTGCACACTCAATCATGCGATTTCTTTGAAACAATAAACACAACCGCGTGAGCTCTTTGAATTAATACACAAACACACAAGTTCTTTGAAAAATAAAAATACGTGTTTATATATAACTTTGACTAAATACTCAATTGAGTGTCAACACCTAAACCCGCATATTAAACAATACACTATAACCTATAAACAACACAACATATTAAAATGGAACATAATATGTGCACCTAAGAACCCTAGAAACTAATCCAAAAAATAATGTCCACCAAAACCCGAAACTGTAATGATCGAAGATATATTATTAAAGTTATAAGTTTAACTAAGAAAATTTTATTATAATACACTATAAATAAAGTACAAACCTGCGATCACATAAGCTAGTTGATTTTTAAGAAAGGAAATACAGTGACATTATTTTAAAAATTTGAACTTAGTACCAGTATGCAATTATACAAGTCTAAATGGCGAATTAATCGTCGAATATGTTTTCTTGGTTTATGAACAGGGGCCGACGATGTATTGATTGCTTCGCCGGAGTGAGAAACGGTTATCAGAGGTTTGGCCGGAAGTAGACCAGTTGGTTGGTTCGTTTTCGGTTCCCGTGTTAAATTTAAGGGTTTCCTGGGTTGAATCTTTCTATTGGTTAGTAAATTTTAGAATGAATAGGTAGTGAAATGTCTTGGTTCAAAAGGTGAAAAAAATATTTTCAACCTAAAAGAGCTTATTTATACTAGTTGAGGTATTTTCATCCACTTTTTAGGTCTATATACCTATATTGTAATATGTAGTTTTTGATATTAGGTAATAATGTGATAGTTGAGAGTGTATTTATGAATATTTGTTTTCTATTTTTATATGTTTTTACATATGTATATAAATTTTAGAGATAAAAAATTTTGTGTTTATAAATGAATTTTTTTAAATAAATATTATATTAGTATTTAATATAATTTTATTATGTATTTAATTATTTTATTTTTGTTGTTAATCATGTGTGTTTTTTAAATAAAATATATTATATAAATTCATAATTATTTTTTATAAAATTAAAATCAATAATAATCTCCACGTTGCAACGATATTAAAAAAAAATTGTTTGAACTGGGAAAAAATATAAGTTTAAATATTTTTGAATGGACCTGTTAGTTTAATAAAAAGTTAAATTATTACTATTTCACTGATTTAATTTTGAATTTAGTGTATCTGTCCCGTCAAAATTTCAGCACAAAAATATAATGCAATATTAGTTACTAAATATCGATTAAAATAAATAAATAATTATAAAATGAACCTTGTAAATCCTAAAGCCGGCTATAATTCACTTACAGTTTATGTTTTGAATTTAGTAAGACACGATAACTATAAAATATAAAATCTTATGTATTGTTTGACTTTGTCCATCTTTGGCAGTAACAGTATTAGCAAAAACTACAACGGTATCGGTGCAGATTTTTACTTACTCGAATCCTGCTTTTCCCACTATTCTCGTTCTTACCAAATCATTAATTATATATTTTTAAACTTCAATTAATTTGTCTGCATGAAAACTATGTCACGTGAATAAAAAGAATTCATTTGATTATTAAGTTTTGTGGACAGTAGCGATATAACCGGTTTCTTTTAGCTATTTAGTAGTTTTGGGCATTTTGTTTTATTATTTTAGATTTAGAAATTTTAAAAATTTCGACCATAAATTGATCAAGTTTTTTTGGATGAACTGTTTTTCTTCGGTGTTGTGATTGAGATGAGATACAATAGTATGTTCATTATCATCCTTTATTCTATTATTATTTTGAGGTGGAACTTCTTGCATATTGATATCTATGTTTCAATGACTTCCAAAGTTTAAACTGCAATTACAGTTTTGAATAAAGCGATTCAGACACCTCACGCCTCCCACTGTTGTCTCGAATACAGGGATAAAAAAATCTGATGTAGGGGTAAATATAGAAGATCTTTAAGTTGTTTGGTATTAAGCTTTTAGTAGAGATCCGTGAGATAAAGGAGGTGTATGTTTGTATTTAATGTTTTGGAAAAAGTCCGACCCTTTTAATGAAGTTAGTTGAGATTATCTTTGGATATTCATGGGCTTTTGGGTCAAATATTCTTATCTGGGTCCACTTTATGAGCTCCCAAGCCCATACATCAAGGTATCATGCATATAGTTGAGTCACCGGTTCATTTAGGTAACTTCTTAGTCATCAAGTCTTGATTATTAGGTCTGAATTTCCCTCCAAGAAAAATTTGAATTACCACAATAGACCTCTGAAGATATCCGATCCTATCATCATTTTTCATAGAAGTAGTACCAAACACATCATTGACAATGCGTATGTTGTTATTATTTTCAAAAGGATCAATAGTTCGAAGTTTGGTACTTGTTATATTATGTGATCGCCGACATCGAATAAAACGGGATGTGCTTAAGAAATGTAACATGTTGAGATACATAAAGTTTCTGACTGGTGGGATCAAAACAACGATAACCTTTCTGTCTAACACCATAACCCAAGAAAACACATATTGAGGTTTTATGACCCAATTTGTTGCGTTCTACATGAGGATGAAGGACAAAACATGTACATCCAAACACTCGTAAGGAAGAATAATATGAGGATTGTCCATATATCTTATGAAAGGGAGACAGCCCTGAATTATGTCAAGTGGGAATTTGATTAATCACATATACAACATTATGAATTGCTTCTCCCTAAAAAATAGTAGGAACCTTAACAGATAAAAACAAAGAACGAGCAGTCTCAACAAGGTGACGATGTTTTCTTTCTACAACACTTTTCCGCTGAGGGGTGTCAGTGCAAGAAGACTGATGTATGGTACCATCAGACGCAAGTAACTGAGTAAAATCATTGGATGTATATTCTCCCCTAAGTCACACCTGAAGCATTTCATTAGAGCATAATGTTGAGTCTAAACAAGTGCCCGAAATTGTCTATAAATTCTAAGGAAATTTGATCTCTATTCATAAGATAAACCCAAATATATCGAGTATAATCATCGATGAAAGATACATAATTGGACAAACCACCCTTTGTGGAGACATGAGATGGACCCCAGACATCCAAATAAATTAAATCAAAAGGAGGAATGGAATAAAATACACTTTTATTAAAAGATAAAGCCAAAAATTTGGCTAGTTTATATCCATTACAATCAGAAATATTACAAGTGTTTATCTGGCCTAAACACCTATGGAAACTAAAAAATTTAGACGCAACACAGAGACATTTCCCAAACGAGAATGCCAAAGATAAAAATTAAATGACCACAGACTCAAACGAAAAGAAGACAAATCGACACTAGAAGCTGCAATATTAACGACTTTAACATCATCGTTGACATAGAGCTTTCCCCATCTACAGTTTCTCACAATCACTTCTGAGTACGTTGATCCTGTATAACGCAGACGTAATTAGAAAATAATACCCAATGACCATATTTACATAACCGACCAACCGAAACAAGATTCAATGCAACTTTTGGAACATAATAAACATCGGGAATTGATATATGTGGAGTAGAAATCGATCCAACCCCTCTACTGATATTGATGTATCACTAGTAGACAAGACTGATATTGGTGAAACATGAGACAAAGAAGTAAAGTATGATATGTAATGGGACATATGATGAGATATGCCAGAATCTAAAATCCATAAAGAATAAGGAATACCCAAAGTGGAAGACGTAGACATACCTGTGTGAGATATTGACATAGACATAACAGCAGGATTGGAAACAAGAAACTGTTTAAAAGATTCCACAATTTGAGGGTCCATTGCAGAGGCTGGTGTGGTGCTATGAGTATCTTCTAATGATGCAGCAGCAGAAATAAACTGTGGGGACCAAATAGAGGATAAAATTGTTGAATAAGACGTGTAAGTTGTTGAAAATAACGTTACTGATGGGGTCGCTACTTAGATGATTATTGTTGTTTTTCTCTCAGTAGTGGGAATTGTGACTTCCAATAATTCGTACTTTTTTAAAAAGCGCACACATTAAAAGCAACTCTTGCTCCATTAGGTGTAAATCTAGACTGGTTTGAAGTAGAAGATCGTTGGTTTCGAACAACAAACACAATATGAACATTGGTTTTAGACCCCTTTTCAATATAAATTTTTAGTTGTGTTTCTTCAACAATAAGTTCATGGTTAACTAAATCGACTGCGGGAAGAGGGGATCTGTGAAGAATAGTTTCTAGCAATCCTTCAAAATCGGAGCATAAGGCCATAAAAAATTGTATCAATCTCTGCTCTTCTCTTCTAGCAATATAAGGTTTGCATGCTTTCAGTTTTACATACTCTAGAAGAGCTAATTGATCCCATAAATTAGACATAAAAACATAAAATCAGAAATAAGAAAATTAGTTTGTTGTAAAGATCAGATGTCGAATTCTAAGTAGTATTGTCTAAATCA
The DNA here is from genome assembly GCA_036936605.1 of Limnanthes douglasii subsp. nivea. Classification (NCBI taxonomy): domain Eukaryota; kingdom Viridiplantae; phylum Streptophyta; class Magnoliopsida; order Brassicales; family Limnanthaceae; genus Limnanthes; species Limnanthes douglasii. Next base: position 239,463,827 of record JAUPFV010000002.1, read on the forward strand.
CTCTAGTTTGTTGTAAAAATCCAACTGAAATCAGAATTAAAATCCAAATCAAAAACTAATACAACTCTTACAACAAACCTCTTTTCAATACTAAATTATGGTCAAATCTTTATAATATTTCACGTCGTTTTCACCAATTAATTATATGTAATTAATTCACTATACAAATGCCATTTCACCAATTAATTCCTTGCAATTTGAGCAATTAATTTTTTGCAGTTAATTAATTGATGCAATTTCACCAATTAATTCATTGTAATTCCACCAATTAATTCAACTATTACAATATTACCAATTTATAGCAACTGTAATTTTACCAATTAATAACAACCGCAACATTGATTCAACTCTTGGAATTTTACAAATTAATAGCAAAATACGTTCACAATAGTACTCATCTTCTATATCCGCAATTTTACCTATTAATACGTTCACGATAGTACTTATCATCTCAATCTGGTTTGTAATCGACTTATAATGGCAATTGGGCTTCTTTGTTGCGACACAAGACAACTCTTGAATCACCGCAGTTTGCAACAATTGTATACGATGAAAAGACTAATGCAGCCACAATTGTAAATCCAGCGCTCTCCGGAACAATTAATTCACTTTATTAAATTTTAACCTGCTCTGTTAAGATCAATACCAATACACAATCCCAAATTTTCGAACAAATCCAATTTTTTTTGGAATAAATCCAATTCGAATACGAAATCCAATTCTTAATACGAAATCGAATACCTAGTAGATCCACGGAATATGACAATTACTACGTTACTCCGATCAGATTACTCCAGGATCTGATACCATGTAAATAAAGAACAAAAGAGAGAAAAGAGAGAAGAATAAACCGTTAAAAACCGCCTAGGGTTTTTGTGTTATTTAGAAAGTATATCAATTACGTACAACATACGCTCTTATTTATACATATAATAAAGAGCTAACGGGTTTGAGCTTTATATCTTTAACACCGCCTAGGGTTTGAGTCTCAGTTTGGGATTGTTTTTCGTTTTCCATAAGAACTCGTTGACTATTTTCTGGAGTAACGTCAACCATTTCTTGTGGGGGAGGAGAGGAGGTTTCTACATCGTCATGCATTGCTAGGAAGGTTGGTTTTTTGTGAAATTTAACTTTAACTGCTTCGGATTGTAGGATAGGTGATTTGGGCTGTAGTTTTTGAGGAATTAGAGATTTGTCAGAATTGACAGGCTTAGGTTTTCGATGTGGTCTTAGTGATGGAAAAGTGGATTGATTTCTAGGAGATTGATTTCGAGGAGGAGAAGATTGCTGGCTAGATTCTGGGTTTGATGCTAGGGGCGAAGATGAATTAACAAGGTTGGAATTGAAGTTACCGTATTTGAAGGTGGTAGAGGAGAAGCGAGGACCGTTGTAGATTAACCCAGCAGCTTTGTATTCCTCTGCTCTTTCTCCAATATAGAGATAGTCATAAGCGCCAAACACTTGATTGCTAGGACCAGGGAAGAGAGATTTCTTTGGTTTTCTTGGTTTTTTGGGTTTAGATCTTTTGTATTTGGGATATCTTCTCATACAATAGACGTTAATATGGGGAATTGTTTTTTATGATTGAAGAAATCAACGCTTCTGGGGAAGGTAGCTAATGAGGTTGAAGGTTGAAGAAGAACCAGATGAAGATAGCTTAGGAACGATGATTTTTCTAAAAAGTTCTCAGTAAGATGGAGCTAAGTATTTATACTTGGGAAAAGATGACGTTGAGAATTAGAAGAGGTAGAAAGGGTGAAGAGTTTGGGTAGAATACTAAACGTTAAGCTAGGAAAGAGAGTTTGCTACGTCATAGGTCTACTGGCAGACCTACTAGAGGAGGTCTAATCATTCTTCTAAGTGGGAATGCAGCAATTAGTTATATTAGACGACAACAAGTTCGAGGTGATGAAGTGTGGTGTAATGGGTATAATCTGAAGCAAAAGGGTTATTTATTGACATCAGTTGTAACATTCGAAGTGAAGTTGTGAGCCTCAAATTGTTTACAAGGAAAGAATTATCTGCATAAGCCAACTTTCGAAGACAGTTAATTCTTATAAAATAACTTTTATAAGAACTAAGGGGGCTTTTGATAAGGAAATAGATTTATAAGGGACTTAAATGTAATTAATAAGGACTTGAATGATAAGTTCTATTAATAAAGAATAAGATTAAAGCTTTATAGGGAGAATGGGGACTGAAATATAAATAAATCTTTTATGTAACCGAATTTGTAACTAACTCACTTGGCCTATTTAAAGAGGCCAAGGAGACTCATAGCACCTATGAAATAATTAGAGGAGAAAGATTATATTCACCATCTAAAAATCTCTGCTGATTCTTAGTCAATATTCTCAATCTTCTCAATCCAATTTATATTCTCACCACCATATATAAGTTGCTAAAACCACATTGAAGAGAAAACATTAATTTTGATTATTCCGTCTCAAATAACCAATGTATATATTTTTCAAAAATAGGATAGCTCGTGATTCGTAATTGAGCTGAAGCATTAATCCGAGATAAATTATGATTTGATTTTTTTAAGAGTACTTTGCAAACCAATACAATGCAAAGTTTTGCATTTTATAAATGAGTTTTAAAGAATTTTATGCTATAATTTTATTATTATATTTTAGTTTTTAATAAAAAAATATATAATTAGATTTTATAAAATCAAAAGAGAAAATTTTAATATATTTCAATAATATTAAAAAAAATTGAACAAAAAAATTATTATTTTTCAATCTATCTCTTCGTTTAATAAAAAAATTAATTTATTATTTTTTCAAAAAAATCCACTAACACTGAATTTTTTTAAAAAAAGTTACTACCTATTTCTCCGCCTATTTCTTCCTGAATATGAAACTGACAAGGAGTTAGATTTTTTTTAGTTATTCCAAAAATCGAACTCACTCCATCTGACTTATAAAAATTTCAACACAAAAATAAGATATAGTAAAATATTATTTACTAAATATATGAAAAGGTGTTATAAGAAAAGAAGTCTAAACCCTAAATCTTTAAATACATTATATTTTAAGTTTGGAGAAAATAAAATCTTGCATATTAGTTTTCATGTCCATTTTTTTGGCAGAAATTGTATTAGCTAAAAACTACCATGGTAAATATCGGTGCAGATTCTGACTTACTCAGAATCCTGTGTCTTCCACTATTCTCGTTTCTTACAAAATCATAAATTATATATTTATAGACTATAACTAGTTTGTCACGTGAATAAGAAGAATTCATTTGATTATTAAGTTTGGTTGATTTTGGAGATAACTATAGACTTGCTTGAAAAGTTTACCAGTCGCTAGCGACCCAACGGTTCTCTTTAAGTACTTAATAGTTTCTATACTTTTATGGGCTTTGTTTTATTACTCTAGACTTAAAAATTCATTTCAATCTTAATCTGAGTTGGGTCTCATTTCCAATTATTTAAATACAAATCATGCCAACCCAAAGTAGGGTTTTTCTAAAATCAGTGGACACCCAACCGATTTTACTTCATAATACAGTACAACAAATACAAGAGATGAACCTAAAAAACCCATTTTACTTCATAATACAGTACAACAAATACAAGAGATGAACCTAAAAAGAGTTAGGTGTATCCAAACTGCAAAACTAAATTGTTGGCTTTCCGATGACATCAACGTAGCTGGGCCACCGTGTTTGTAGTTGTGGCATATAGCAAAGAGCTCCGGTTCCACTACCAAACCCTAAATTATAAGGGTTTAGAAGAAACTGCCCCATATACATAGGGCTATTACTTAACATTATCTGTCCCACAAAAAATAAGTTAATCAAGTGACAATTTATATATTGATTTGGATACAACAGATATGTATGTTATGATTAGAGCTATGGTTCTGTACCTTCCGTTGGAGCTCCAACTGCTTTGTATATTTTATTGCATCATCCAGGATGGAAGCTTGGTCTACCTAGTGATATCAACAATGTTTTCTAATAATCGTTCCTTTCAATTTTTTCATTCATATTACAAAACTATATAGTATCTCTACTTATTAATTAAAAAAGATACCTTATTGGAATTGGGAACTAAGTTTCCCAGCGTTGTTATCTTATTCCTGATATTATCTCTGCGTTTCTATACGTATATAATCATGTAAGCAGACCATATAATTAAGATACATGATAGGGCTAAACAAACGTAATTCTTACCTTCTCATAAATATTAGTTAGTGTAGATGATCGTCTCCTTTTGCAGTCTCCACGTACCTTTTTATCCTCCTAATATGGCAATACAACACAATAATTAATTTTGATGTTCTAGGGTTTTGATCGGTGGATACTGTTTGAGCACATGCTTTAGGGTTTTGAGATAGGATTTCTTTTCTTGTTGTTACTGATTATTTAAGTATTGGTTCTTCAAACTAATCATAGAAGTGGCTCTTTTTTTCAAAATTGCATTTACAACTTTATGATTTTTTCGGGTTCATTTATGTCTTTAACATTATTAATCATGTTTAAGTAATTTTTATAATATACAAATAATATTATTAATTTTTTACTGAATCGATTAAACTTTAATTTGAAAACCCAAGTACTAAACTTTATTATTATTATTTAATATTGAGTTAAAAAGATCCAGACGTGTACAGATAACAATCAAACAAAACAAATAAAAATAAAAAGATTAAACATAAATGAAACATTAAAAATAAGATGATGTACTTTTAAAAACAATTTAAAGTATAATACAGATCTAAATTAGTATTAGATACCTAGTAGATCTCTACTAAAAATATAAACTATGTGCCTAAACGTGTTTAGAAATTAATTTATACATACATTAATTTTAAACTATATTTCTCTTTAAGATGATAAAGATCTGTATTTGGATAAAGATCTGTATTTGGATAGGCTAGTGAAGGTCTCAGTTCTGAGATGGTAACTAAATTGGTTCTTTCTCAAAATTTAAGAGAATATGTGTAGTTCAACTCATCTACAGTGATTTAATCAGATACTGATTTCAGCGATAAACAAGAAGAATACTGGAAAATACTCATGCCGATAGGTATAGAAATAAATAGCTTACCTGACTCTTTTTACACGGCGGCGCGATTTCACTTTCTGAGCTCGGCAGCTTTTCAATATCGGATAAATCGGCGTATATGCTCTCAAATGTCTCCATTCCTAAATCACTTGTATATAGATAAAGCGGTATGGGCTTCGGAGAAGGAGATCTGAAATCAAACCCCTGATTATTTATGTGGTTGATGCTACCTACTTATGAATCGAAGAAGCTTTATTTATACGGTTTCGACATAGGAGCATGTCTTAACCACACAACCCTACCCAAGACCAAGACCAAGACCAAGACCACTATTATATTGATGAAAAAACTAAAGCGGCAATTTTGTCGCTTAGTTCCAAGGGGCAGGGACACTTTTAGTGGGACATTATCCTACCATCACAGTTTTCATGTCTTACCCTTTATACATTTTTTTGGGTTGTATTTTTCTTTGGACGTATAATAGAATTGTAGTCCGACTATCATCAACTTTTTTGTTGTTAATTTTGTGAAATTAACAATTATCAAATTATCAAATTATAAATAAAGTTTTAATAAATTTATGATCAATCAGTTGTACATTGAATAATTATCTAAAAATTCAAAAGAAACACTGCATACTTATGAAAATGGCCGGTTAATAATAATAATAATAATAATAATAATAATAATAATAATAATAATAATAATAATATCGAATTATATGTTTTTATTTTATTTTAAAAATATCTTTTTAATTTTATAATAAAAATTTAACAATTATTGATGGTTTGTTGTTCATTTTATTTTTAAAATTGTCTTTTTACTCATCAAAATAAATTTAAACTTTGGATCACTCCATTCGATTATATTTTACCCACTATATATAATATATTTTTTTTAAAATAGAATTTGAAATCAACCGACGACAAATTCTGAAGAGCAATTTGATTCGTCTGTTATGAAGAGTTTAAAATTGAAGCCCCCAACAAACATACCGTGGAGAATAATAACATAACAATTTTTTAATGTTCGTGGAACAATTGATCACCCGAGCCACTAAAGTTAAGTTTATTGTCCAACGGACATAAGAAGAATAAGGAAACGACACATCTCCTAATGTGGAAAGAGCGTTTCAGATATATCATTAAAAAAAACAAATGTTTTTCAACACGTTTACAAGATAGAGAGAAGTCGGACCAGGGATCATCCAGTCGGAGTAGGAAATGATGACGATGTGGTTGGAACGGAAAAATTAATCGAACAACAATATCAAAGCAAGACATTAGTGGGGAACGAGACCGCAAACCTCGTTTGTCTTAAAACACGAAAAAGGAAAACCATGTTAACCCATAGTTGTACCAAACGGAGTACCAGCACCACCAATGCATCTTGATGCTTCAACAGCTTTCGAACTAAGCATTTCATACTCTGGGAAGATGTTGGCTAGACCAAATGAATGTCGTTTTTTCACAGTCCACCAATGCCTCCAATACCCAAACAACGAAAATGTAACAGTTATAAGATGAAATCAATATGCTTCAAAGGGATGTTATGGACCATTTCTATCACTAAAAGTATAGAAATCAAAAGAATACTAGGTAATACAAGAAGGAATTGATGACCCAATAGAAGGTCTCTGCCTAGTGAAGTTGGGGAAATTTGTAAGATGTTTAAATGAAATAATTAAAAAATTTAAGATCATCCAACATATTCCTAATGTTTAACAAAATAACTTTTATATGTTTGCATGGAGTCGACATGATGTGACATGGGTCCCAAGAAAAGTCATTTGACGTGTGTTGTCAATCAACAACAGCTTGTAAAACATTATGGAGGAGCCATGAGAGTTTAGTTTAAAATAATATCATAACTAGTGGTCAACTAAGCATTGGGACAAACTCAATTCCAAAAAGAAAAATAGTTTTCTATATTTAAAATAGCTTCGATGATAAGTTTCCAAGTTTTAGTAGGTTGAGTTCGAAGAAATCTCAAGAGTTGAAAATACAGCCTCTGATGCGCTTGCATCCTCTAGTTTCACATTTTTAACACCACGAGTAATCATTCGAGAAAAAAAAACCATCAATTACTTCACCCAACCAGTTCTTATTAAAAATTACCTCGACAAGACTAATTGTAATATAAGAATGAGAACAATAAAATTACAGAAATCCAATAAAAAAATACCTCGTTGAAGGGATGCTTACTAAAGATAAAATATAAGCAAGAAAAATTATGATGAAGTCATCAGGATTTGTGTTGGAATTCAGACACATTATACAAAAGAAGGCTAACCAAATACCTACTTTGGTGATTAGGACCTGGCATTAAACATTTTTGTCGAGGAGTTACATTGATATGAATAAGGGGATTCTTAAAATAAGATTAATATTGACTCAAATATTAATAAAAACTTACTTTATATCACATTTGAAATTAAAAAATTATATTAAGAAGCAAAATGAATAATCCATTAAGCAATTCTTTGAAGTAGGGAAAGTAAATGGTCTAGTTGTTTTAATTAAGTATATTTAATCTTTTTTCGTTTTGGTTTTTTTTAGAAATCTAAAATACATTATTATAAATTTTTGTATATAATTAAGTGTAATATATGAGTTTTCTATACTTGGATTTTATTCCAAGTACATATAGAGATTTCATAATCTCTATAAGGACAAATTACATTATAAGAAAATGAAATAAGAGAGTGTTTTGATGATTGTAGATGTTTACAGACAAAGAGTTTTACAAGATGCTCTTTCAAATAATACAATCAGAACAAATATCTAAATTTGGGCGATCTACTGGCTTATGTAGAGCGCGCATCAAGGTTTCTAGAAACAAAAGAAATGCAGACATTGTAACTTCGACGATATAATCATAAAGATATCATTCAGTTATAAACAATGTCACAATGGCTCAAGTCAATTCCAAGAATAAAATATTTAATAAAAACAATACAAAAACTTTGGTTAGGCCTATAAACAATCAAGGGCTTGGGTACAAAGGAAAATATAGAAGTGTTTACGTCAACAAGATTACCAAAAAGCCAAGTTATCCACCAGAAGGGTCAATGTATAGAGCTAACAAAACATTCTATATTAAGAACAATAGATCAAGTCAAAATAAAAATAAAGATGTTAATGATATATATTGGTAGCTCCAGAAACATAATTTACAAAGGAACTTATGACAATATGAGATGAGCGCATTACAAACCCTGACCCAACAAATTTTGACTGGCTTCCCCATAACCAATACAAAATATTAGGGGAGTTAAACTTAAAAGTTATCCTAAAAAAAGAATATGTGAATATAGTTCATTGTCTATTCATGGTGGTAGACACACATTCCTTGTACATTGTCATATAGGGAAGATTTTGGCTAGCCAAATGTATGTTGTGGTTTTTACGATTTACCAGTGCCTCAGGTACCCAATTAAATATAAATTAGTAGTTGTAATAAGGAATAAAATTACTTACAATGAATGTTATAAAGAATCCATAGAACTCAAGGTATAGTAATCATAATAATAAAAGGTCATTCTATAACGAATGGGTCGACAAGATGTGTCATGGGTCCTTACAAAATTCATTTTATGCCAGTTTTCAAGTAAGAACAACTTTTGGAATTTTATAGGATACAGAAGATCATACTCTTAACAAAAATAAAGTCAATATTTGAAGATATCGAGAGAATAACTGTTGTGAGGCATATACACAAATTTGATTACCGAATGTGCACAGCCAATCAAGTCGCAGTCAACAAGAAGAAAGACAAATGGAAGAGGTTCGTGAACTTCACATACCTTAGAAAGCCATGCTCAAATGAACCTTTTCACATGAAAGATTGACCAAATAATAGATGTAACATCCAAGAAAAAATGCTATCTTTTATGGATGTATTTTCCACTTATAATCCTTTATAGATTCGCGAAGAATAAAAATATTATACAACATCGGTTACATAATATAGACTATATTTTTAGAAAGTAATTATATTTAGAATGAAAAACCCTCGAGAGACATATGAAATGTTAATTAAAAATATCTTTGTAAATCAGTCAGGCTGAACATTCAATCTTGTATTGAAGACATGATGGTCACAAGACTTCATATGAGAAACTTGACCAAGACCTTCGCAACCCTCAAGAGATTTAACCTCGATTTAAACCCATAAAAGTATACGATGAGAGTAATATAATGAAATATTTTTAAGATATATGGTTAGAAAGAATTGAATTGAAGCAAATCCCACACAACTTTCCAACATAACACCACTGAAGAAACTCTTGTGAAGATCTTCAGACAAATGCTAACTTTTATTCCAAGTTTTAAGAGGATAAGGAAAGTTTTAATTGACTCTAGCATGTGATGAGGCATGAAAATATTTGTATTTATATATTACAATCTCATAGTGCGCCCTCAATGCAATACTAATTACAGAGAAAGAAAGAAAATCTAAAGTAATATATTTTATAAGTAAAAAAAATTACTAACTAAAAATAGATAATTACAGTTAGAAAACTTTATTTTGCATTGGTAGTTGGACAAAACTATAATGTCATACTTCCAAGATCATATGATAATAGTCTGAACTTTATTCCCGCTTTAGAAACATACTACACAATCTTCATAAGGACGAATTACGAAATTTGAGAGTATTTGTGGTATCATCACAATCTTCATAAGGACGATTTCTGACCTATCGAATGGTTTCGGTTCCATTTGTGGTGTCTTCATTATACCAAGATTTTTGTTTTACTTAAGAATTGGGCTAGATTCCTCTACATTCCTGATTATTTATAGGGTTCCATATCATATATTGTCCGGGTTTAGTTCCATGGTTGGTTCCATTTGTATCTGTTTATATCAAAGCTTAAGGTTAATCATGTTTCCATATATATCTTTCATTACTAGTATTGGGTTCCATATCAGTTTCGGTCCAAGTTTAGTTACATTATTTGTTTGGATTCGTATTAGTTGGTATAATAGTTTTAGGTTCGTCAAGTTTGCATATATATACCTTTTTATTTTTAATCATTGGATCCATATCAGTTTTGATCCGGGTTTTGTCGCATTGTTGGCTCGATTCATATCAGTTGATATCAGATTTTCAGGTTTTTCAATTTTTCTAATATATATTTTTTATTTCTAACAAACATACATAGTCTTAGTTATTCATTTCTGTAAAAACAACTCATAAAAAATAGAAGACTTTAAACGTTTATATTTTTTTATCAGTGAGTGTTTTGGTTGAAATATTGGTATATATTTATCTAATATCCAAATAAAATGATGTAAATTTGACGGTGTTCACTAAAAAAAGACGAACACTTTCCCACTATATATATATCAAATAGAAATTATTATTTTATATTGAGATATTTCTTTCAAATTATATTTTCTCCGAAGATTATTTCAGTTTAAAACTTGTTCAAGGTTTTTGTACGAATAGACAAATGTCATTCATATAATCAATGTCTATGTCTATGCACTAAATTTTCAAGAGAAGCTTTTAAAAAATGAAAAAATGATATAAATGTGGAGATCTTCTAATAAGATAAATATAGACTAAATATCAATAACTTAGTCCATATCACCATCATATTTGAAGAATTAGATTTAAAAAAACAATCCATCAATCAATGCGTGAAGATGAGAAACTCAATTTTATGATTATTTTAATTAAATATATTTAATGTTTTTCTTTTTTTGTTTTCTTTAAAAATATATAATGAACTAATATTAATATTTGTATTTAATTTTAATAATGAGTTTTTTTATAATTGAAGTTTATTCCAATCATGTATAAATGTTTTACATTCTTTGTAATGACAAATTATATTTTAAAAAAATAAAATTTAAGAGTATTTTTCTTTAGTTGTTTGTTAACAACTTTTGACTTATCAAGGTTCTTGATTAACCAAGCAAATAGTGCATGTTCCCTACATTCCTGATTGTTCCAGGATAACTACATCACATTTGGTACTCGTTTAGTCGCATGGTTGGGTGAGTTCGTATCTATTGGTATATGTATTTTACGTCGTCAGGTTTACATATTTATATTTCATTGTTGATCTCGAGGTTCCATATCAAATTTGGTATGGGCCTACTCTTATTGTTGGTTGGGTTTATATCAATTTTATTAATCTATAATAATCGAAGACATGAACAACAATTTCAAACACTGCAATATAGGCCAACACTTCTTTTACTCTATACAGATTCCAACATTACTACTACAAATAATATTAGAATCTCATTATGAAAAAAAGAACAAATACCTTTCAAAAGACTTAATTGACCCTTGGAAATATTCAATTTGTCCATGTATGCATACATCATATTCTCATGAGTGAAAGTAATGTTTTTTTAGAAAATAACCATTCCTACATCTTGCATAAATTATCTTCTGAGCATGATTTAACACACTCCCTAATTGAGACGTGACAAAATAATTGTTTATCATTTTATCATTGAATCAAGCCTTGGTTTCAATCTTCATCTATAATTTAGATATTAACAGTCTTTCAGCATCTAGTTATCATACAAGCTCGTCTGAAGAAAAAAAAAATTAATTGCCAAGTTAAGAAGAAAACTGATGCAGCAAAGTGAGACCATTAATAGTCTTAAAAATTGGACACCACAAATCAGAATAGCAATTAGGTTTCTTACAAAAGGAGAGATAAAAAATTAAAGAGTTTCCATCAACTTCCATATTTAAATGGAACTTAGCCATGAAAAAAAAATGCATTGGAATCTTCTTTTGGGTAACTAAAGTAGTAATGTGAGTTATTACCTCATGAATTTGTTGAAAAACCAAATTATATTAATGCATGAAAATTTTTGATCGAAGAACCATGCATTTTAGATAAACCATCACATGGATTTGGATAATAATGCCACTATCAGTTGTACCTTGAACGATAAATGTCCCCACAACAATTTTGGAAATTCTCAATTCAAAGGCCTTTGCATCATTAATGAAATTCAAAATAGGCCAACATATATTGAGGAATTAATATTTATTTTGGCAGCAACAATCACGTCTCCTTCCATCCCGACCTTTTCATCGGATGATTTTGAAACAGAATAACTTACCAAATTTGTATACTCACATACTAAAATATCAGTTATCTAAGAAGTTCCAATAATAAATTCACTAATAAACAGGAGCCCCAAATTTTAAAGGTGAAGGATCCAATGACCTGGAAGTATTTTCGGACCTCCTTATTTGTCAACTTCCGCTGAAGAACTCCTCAAGTTTATGTTCAGCCGTCCTCTTACCTTCAGATAAGTATTTTCTCCTTTATAAGAAAACTAAGGTTCCGGCTAAATTCAAGCAAAACCTTCTTGTCTTTCCCAACATAATCACAAACTTCTTTCTTAGTCTGATTAACACTCTTGTATATTATAGTTCTTCTCAAGAGAGGAGTAAAAGGCTCTTCATGGTCAATAACTTATTCAACAAAAGGAGCCAAAATGGATAAAGAATTTCCAACAATTGTACTTTTAGGACTTGAAGACTCACAAAAATTTGGCTCAATAACCACAATAGATGTTTAACTACCTAGAGCTAAAGAATATCAAATTGTATGCGTATCCTGCACATTTAATCCAATAGAATGATCCATATATATACTCTCATAAATAAACTTAATTTTGGAGATATCATTTAAACGCCAGAACCCACCAACTTTGCTAGCCGAGGGTTTTTTACGCTTTATCAAGAGCATATTATCCTCCTCAGAATTGGATCCATATTCTAAAATACTTTTGGATAAGGTTGTTTTTTATTTTACCTAAACCTAAAACATTCATAACAATATATGTACAAATGGTGCGAACATTGGTTTTAGCCTTTTTATTTCCAGAACAAACAACAAACACTTTCTTAACAGTTTTTTTTATATTTGGTCTGACTTCTTAAGTTCTTCTTTAGAGATTGTTTCTCCATATACTTTTTTTAGAGTATCTCCATACATAATTTTTACTCAAAGAGTGCTTCACTAAATTCTTCTTCCCCGTAAATTGTTTTTCCACATCATTATTTCTCGGAGAATCACATACATAAAAAAGACCAAGAACACCAATACTTGACCAAACCCCACTACAAACATATTTTTCTGGCACCATAATAAAGGAGTAAGAATAAGAAAATCGAGAAGATTTTTCTACTAGCTTAGCAAATTTCATACTAGAACATTCGTCCTTTTTAAAATTATTATGTTCAATGTCAACCTCATGAGATGAGGAATAACAACAAAAACAACCAGAATAATGTAAAAATAAAAATATTAAGTGAAATAAAAAACAAATGATAAAACTATACCGTTGAAAATCTAGTTTTGTTTGCAGCAATGCCTTAATTTTGTTCCTACTAGTATCCTAATTTCCAGATACATATATGAATTATTCATTCTAGAATTTATTAAATCTTAGATGCTCACAATTAAATTTTGGCTTCATTTTCCATCAAAGCATAATATCAAAGTGCGTCTTTCGCATGTAGATTTTGATTATGGTGAGAAATTTAGTCACACAAACGCGTTGATAAACTATTTGTAAAAAAATTATAACCGATAGAAGAATCCTCCAAGAGTTGGGCAGAAGTTCACCAAGATAAATCATCGTAAGTTTAAAGAATATCAACATGTTAGAACTTAAAGAAAAATAAATACTTACGTCGAGAAATTAAGTAAAAAAGACAAAAGACAATTTCGTCGTAATAAACATGAAATGAAGTTTCCTCAATAGCATGAAACCAAACAACTATGTTCTTGGGAATTTCCCAAGATTCATGATGTTTCACAAATTTATTGTTATGAGTATAAAGTTATTGATACTTCTCATTCAACGTCGTTTAAATAAATTTTCACATATGCACTTTTACTTTTGCAATTAGAAGAATCGAGGTTGTTGCTACTTATCTTTAAAGAAAAGTTCATTTTTCAAATTGAGAGAGAGAGAGAGGTATATATATATATATATATATATATATATATATAGAGAGAGAGAGAGAGAGAGAGAGAGAGAAAAAAAAACATGTCGTAGAACATAATCTTTTAAATCATCTTCCTATTTTATAATAACTTTCTTGAACAGTAAATGTTGGCGAGTATGATGAATTGAGCGAGTAATAATAGAAGCCTATTTTTCCAAGCGACTAGGAGATGAAGTTCCAAATGATGCACTCACATTTTTTATTAATTATCTAACTTTTTCCCGATAAGGAATCGAACCAACAAAATTGTTAGAACCGATTGTTTGTTTTTTGTTTTTTATACATTATATTGCCAAAATTAACAGTTAATAACCAATTTTTTCAAAATAAATAAACCCAATATTAACTTATAATTGGATTTAATCTTTTTAGGTGGACTGAACCAGACCGATAACAGACCAAAATGGAACCGATAGAATCGAAATAGGCCAAAACGGAACCGAACCGAAATCGGACCAAATCAAAATTTATTTGGACCGAACCGCAAAGGACCGAACCAAACTGAACCAAAAACTAGAACCAAAATCTTAACGATTTGGTCTGATTTAAACCAATAAGCTTAGCGGTTCGGTCTGGCTCCGTTAAAACCCATACCAAACTGAATCGATAAGAGTCTTATATACAAGTACTCCATTAGCTTAACAATTTCCATGATATCAAATTTAGTTAGCTTCGTTTTAATTGATCCAATATAAAATTTGGGGTCTAAAAATTCATCTAATTTTTATTTTTCAAGAAACTCAAACTAAATTTTAATAGATATCTAAATTAGAATTTTTTAACTTTATCAATTAGTTTTTAATAATAACTAAATTTAAAACTACGTATAGTTTTAAATTTTTTAAATAACCAAAATCAGAGTTATACAAAACAAATTATTTCTTTTAATAGACTACAGTGTTCAAAACTTTCTATAGTTCCCAATTAGTTATTATAACAAAAAATATTATAGAGAACATCTTGAAAAATCCACTACATAATAATCACAATAATCAAGTTTCAACAACATACGATCCTTAGGAAAACATTAGTTTAAGTCTAAATATTATTTAGCTGAAGCCTATTTGTTAAGTAGGTATGATCTTGAAACAAAACATATTGAAACAAGACATATGCAGCTACAAAATTTAGGTTTGTACTCAAAACTTCACCTATGGATAAAAAAACAAAGCAAGTGATGAGAACAAGAAAGTTAACCAACAACGCATAAGACATGTTTATGTTATATAGATTGTGAAGAAATCCTACATTCACGAATGAAAAACACAAATTTAATATATAAGAGGTTACAAGAAGACTCTATCAAACACTAATACGCAACCAGACATTTTTTTCGATAGGAATTTTAACGTACAAAAGTAAATATGTATCTCAAAGTATTCCCAAGTATTCATCCTTTAACTCAACTCAATCTATAAAATCCGAAAGCTTTTAACTTTATGTCTGTAGCGATTCTGAGATTCATAATTCTGGAAGTGACTTCATATCCCTCTCTCATTATTATAACGGATAAAAGGTGTTCATATTGTTCTTTATGCTCACAATAGTGCTAGACAACTTCTTTCCAAAATTTCCCAAGCAAACATACACAAATGATACTCTGCAGCGCAACGGTCAAGTAGTGGCACACTTATATTATCGTATCGCAAGCACGAGCAAGCCAAGATTAATGGTATTTCCTCAATGATTGAGATGACATATTCATTCAAATCTCTTAGTGACAGACTTTCTTCTAAAAACAAATATGTATATTCAAAATTCATTAGTAACATGTTTTGCACATTCGGCTGAGTAGGTCATCATCGTATATCTTTGGCACCAACTCTAACCTTCTTCTTTCCTTTCGGGAAATATCACTGTTAGGTTCCAGAAAATATCTTTGCTCATAGAAAAAATCACATCGGTCAAAGCATCCAAAGTATTTTCCTCACTTAAAACTTGTGCCACCTTCAGTTTCTCTATCCACCACGTCTCGTATGAAGTGAATCTTGATATATATGTTCTTAGTTTTTCATAAAACTTCGGATTTTTCATTAGATGAAGAGCACTATATTGGTGATCTCACTCAAAAATCCTTTCAGATATATGGCTTCCTTCATTTATTCTCTATCAACCATATCTACAGATTTCATAAATGATAAGGTAACGACATTCTGTATACAAGACTTCCAGTCAACTAATTCTCCAAACATAGTCAAATAGATAACCTGAAGTTGACTTCCAAGCGTTAAGAAAACCAGTAAAATGAGACTCAGCATACTCTCTTATCATTTCATCAGTCGTATCCTTCTGATTATAACATAATCAAACTTCAAATGATCTATTTAAGTATCTCATCATCCACTTAATGACATGTCAACAATAAATCCCCGGATTTGACATAAGATTTCTCAAAATACTAATATAGTAGACAAATAAACTCTCGTACATATCATAATATACATTATACGTTAAATGACATATTTACAAGGTATATATTGCATGAACTTCTTATTGTTTTTTTCAATTGGTACTTGAGTGACATTAAGTTTGAATTGGAAACCAATGAAAGTTCCAATACCTTTAACTTTGGGCTTCCAAACTCTTTTACGACCTTATGTATGTATTCTTGTTAAGATAAAACTAAATAACATTTCGGCATATTCCTCTTCATCATAATACCAAGTATCTTTCGAGTCTCTAATGTATCCTTCATGTCAAAACCTCCCATCTTTTGATTCTTCACAATTTAATTCATCTTGTTCTCTTTTGAGCTCTTAGGATATCATCCACATACAATAGAAACATAATTTTTCCCCATTAATATAAACACAATTTTCGTAACAGCTCCTCCCATACTTGATGGACCTCATAAAAAAATCAAATATTTTATTTTATTACCTTAGCTGACGTTTCAACCGAGTTAAGAGTCTCTTCAACAAACACACATCTCCTTCCTCCACTTTTTAAAAACTTTTCTCATGTCTCATGTAGATGGTCTCTTACAATTATCCATTTAGGAAAGCTAGAGTAGCATCACTATTGGATCTAACTGAACAACAAATTTAGCAATAGTTGACAACAGAACCCTGATTAAAGTTTATTTTGCACTCGTGAAGACATCTTCTTAAAACAACAACCTCTCTTTATGTGAATCATTTATCCATAAGCATAAATTTTTATCTCGATAACTTCATTTCATGAATGCCTTGCTTTATTTTGTATATCATTTTCTCTTAACATGAATCTGACACTTCGATTATTTCACAAGAATCTAGGTATCCAACCCTTAATAGAGATCTCAGTTTTTCCCTCATGACCTTCAACCTATTATATTTATAACTTATTTTCATAGCATCACGATAGCTCTCATATTTAAGAACATATTTATTTATTTCAATCGGTAAAGCATAACCAATAAATTCAGAAAAACCATACCTTAGATGAGGTTTGTTAAGACTTCGTGCTTTATCTCTCACTAACTGATAAATTTCAAGATTATATTGTTGTCTAGTATGATTATCATAAAGTTTTTAGAAAATCACACTTTCTGCTATTTTCAGAATTATGAAAATGGTGAACTTCATATGCATTAGTTAAAATTTGATCAGCTCTGAAATCATATTCGATGAAAGCATCTTCGACTCTCTTTTTCAGGCTCATTATTTAACTTTAGATCTTTTTTTTGAAGTAATAGGTTTGGTCTCCACCATCTTATTAAACGAATGTCCTCATGGTTGAAAACCACATCTTTACTTGTCAAAACATTTTGATATCCAAGTTGAATGCATGATAACCTATAACGTTTTACTCATTTCGGATAGCTAAAGACCAAGAATTTTAGTGCTCTTAACTAAATCTTGTCTTGTTTCACATGTGCGTAGAATCACAAACATTCTTAAATGTCTAGCTGAGGTTTCTCTCAAGTGGTGTCACAACTTCTTCACGGAACCTTCGGCCCATTCCAACTATTTATAGCATGCACCTAACTATTTCTGGTAGTCGTTCATTCTTTTAGAAAGTCTATTATGATGGGGAGCTCTTCTCACGATTCGCTGTCTAGTAATGAAAAGTTTAGAACTATAGATAGTGAATGCCTCATTCAGATATTTCAAATCATTTTCAGTTCGTAACTTCTTCACACCTTTCAATATTGATTATCTACTAACTTTTTTCATTTTCTAAAAGCATCGAATTATTCATCTTGGTATTTAAATGTACATCCCATAATTCTTTCTGGAGTAGTCAATAATCAAGGACATGAAGAACCTTTCACCACCCATCGTGGGTTTTCGTGTATGACTTCAAATACCTGAATGGATATATTCAAGCACGTCTATGGTTGTATGTTCACTACAGAGGAACTTGAACCTTTCTTCTTTTACATAACATACATCTTTCAAAAAAGCTGAACTTCTAAATAATGTTATCATCCCACAACCCTTTTTTATAAGATCAATAAAAAAGTTATTTCTGACATACCCAAGCCTCAAATAATACAACTTGGTTGAATATTTTTTTATACTAGACACACATGCAAACTTTACAAGTAGACCCTTCAAGAAGTAATACACCATTAGTTATTTATGCAAAATCGTAAGTCTGTTGTCTCCATCGTTTTAAGTAAACAATTACGCATCTAACATTATAGTAGAAAGAATGTGTTGTTTAACATTATGTGCATCCCTCGTGTTTGTTATCACTTCTCTCAAGTGTTATAGACAACTTGAGTCTAACACTCCTCATTCCTGTGACAGTACATGATTCAGAATTACCAAGAATGAACTTTCCACCATAAATGTTTTTAGGTTTCCATACCAATATTTGTTGGATGTCATGAGAAATGAAGTTCTCGAATCCAATATTCATTTGTCACTATATCTGCAAGTAGAAGCTTCAAAATTACAGTGTACCCATAATCATCTGAAACCATTGCAGCATCTTCGGCTTCGGCCTTCGAGTAACTATTTTTCTTTCTTCTTTATGAGAAATTCCTATTGATTTGACCTTTTTTTTAAAACGAATGTCCCGTTTTATAAAAAAAATCCATTAAATTTAGACTGAGATTTTGTTCTCTTCTTGATCGACTCTTTTTTTCAAAGCCTCTCTCCCAAACTCGCCATGATACCTACAAAGTCACCTTACAAAACTGTATATCTTAAACATATTTTTTAGTTCAATGAACTCTTAACTTTAGATATTGCAAAATATTCTTTGTTGTAAAGCATGGTGTCAACAAATATCGCTTACACCTCCAACAGATAACTCAAGAATATTATGGCACGATGATCTGCATTTTCTATCTTGACCTCAAGGGTATAAAATAAATAATGATTATAGTGAAATTATTCATGTTCCTTTGAATCCCCTTTATAGTCATCCATGGACAACATGTACATAATGTTTTGAGATATAATCTATTGTTTATAGACTTCTTCATGTAAATAGCTTTCAAATGATTTCATGTCCTTAATATCGTAGGCTATTAAGATACCTCTTGAAGCTTTTTTATATATTTCTCATTAAAACAACAACCAATCCTGTATGTACTAATGATCTCAAACGTTAATTATTTATAGGTTTAAATCATTATCTCTTTGAATTTTACTAGGTTTATCTTAATGGAACTCATCGTGCTAGTTTTTCTTAGTTTACATGTGAGATTCTTCTCTTTAACATCAACATACGAAATGATCTTCATCATTTTTACATTATATAAACCTACAAAATATTATTACACATTATCAACACTCATGGTACCAAGTGTTAGAAGAAAAACCTTTGGAAATCAACTATGTAATAATTTCAATAATTAATTTTCAACAACAACCGAAACCTAATATATTATTAGCCTAAGTTAAGCTGTAATTCAGCCGAAACCCCATTTTTTCATATGTATGATCATGAAACAAGAAACATGGAGCTACACATCTTTGGAATGTACTCCAAACTTTAGCTATGAAAGAAAATAATAAAAAAATGGTAAGAACAATAATACCATGAAAAATCAAGCACACACAAATAAATATTTAACATGGTTCAGATTGTAAAGAAATTTTACATCTGTGGACGAAAGATGTGTTATATATAAAAGTTTATAATAATACTCTCTCAAACACTGGCACTCAAGCACTCATCCTTTCTTATAAAACACCAAACTTACAAAAAAACTATGAATCAAGAATATTCCTAAATCTTTATACTCTAGCTCAGTTATATCTCTAAATTTTGAAAGATTTCAGCTTTCTCTCTCTAACAATTCGGAGATTCAGAATTTTGGCAATGATTTCATATCATTATGTCACTACTTATAGATGACCAAATGTGTAGATAATTTTTTCCACGCTCACAATATAAGCTGAAACATTCTCTTCAATTGGCCAAACAAACAACCATAAATGAAACTCTGCAACATAGGCATATGTACGGTCAGGTAGTGGCATCTTTGTACTATAATGCTACAAGTATCCTCACGCCAAGATCAACAGTCCTTTGATAAATTGTTAAGATTACACATCCATTCAGATCCCTTAGTGACTTACTTTTTTTTAGAAACAAATAGCTACCTTCATAAGTCTTCAACAATATGTTTATGCGTATTCAACTCAGCAAGGGATCGACCTGCATGTTCAACACCAACTGTAATATTTTTCTTGCCTTCAGCATAACATAACGCATCATTATGTTCTAGCAAACGTCTGTGCACCTAAATTTCGGATGAGATCCTTTAAAGTTCATACTAATTGCAACCTATTGATGTTTTTGGCAGTTTTTCTATCTCGATTATTTTTAACCTACAATTTTTATTTTTTATTTTAAAACTCTAAAAGTTAGACCATAAATTGACAATAAGATTAATAACCTATAGAGCTTATAACATACACAAACAATCAAATTCATTCTAACTGGACTTTAAAATAGCCATAAAATTTTCAAACACAATTACGAATTCACACTAAAATAATTTTATTAGCTATCATTAAATTAAAAAAGATTAGACTAATTTAACATAAAAATATTAAAAAAAATATTTAATCAGTCATAAATAATAACTAAATTGAAATTTCAAAATTATTTACCCGTTTAAAAAGTTGTCAACTAACTTCAAAACAATCGTGTTAAATTCAAATATTTCTAATTAATCATAACGACCCAGGTGATATATTTGGAAACGGATTTCATCTATGCTTTTAAATTGGAAAATAAATTCACTTGTTATTTCGGTGCCACTATTTTATACGGGTTGCTTTTATTACCATGGAATGTGATAATCATATAGTATTTCATAAATAAAACTGCCTGTTAGATATGTTTGAACGAAGTTGTAATAAACCTCTTGTGGACCTCAGTCATGTTATTGTACTTATCGACTGGTAATAAACCTCAAATAGGATTGATGCAAAGGAGAGAGCATCAATTGTGGAATCCATTGGGAAAGAAAATAGTATGTACAGTATGTTTCTTGTCGCAGTTTTTGTTGACCGGGCAGAACTCATAGCCGTAATCAGCGTACACGTGGTTAACTGGTGTTTGCATGTTACAGGTTGCATGTGCGGATACCACTTTGTTTTATTGATATTTGCAATATCTCTATCGAAACCGAAAGGTTAATAAGGTCGGGCTAAATCTTTTTTATAAAATTTATAATTTTTTTTTAAAAAAACATTTAATCATTTTAACCTATATTTAAAAAACTCGTAAAAATCATGTTTCTCATTTAAAAATTATATGATTGAGATATTTTTTTAAATTTATTTTCTTAAATCACAAAATTCAAATCTCAAAAACCAAAATCTTAAAATAATGAAAATTGTATGGATAAAGTAACCAAGAGAACCTCACTCATTTATAATAACATATATTAGTTTTCTTTTTTCAAAAAAAGAATTTGCAGCGTTCTGCCTTCACAAAACGCTCGTACTGTCAGTACGAAACACTCGTACATGGGATACCATTATAAACTCATTGCATAATGTCTATATGGCACCTGCGTTATAATCATACTGACACCGTCGGTGCTTTGACATTATATCACAAATGAAACTTGACGCCCACGGTATAATCTAGTCAATACCTATGGTATTGGTGTAGTACACTATCGATTTTAATCTTTTGTACCAACGATATACCGTCAGACAAAGTTTATCCGCCATTTTTTTACAAATTTAATTTTTAATAATATGTTATTTTATGGGCTTAAGGATATTGGTGGAGTTGGTGATGATAAAATCTGATCGAAGGGTAGTTATGGAAGATCTTTTGTTTATATGGTCTTAAATTCTTAATAGAGAGTAAAGAGAGAATAGAGATACTTGTATTTAATATCGAGAAAAATAGTTTTTTTTTTGTATAATGTTGTTGGTTAAGTTATTTATACTCTTTTTGGATCAATGGGACATTAGGGTCGGACGATATGTTTGGGTCAATCTCACAAGCCCCCAGGCCCATAAACATATATACTAGGTACCCAGTTGAGTCACTAAGCATACTGCTTATTCATCAAATTTAATGTTGAGTCCGAATTGCCCATCTAAATAAAATCCGATCCACTTTGTGCTTGGGCCATCCAACATAATCAGACCCTATTATCTTGCTCCATTAGCTCTTTCCAAATTTTTCGAGAGAGCTAACATCGTAAACAATTTATGATCCACATTCGAATGATATATCTTAAGACGGCTTCAAATGAAGGGTCGCAACTTTAATATTAGATAATCTTTGAGACATGTGTCAAAGGGTTATTGGACCTAATAAAAGGTTTTATCATAGGTAATTGTACCTAGTATAAAAAGGGAAATCGACTACATTTAATAGCCTCCTTTAATTTATTACTGCTGGTTCATTTTCTCTATAAAAAAATACTCAAGTGCTTCTTCTCCCCCTTTATAAGAGTACCTATTATTCACTGTTTCTAATTCTAGAGAGAGAAAAAGTTTTATAGTTTTACAAATCTTTCAACTTTCAACTCAAACTTCATTTTCTTCAAAGGTTGCATGTTCACCGATATAACTGCGTTAATTAGAGGTGGTTGGCTTAATCTGTTTGAATTGGAGGAAGAGAAAAAACAAGGTAGAATCAGTGCCGACTACCGGCTTCACTAGACGGACTAATCGTAGCCCAAATTCCAGATCAAGGTAACATGCTTCCTAAGTCAAAGATAAAAATCCACTGATTAAGGAGACATAAATTCCTACTGAAGTTCTCACCGATACTAGTCTCTTAGGGCTAAATCCACTTTTGGAATCCTCTACTACAACAAAGCTTCCTTCACAACCTACTTCTGACCCATATATATTCGCTCCAAATCCATCAACTCCATCTGTTGAGCCCTCTCGAGTCGAAGAAGAGGACCCCGATGTAAAACCCAGTGATCATTTGGATCAACGACCATATGCGATGAAAGATAAAATGAATGAAAGTGAGAAAGATACCCCATTGGATACTTTTGGTCAAACTGGGGATACTCATAGTGCGATTTGTGAAAAAACAAAACTACCAGAATCTGAAACACTTCCGGAGTGCCTTGACGGGTGAGTTGGGCCCAATTTTGCTAAAGTCAGTGTCAAATATATGTTGGTCTTTCAAAGGATATCCTATGTATATTCTACACAGCTAAACTGGATAGGATTTAGAAAAAATGAAGTTTTCCAAAAGCAATCAAAGTGATGATTCCTATGCTTGAGGAAATTCTGATGGATTGCAAGGCAGGGGAACTTGTGGTGTATACTGAAGTAATTAATCGGGGTCTTAGGTTCCCTTTGGACCCAAAAATAGTGAGATATTTTCACTTGGTAAAGTTATGCCCAAGGCAACTAAGCCCCAATATCTGGTTCACACTTTTAGCCAATATTATCGCACCATGGCTATCGAAATTCGGATGACCATGGAATAGTTTGTTGCTGTAGCAGGTTTATTCCAAAATGGTCATATTTTTTTATCACTTCAATATGGGGAATGACTATAAAGTATTTGATGATTTGTTGGAGGCTGACAAGACTTGTTGGACTCAATTCCTCTTTATTAGAGGTGCTTGGGAAAACGAAAAGAAGATTACATGTAAGGAAAATTTGAGCTTGCTCACAAGATATTGGAAAAGTTCAGGTAAATATTTTTTAAATTTATTTTATTATGTCTTGATATCATTTTTTCTCATCGGATTTGTTTTACAATGTTATCAAAGTTAGTTCCACAACACTAAAAGAGACGAAGACAACTTTCACAAAGCTGAATTTGTGGGTCATTAAAAAATGATCAACTTTATTTCATAATTTTTTTTACACCCGGAAATATGGAGAGAGCCCACGTGTGGAGAAAAAATCTGATTCAAGAGCTTTCGTATGAAAAATTCACCACTCATTCCCGATCATCTGCTATTTTTAAAAGGACTGAGGAAACTGACAGTAAACTTTATTTACCTGCTAGGAATAAGGCTCATATTCGTCTTGATAAAATTTAAGAATATGAATAAGATGAGAGATGGTTCATCTCAAGATTTTCCCAAACTATCGAGTACAGGGCCTCCAGATGAAATTGATGCATCATTATTGGAGGCTGTCGCAGGTACTGTTGGTGAGGCTAATGAGCCATCAAACTCTCCAACAATTAAGAAAAGGAAGGGAAAGAAGAAGATTAAAGAGGGTAGTGACAAGATAGAAGGGAAGAAGAAGAAAATTGGCATTGTTGATTCTTATTCCTTAGTATTTCATATGGTTGACCAACCATCTTTCAAATGTGATGACCAGCTGGATGACATAAGGAACTTTAACTTCGAATATTTTGACAAGGCTATCCCTCAATCTACCACCATTGCCAATGTTGTAGTACATGATGGAGATTCCTTCAAATTGTCTAAGGAACATAATGTGCTAGGGTATGCACTATTAAGCTATATAAGGCAAATAGTAAACTTGGATAGGAAGGTAAGATCTCAAGTTAAGATATTTCCTCACTTAAAATTGAAAGTCAAAGTTTGAAGGATTCTATCAAGGTAAAGCAAGACAAAGTTGAGAATTTGGGTAAGGAAAATAAAACTCTTAACGACGAGCTAGTTCAAGCTAAATCTGACCAGGAGAAGCTACAGACTACCTATAATGATTTACAGTCATCTATTTCCAAAGAAATCAATTCCCTAAAGGATCAACAGAACAAATGTAAAATTAACATCCACCATTTATCCTAAGAGAAGAAAAAGTTGGAAGATCTTCTTAAGAAGAAGGAAAATGAAATTGCCTCTCTTGAAGAAAAAACTGCTCAGGATATAACCACCATTGTGGATGCATATGCTGATACTGTATTGGAGTCCATGAAATAGAAGGAAGAATCCATTAAATCGGATATGATAATGTTATTTCATGAAACATTTCCCAAGAAGTCTCTTAGGGTCTATGAAAGTTTGTACCATATGAGTGAATTTATTTTCATACTATGTATTCGGGTGATAAATTAGGTATTTTTTTTGATGAATCTGACTCTGACGGTGAGGCTGAAGAAGATTCTGATGATGATCGTCGAGAAAAAGAAGAGGAAGAAAACAAAGGAAATGAAACATGAGAGAAGAAAACTATTCCTAAGGTTACCATTTTTTATATGTTTGTGTATTTGAACTGAAGTCCTTGACGTATTCAAGGCATTTTTTTGTTTTTGGATCAGATTATGATGTAACTTAGTTTGTGTAAGTCCTTGTCGTATTCAAGCCATTTTGTGGTTTGAGATCGGATTTTTATAATTCAAATATGCATTTTGATAAGTGCATTTCATATCACTTATTAAAGTTCCATTATTCTTAAATTTGTCACCGGTTCTCAAATATTCGTTGAGTTTTAACGTATTTTTTAAGTATTCTTAAAGACGCTTGTGTCGCGGGTAAATTGTGATAATATTAATAAATTTGGGGTTGAAATTGAAGAAACTGGAAATTAATGTACTTGAGGGCAATTTTGGAATAGTTGAAAACAATGAAAAATATATTAATGTTGAAAAAAAAGGAAAATATATTTTCTAAGATATTGTTTAAAATATTAAATTAACGAGTGATTTTCAAAAAAATATATATTAATGCTTGAAAAATATATTAATGTTGAAAAAAATAGAAAATATATTTTCTAAGATATTGTTTAAAGTATTAAATTAAGAAGAAAATATTAAAGCGAAGCATAAAAGGAAATTAATGCTGAATTAAGAAAAAAATATTAGATTAATCCGAATATTTTATTTAGCTATATTGTTTAAAATATTATTTTATTTAACATAAATATATACGATACGTAATTTAATTATTTTTTTAGGGTTTCGGCAGAAGTTGTAAATAGAAGAAAACGAGAAAAGACAAAGGAGTGCCGTTTTTGGGTTTTCTTTCGGCATAATACAAAACAAAGGAGAGAAAACACTTTTGTCTATTTTTTAAGTTTTCTTTCAGAACAGAAAGAGGACTGTTTTGTTTCTGATCTTTCAAGACAAAACGAGAGAGAAATAGGGATTAAAAGGAGAAAAAAAGGAGAAAGCGGATTTGACTTCTTTTTGGGTTTTATACAGAATAAACGTTAAAGAAGAAGAGACAGAATTGACTGTTTTGGTTATTTATTCGATTTACTCGATCCTGCGGAAGACACAAACAGACAAACGAGAGGCAAATACGGATCGTTCCTCTTTCACCCTTACTGTCTTTTTACTATTATGCACGAATTGGGTTTGCGGCAAAATCAATTGACGGCAAGCAAAAGCAATTGACGGCAAGCGACGACGATTTGACTTTGAGTTTTTTATGGTTTAATATTTTCTAAACTCTTCTTCGTTTATTTTTATTTTTATTTATATTCATCAAACTATGTTAACTTTTAAGACCATGATGATGATTTATTCGTTTATGAACTAATCGTTGTCATGGAACCTTAGCGGATTTGTTTGAATAATATTTAGGGTTTATTGCTTAATTAATTTGTGAGATACGTTTATCGGTTACCTAGTATGATTGTGCTTAATTTTAGATGCGTCGCGAACATCTAGTTTGTTAATCTTTAATGAATGCAAAAGTGGATTTTAGGGTTTAGAACTTGTCATGCTAGCATAGGTTCTTGAATGATTCATGTTGTGAGTGTTCATGATTCGTAATATGTCATTAGCCATATCATATTACCCTATGTAATCGAAATAGATAACTTGTGCTTAAAACCAATTGTACCTCAATTCATATAGACATATAGGATTGTCATGCATGCGGTGTCTGCTTAACTGCTATCTCTTTTGTGGTTGATTAAGTGGTTTGGTTTACGTGTACTGAAAGGTAGCGTATTCTGATTTTGAGTTATCTGATTAGTAATCGTAGTATCTTACATATTGATTAAGTATATTAATACTCTGAGTAAAATAAACAATGAAGTTAGGGTTCCATGTTTTCTCTCGCATAAGTTAAACTCAATAGATATTCTCGTACTTGATTTGTTTAGTTACATTCATACTTTATTACTCGTTCAAGCATTAGTTTAATAATCATACGTTGTTGCATAAGTGAATTCTTGTCTTATACACCTAGTCTTCGTGGGAACGATCTTTCTTACTTATTACTTGCTACGATTTGACCGTGTATACTTGCGTGAGAAAAGGACTAACAAGTTTTTGGCGCCGTTGCCGGGGACTCGGTGTTATTTGACAGTTTTATTGCTTATCAGCAGGGGTCGTTATAAAACTACTGACTTGATTCGGTTACTTGCTTTTCGAGTGTTTTTTGTGCTTCAGGTACTTGAGCGTTTATACAATGGGAGATCCAGCTCCAAAAGCACTCATGGAGTACTCTCAACCAAAATCATGGATATTCGGTCTAGCATTGTCAGACCCAATATCGCTGCGAATAATTTTGAGATTAAACCCCGCACTATTCAGATGATGCAGAATTCTTGTCAGTTTGGGGGAGCTTCATCTGAGGATCCTAATATGCACATTATGACCTTCCTTGAAATCTGTGATACTTTCAAGTTCAACGGTGTTTCAGATGATGCCATAAGACTGAGACTCTTCCCATTTTCTCTGAGGGACAAAGCTAAGAGCTGGTTACACTCTTTACCAGCAGGCTCGATTACTACTTGGGATATACTAGCACATAAATTTCTCTCAAAATTCTTTCCTATGGCAAGAACAGCCACCTTGAGGAATGCTATTACTCAGTTTTCTCAGTCATATGGTGAATCTTGAAGTGAAGCTTGGGACCGTTACAAGGATATGCTCAGAAAATGTCCTCATCATGGGATACCTGATTGGTTAGTAATAAATTTCTTCTGCAATGGGTTGGGTGCGCAAACAAGGCCCATGGTCGATGCTGCATCTGGGGGAGCCTTATTAACAAAAAGCTATGAGGAGGCTCATGAGCTCCTTGAGATGATGGCTGCTAATGAATTCCAGAACCCTTCACAGAGACAGTCACAACATAAAGTAGCTGGTATTCTTAACTTAGACACTGCCACTGCTTTAGCAGCTCAGCTTGAAGCTCTAAACATGAAGGTAGATTCTTTGACTAAACTAGGGGTACAACAGGTAGCTAGTGTGTGCGAGATTTGTGCTGGAGGGCATGACACTCAACAATGCCCAATCTCTACTGAGTCAGTGCAATTTGTGAGTAACTTTCAGAGGCAGAATCAACAACCAATCTCAAACACCTATCACCCAAGCAACAGAAATCATCCAAACTTTAGTTGGAGCAATAATCAACAAGGTAATCCGCATTATGGTGCTAAGCCATACGCTCTTCCTGGATTTCAGCAACAAAGACAGCAACATCAATCTCAACAGTATGCCCCAAGACAACCTCGGAATCAACATCCTGACCATTCTCAACATTCTGTGAGAGACTCTGAATTCGAAGAGATGAAGTTAATGATTAAAAGTCTGATGGTATCTCACAAGACCTTGGAAAATCAGATTGGGCAGATGGCCAGTAACATGATTGTTAGACCTCAGGGAGTTCTTCCTAGCGACACGGAATATAATCCAGGTAAACGGGACGGCAAAGAGCAATGGCAAGCTATCACCTTGCGATTAGCAAAGGTTGCTGAGAACCCCACAATTGAACAAGAGGTGGATTCTTCTCAAAATCAGCCCTCATTTGAGGTTAATTCTGGTCAAGATCAGCCACCTAAAAAGCCATCTCAGTTAGTTGTTGAGCCTACGATCTACCCTCCTCCACCTTTTCCGCAAAGGTTGCAGAAACAGAAGCTAGATGCTCAGTTTGGGAGATTTTTGGAGGTGTTCAAGAAGCTACACATCAACATACCTTTTGCTGAAGCATTAGAGCAAATGTCTAGTTATGCCAAGTTCATGAAGGGAATTCTTTCGAAAAAGCTAAAGCTTGGTTATTTTGAGACAATGGCGCTCACTGAGGAATGCAGTGCGATCTTACAACAAAAATTGCCTCCCAAACTTAAAGATCCAGGAAGCTTCACTATTCCTTGTTCAATCGGCAATTTAACTTTCAGGAAATGTTTATGTGATTTGGGAGCGAGCATCAATCTGATGCCCCTATCTGTGTTTGAGAAACTTGGGCTACTTGAGCCAAAACCGACTAATATCTCTTTGCAACTGGCTGATCGTTCTATCACATATCCTCGTGCTATCGTAGAAGATGTCTTAGTAAAGGTAGAAAAGCTCATCTTTCCTGCTAACTTCGTTATCTTGGATTTCGAAGAGGACAAAAACATCACCATAATCATGGGAAGGCCATTCTTGGCTACGGGCAAAACTTTGATTGATGTCCAAAAAGGGGAGCTCATTATGAGAGTGCAAGATCAGACTGTCACTTTCAACGTTTTCAAGGCTATGCAATTCCCAATAGAGGATGAGGAATGTTTCAGGTTGGATACGGTCGATTCTTCGCACAGTAATGAGTTGGATCAGTTCTCGAGTTCAAATGCTCTAGGCAGAGTTCTACATGGTGAATCTGACTTCAAAGACGAAGAAATATCCGAATGTGTTCAACTACTACAGGAAGCCCCGTATCAAAAGAGGCTCAATATTCCACATGAGTCGCTCGTATTGGGTGATCTTAAGGATTCTCAGGAAAGACTTAAACCTTCTCTACAAGAAGCTCCTAAACTTGAACTCAAACCACTACCAGATCATCTCAGGTATGCTTTCTTAGGAGAGTCATCTACATTACCTGTTATTATTGCATCTAACCTTTCAGGTAGTGAGGAAGAAAAGCTATTAAGAGTTCCGGGGAAGTTCAAATCAGCCATTGGTTGGACCATAGCAGATATCAGAAGATGTATAAGGAAAAAAGTCAAGAAATGGCACGATATGAAGCTTGTACATAAAGCTTTTGATCCAGGCCAACTTGTTATTCTTTTCAACTCTCGTCTAATGCTTTTCCCAGGGAAGCTCAAGTCAAGGTGGTCTGGACCTTTTAAAGTCAAGACAGTATATCCACATGAAGCAGTTGAAATCTTTGAGGAATCGCCAGACAAAGCATTCAAAGTCAATGGTCAGCGACTCAAGCATTACTATGGAGATATGGGGAACCGTGAGGCGTTCAGCATCAGCCTCGACACTATATGATTCCTAGTGGTATCGTCGAGCTTTCGACGTTAAACAAGCGCTTCGTGGGAGGCAACCCACTGGGAAACAATGATCAACACTGCTGGACGAATAGGGGAGTGTTTCTTTTATCTTTTAATTTCTTGTAGTTGCATTCATCATAGTAGTTATTCATGTTAGTCATGCTTATTTTCATTTTCATGCCATGATTATATAGACTGTGTTTAGGATCGAGTTAGCTTATTAGCACAACATTTTGTTCATGTATTTTGCGTCTTTGATCCCTTCAGTTGCTGTTTCTACTTAAGTAGCCGATGATAAAAATTGTTTGGAATGATAGTAGGAATAAAATCTATTTAGGTTACTTGTCAGTTAGCTTGCTTGATGTAGAAGCACAATTAATACATGTAGACTCATTGATTGTTTTTATGCTAGTTACGGACACACTTGAGTATTGTTATACATAATCCTTGATTAGGTTCAGAATTACACCTTAATCCTTTATTAGCTCATGGATTGCAAAAAGATAAGTTTGGGGGAGTTGAAAGATAAATATGCGTATTATTTAGTTAGGCGTCAAAGGCTAGTAGCCGCTCGTCGACATGCGTCCTCTCGCTGGGGGCTGCGTATTGCGAGTAGTCTAGGGGTGGAATGAGATGGAGCGAAGCGCACTCATTCCTAATCTGATTGCTTAAAAAAATAATAAATAATAAAAAAGAGAAAAAGAAAGATGAAAAATAAAAGAAGAAGGCAAAATTGGCTAGAATGAGCTCTTTGGTACTCGAGTTATTAAGTTCTAGGGGACTTTGTGCCTAGTGACCTAAGACTTTTCTGGTCTGGGATCCGCTAACCTAAAGCTCGCTACATGAGCACCATTGTATAAGTCTTTCAGGGACCTCAACCATTGCACGGTCAAATAAGCCTTTGAGTGTCTGTATATAGAGTAAAGCATAATAAAACTTTGACGACCCCGGAGAAATATGGATGTGCAACTTAACTATGAAGAATCTAGGTTGTATTTCGTTTCTAATCTTGTGATTATTATGATGAGAACAAGTAAGGTCCAAAGAAATCAATTCCCTAAAGGATCAACAGAACAAATGTAAAATTAACATCCACCATTTATCCTAAGAGAAGAAAAAGTTGGAAGATCTTCTTAAGAAGAAGGAAAATGAATTTGTCTCTCTTGAAGAAAAAACTGCTCAGGATATAACCACCATTGTGGATGCATATGCTGATACTGTATTGGAGTCCATGAAATAGAAGGAAGAATCCATTAAATCGGATATGATAATGTTTTTTCATGAAACATTTCCCAAGAAGTCTCTTAGGGTCTATGAAAGTTTGTACCATATGAGCGAATTTATTTTCATACTATGTATTCGGGTGATAAATTAGGTATTTCTTTGGATGAATCTGACTCTGACGGTGAGGCTGAAGAAGATTCGGATGATGATCGTCGAGAAAAAGAAGAGGAAGAAAACAAAAGAAATGAAACATGAGAGAAGAAAACTGAGGGGAACGAAACCTAAGGTTACCATTTTTTATATGTTTGTGTATTTGAACTGAAGTCCTTGACGTATTTAAGGCGTTTTTTTGTTTTTGGATCAGATTATGATGTAACTTAGTTTGTGTAAGTCCTTGTCGTATTCAAGCCATTTTGTGGTTTGAGATCGGATTTTTATAATTCAAATATGCCTTTTGATAAGTTCATTTCATATCACTTATTACGGTTCCATTATTCTTAAATTCGTCACCGGTTCTCAAATATTCGTTGAGTTTTAACGTATTTTTTCAGTATTCTTAAAGACGCTTGTGCCGTGGGTAAATTGTGATAATATTAATAAATTTGGGGTTGAAATTGAAGAAACTGGAAATTAATGTACTTGAGGGCAATTTTGGAATAGTTGAAAACAATGGAAAATATATTAATGTTAAAAAAAAAAGAAAATATATTTTCTAAGATATTGTTTAAAATATTAAATTAACGAGTGATTTTCAAATATATATATATTAATGCTTGAAAAATATATTAATGTTGAAAAAAAAGGGAAAATATATTTTCTAAGATATTGTTTAAAATATTAAATTAAGAAGAAAATATTAAAGCGAAGCATAAAAGGAAATTAATGCTGAATTAAGAAAAGAATATTAGATTAATCCGAATATTTTATTTAGCTATCGTGTTTAAAATATTATTTTATTTAACATAAATATTTAGCATACGTAATTTAATTATTTTTTAGGGTTTCGGCAGAAGTTATAAATAGAAGAAAACAAGAAAAGACAAAGGAGTGCTGCTTTTGGGTTTTCTTTCGGCATAATACAAAACAAAGGAGAGAAAACACTTTTGTCTATTTTTTAGGTTTTCTTTCAGAACAGAAAGAAAGAGGACTGTTTTGTTTCTGATCTTTCAAGACAAAACAAGATAGAAATAGGGATTAAAAGGAGAAAAAGAGGAGAAAGCGGATTTGACTTCTTTTTGGGTTTTATACAGAATATACGTTAAAGAAGAAGAGACAGAATTGACTGTTTTGGTTATTTATTCGATCTTGCGGAAGACACAAACAGACAAACGAGAGGCAAAATCGGATCGTTCCTCTTTCACCCTTACTGTCTTTTTACTATTAGGTACGAATTGGGTTTGCGGCAAAAGCAATTGACGGCAAGCAAAAGCAATTGACGGCAAGCGACGGCGATTTGATTTTGAGTTTTTATGGTTTAATATTTTCTAAACTTTTCTTCGTTTATTTATATTTATATTTATGTTCATCAAACTATGTTAACTTTTAAGACCATGATGATGATTTATTCGATATGAACTAATCGTTGTCATGGAACCTTAGCGGATTTGTTTGAATAATATTTAGGGTTTATTGCTTAATTAATTTGTGAGATACGTTTATCGGTTACCTAGTATGATTGTGCTTAATTTTAGATGCGTCGCGAACATCTAGTTTGTTAATCTTTAATAATGCGAAAGTAGATCTAAGGGTTTAGAACTTGTCATGCTAGCATAGGTTCTTGAATGATTCATGTTGTAAGTGTTCATGATTCGTAATATGTCATTAACCATATCATATTACCCTATGTAATCGAAATAGATAACTTGTGCTTAAAACCAATTTTACCTCAATTCATATAGACATATAGGATTGTCATGCATGTGATGTCTGCTTAACTGCTATCTCTTTTGTGGTTGATTAAGTGGTTTGGTTTACGTGTACTGAAAGGTAGCGTATTCTGATTTTGAGTTATCTGATTAGTAATCGTAGTATCTTACATATTGATTAAGTATATTAATACTCTGAGTAAAATAAACAATGAAGTTAGGGTTCCATGTTTTCTCTCGCATAAGTAAAACTCATTAGATATTCTTGTACTTGATTTGTTTAGTTACATTCATACTTTATTACTCGTTCAAGCATTAGTTTAATAATCATACGTTGTTGCATAAGTGAATTCTTGTCTTATACACCTAGTCTTCGTGGGAATGATCTTTCTTACTTATTACTTGCTACGATTTGACCGCGTATACTTGCGTGAGAAATATTTGAACTGAATTCCTTGACGTATTCAAGGCGTTTTTTTTTGTTTTTGGATAATATTATGATGTAACTTAGTTTGTGTAAGTCCTTGTCGTATTCAAGCCATTTTGTGGTTTGAGATCGGATTTTTATAATTCAAAGATTTAAACCAAAGCAACATAATTTAATCTAACCAGGCCATACAAAGGTAATCATTCGAAGGCATATAAAATTTTAAACACGAGTCATTCGAAGGTAATCCATTCGAAGGCATCATAACTTTAATCCAACTAAGTCATTCGAAGGTAATTCATTCGAATGCATCATAATTTTAATCCAACCAAAGCCACTCGAAGGTAATCCATTCGAAGTCATCATAACTTTAATCCAAGTAAACCCATCCGAAGGTAATCTATTTGAAGGAATCATAACTTTACTCCAACTAAGCCATTCGAAAGTAATCAAGTCAAAGGTGTCGTGGCTTTAATCTAATCAAGCCATTCGAAGATAATCCAATTAAACACATCATGAATTTAATCCAACCAAGAAACTCGAAGGTAACCCATTTGAAGGCAACAAACTTTAATCACTAGCCATTCAAATATAATCCATTCGAAGGCATAATAAATATAATCCAATCAACTCATTCGAATCTAATCCATTTGAATGCATCATGATTTTAATCCAACCAAGTCATTCGAAGGAAATCCTTTTGAAGGAAACAATATTTGATCATAAGCCATTCGAAGGTAATCGATTCGAAGACATAATAACTTTAATCCAACCAAGCCATTCGAAGGTAATCCATTTGGAGGAAACAAAACTTTAATACCACCGAATAGTAAATATAATTTAAAGGCAAAAAATGATCGAATGCTTAAGATTCAGACACCTCATTAAATCATTTTTGTGCCACAATGGTAGGAAAAACTATACAATCTTATATTTACATTGAGCTAGAACAAAGTAAATATTTACAAAATAATTTTTATCTAAATACAACCTTAGAAGCTTAAAATTCCAAGGGTGGTTCAAAAGTTTGCCTTCTTTGTCAAAGAGCATGTATGTTCCTTGGTTGATCTTTTCATACACAACTTCAAAACTTTATCTCCAACTTGAAAATTTCATTTTCTTATTTTAGATGCAACCCTGCTCCTCATGAACCCTTGATAATGTATATTTATTAAATGGGATTTTACTATCCTTTCTTTAATTAAATCCAACTGAGCCCTCATTGACATCATGTTATTGTCTTCAAAATAATTTTGAAGTCTGAAGGAATAAAGAGTATTTTCTATAGGTGTAATCGCATTCATTCCTTAAACTAAAGAGAATGGAAACTATGTAGTGGTTGTGTGGGGAGTAGTTTGGTATACCCATAGTAATTCTTGTAAATAACTTGGACATTTTAAATCTGCTCCCTCTACGTTATTTTTCAAACCCGTTAAAATCGTTCGATTCACAACCTCAATTTGTCCATTGGCCCGAGGATGAAAAAGAGATGAGAAACAATGTTGAATTCCTCTTGACGTACAAAATACTTCTATGTCTTTATTGTCAAACTGAGGACCATTATATGTAGTGATGCGCTTGAGAATATCAAATTGACAGCATATGTTAAAGAGAATAAACTTTATCACTACTTTAGATGTTTTCCAAGATAAAGGTTCATATTCTACAAACTTGGAGAAATAGTCTATTGCCAAAATTATAGTGCGAGATCCCCCCCCCTCCCCTCCTCCCCGCGAAGTCATCTGTGAAATAGTAATTCTTTGGAGACAAACTCCATGAGGACTGTTGGAACATGGATTGCATTTCCATACCTTTGACAAGGGTTACATCTTGTCACAAAGTCTTTAGCATCCATCATAATAGAAAACGAATAATACCCCACAAACAAGACTTTTCTAGTTAAAGCTTTATAGTCACAATGTGATAATCCTTCTCCATCATGTTGTTCTGATAGAACACTTCAAGATTTGTTAGATCCGAGGCAGGACAACAAAGGCCTACTGAAGGATATTATATATAGAATCCCCATTGGAACCATAAATCCACGAGCTATGTATTTTATCTTTTTGACGTAAGCCTTATATTGAGGTAAAACTCCGTTAGTGATAAAATCTTGGATCTCATTTCTCCAATCTTTAGAAACCACGGTGGATACATGTAGTCTTTCTCCTACTTCACCCTTTAATTTTATTTTTGTGACTATGGAAGGACATTCTTGCATAAAAACCAAGAATATGGTTCTGAATATGCTATAGTCGCCAAGGAGTCAACCATTGAATTTTCTGATCTCGGGACATGTTCATATTTAACGTGTTTAAACCCGATTGTGATATTTTTTAATACTTCTAGATAAGTTATCAAGTGATCTTTTTTGGTTTCAGATTTTCCTTGTGCTTGATGAATGAGTGGCTATGAATCACTTATCAATCAGACTCTTTTAACACCACAAAACTGAGCTAATCTGAATCGAGATATTGTTGCTTCATATTTTAACTCATTGCTCGATGCTCTAAAGCAAAAACGTATAGCTTGGTACATGGAATCCCAAAAGGGGGGAGATTAGAAAAATATCAGCTCCAAACCCCATTGTGCTAGACCCACCACCAGTTCAGATTACCCATTCACTTTTAGGCTTATTGGTTTGAGCTTCTTCAAGAGGTGTTTTGGAGTGAAATTCAACTAAATATCAACCACAACTTGAGCTTTGAGTGCAGTTCGGGATGCAAAGTCAATATCATAATCTCCAAGCTCAACTGACCATTTGGTCATTCTTCCCGATATATCGGTCGTCTGTCACAAATTCTTTAATGGAAAAGAAGTTCGAATTATGATATGTATGCTTGATAATAAGGCTTTATTTCTATAGTTGCTATCACCAATACCAAGGCTAGATTTTCCAACTTTAAGTATCTTTTCTCAGCTTCCAACAAACTCTTTCTTATATAATAAACAGGGCGGGGATAATTATAAACTTCTCGCACCAATACTGCAAATACAACATAATCCCATACTGCTAGGGGAGGATATGTGCCTCTTGATTTCAGGGAAAGCTTTATCACAATTAAGGGACCAATTAAAATCTTTAGAATTTCTGAAGAGTTGGAAAAACTAAGCACACTTGTCCGATGATCTTGAAATAAACCGGTTTAATGTTGCCAATTTTCTAGTCAATATCTGAATTTTTTTAGTATATTGAGGTGGATCCATGGCCAACAAGGCATTTAACGGGTTTGAGTCAGCTTGAATCCATTTCTCACTTATTATGTAACCCATAAATTTTCTATATTGGACCCCAAAGGTATATGCTGCAAGATCTAATTTCAAATCGATGGATTTTAAGTTAGAAAAGGCTTCTAGGAGGTCAGATATGTGATCCTCTCCTTAAGGATTCTAACCATCATATCAATTATATAAACTTCTATATTTCTTCCAATCTGGTTAGCAGATTCCTTATTTACTAATCGCTGATAAGTGGCTCCACCATTCTTCAAACCAAAAGACATTATCTTATTACAATGAAGCCCCATGTAAGTAATAAAAATAGTATGATCTTGATTGCTCGGATCCATCTATATTTGATTATATCCAGAAAAAACATCCATGAAGGATAACAACTTGTTTCATGATGTGGAATTTACTTGTTGATCTATCTAGGGTACTGGAAACGGATCCTTGGGGAAAGCTCTATTGGGATCTATAAAATTAATGCACATTCTCCATTTTCCAATTTTATTTTTGACAAAAAGTGGGTTAGCTGTCCAAAGTGGGCACTAAGATTATTTGATGTGTCCAAATTTGGTTAACTGATATACTTATTAGACTGTGGCTTCAGATTTTTCTCTGGAAAAATCCCTTGTTCTTGCACCATTGGTCCCGCATCAGATCTAACAAATACTTTATGGCTGATTATACTTGATGGTACTCCAGTTGTAACCTCATTTCACCAGGAAAACACATGTAGATTTTTAGATAAAAAGGAAAATAATTTTTTTTTAATTCGAAGGGAAATTTAGATCCGACCCTAACACTTTTCCCTTATACCAAGTAATGAACTTCAACTTCTTCAACTGGGATCATGGCGCTATGAGCCTCTCTTAGATCATTTATCTCATTTAACCACGTAGATGACTCAATTACTTGCTATTTTTTGTCAATTTTAACTACTCCAAAATATTTTAGAGCAAGATCAGTGACATAACACTACCTTTCCACTCTTTGGCTACTTCAGACGACACCTACGTGGCCTCGCGAAACATACTTCAAACATTAGTGAACTATGAATACGACTGCATGCATCCTAGATAACCAAGATCTACCGAATATAGCAATGTACGATGTTGGACAATCAACCATTACAAACAAAAACCTTACCAACTTATTGAATTGTTATTTTCCTAACATTACTTGTCATTCAAATTCCCCAATCACATCAGCCAAATTGCCAGTGAATCCCACTATGTTTCTATTCAAATGCTGGATAACTGAAGGATTTTTCATTTTCTTACAACTTAATAAAAACAAAATATTTGTCGAACTGCTAGTCTCAATCAAGATTCATCGGATTTCACTTCTTTTAATAATTTCTCCTATTATCACAACATCTTCATAGGGACCCGTAATTTCTCTTAGGCAATCTTCATCAAAGACAATGAAAGGGGAATGGCTCTTGTAGAGATGTGCATACATTTTCCCTTATAGTTGAGTGGTTAGACTGTTCTCAAATCTTTTTCTGGAGCAGTTCGAGAGTGGAGTCATAGTATCTCCCCAAAAAATGGTCAAAGATTTAAAGTAGCTGCACATATCGGATATTGTCATTGTTTTTTCTACTATCACCCCAACTTGGTTCTAATCTGGATCGGGGTTTAAGTATCCAAAATCTATATTAAATCGTTTCACAACCACCATATCATTCTCGTGTTTGGACGTCTCCATCCTTTGTCTTTGAATATTTGGTGATGTGGCATGTGATGTACTTATACTAGGTTTGGCACGCATATTAACTTGCATGTTGTCCCCTTGTTTTTTAACAAAAGCAGGAAGCTTCCCACTTTCAATCAGGGTTTGTACTTCTTTTTTTAGGACAATGCAATCTTGGGTGTCATGACCGACATCATTATGGTATCTACAAAAGTGAGTGTTCCGAATTTCTCTTGGAGATTGAATTTATGTCTTCTTTCAGAAATACACAACATTCTTAGTTCTGTCATAAATGATGGCCACAATTTCACTCAATTTGGAAAACCATTCAGGTTGGACCCACTGACTCTTTCTTGGTCTAGAAGGTTAGACCTGATTTGACTAACTTTGTCTAGGTCGATGTGAACCTTGTCTGAAATCTTTAGGGTGGTAATTGACTGTGGCTTGGTACTGAGTAATGGCTTGTATGATATAAATCATTGAAACAAAACTATTCTGGCGCAGTACTCTAGACTTTTTAGTTTCCTACACTATAATTTACTTTCCGACCTGATTCAATAATCCTTCTCAGGTCATAGTTTTTTTCCGAGTTACCAAATCAGCCAACTCACCTGACGTTAAACCTTGCGTTAAAGAAACAATGTCTACTTGCTCAAAACAATCAATCCATTATTTGTGTTTGCAAAACGGCTGATGTAGTCTTTTATGGATTCATTCGATTCTTGTGTATAATGAATGATAGTATCACCGTTCCCTTTAATCTCTTAACTTCCCACAAATTGCCTCTAGAAACCCATTGATAACATATCAAAGTTTTTAGTAGATCTCATGTGGTAAACTGTTATATCATTTTAATGCAGTTCCCTTGTAAGTCTGCGAGAAGGCCCGACATAATAGCTTATCATCATCATCATCATCATCAAAATTCATCATGAAATTTTTGAATTGTTCAAGATGGTGATCGAGGTTTTTTGCTTCCATCGCATTTCTATATTTTAGAGCTATCAAACTGAAATGGTAGATGCCCAGAGAGAATCTTTGAAGACAAAGGTGACTACCTCTAGTTATGACTTCAGCTAAACATGTGATCATCATCAAGGGTGGTAAAGATACATGGTTCAGATTGGACAACAAACTGATCACTTAACAAATGATCAATGCTGTGATATGCTGATACTTTTACTTTCTCTTGATAATTCTTCCTTTTCCATTTACCCTTTCTATCACTTTTCTTTGATTCTTTTTAGATAACTTCTCTTTTTCCTTCTGACGGCCATGATCACTTATTGATGAGGAAGAATAAATATCTGAGTCAGATTTGTGGTTGAATTTCCAGTAGAATCCAATATATTCATTAATTGCTTAGTCTGATGCTTCTTTTTAGAACCTATGTGAGCCTTTGTGGATTTATTACTTTCACCTTGTTTGTTATTTTTACTAGGCTCATGTATAACAATATAACTTGTTTCAAATCTCCCTTTTAATTCTTTTTTAACTTGTCGTTGGGCCCTCAAAACATCAATTTCATCCCTCAACTGATCACGCTCGTATTGCATGTTTTTTCTTTTCTTTGTATTATGATTAACAGGTGAGACAGTAGCATGCTCATTATCACCTCTTATCCCCTCATTGCCAACAAGGGAAATTTTTACATGTCAAGATCTATGCCTCAAAAAACTTCTAAGTACGATCCGTAATTATGGTTTTGAATATATCTATTCAGG
The DNA here is from genome assembly GCA_036936605.1 of Limnanthes douglasii subsp. nivea. NCBI lineage: Eukaryota > Viridiplantae > Streptophyta > Magnoliopsida > Brassicales > Limnanthaceae > Limnanthes > Limnanthes douglasii. Next base: position 239,504,530 of record JAUPFV010000002.1, read on the forward strand.
AACCTCACGCTCCCACTATGGTCACGAATATGGTGATGATAAAATCTGATTGAGGGGTAGTTCTTGAATATCTTTAGTTTATATGGTCTTAAAGTTTTAATATAAGTATTGAGAGAATAAAGATGCTTGTATTTGTTATCGAGAGAAAAAGGTTTTTTCTTTTATTTAATGTTTTTGGTTAAGCTATTTATACTCTTTTTGGATCCATAAGCCATTCGGGTCGGGTCATATGTTTGGGTATATCTCACGAGCCCCCAGGATCATATACAAATATAGACGGCACCCATTTGAGTCACTAAGTATACTGTTTATTCATAAAATTTAAGTATTGAGTCTAAACTGCCCTTCTATACAAAATCCGATCCACTTTACTGCTTAGGCCGTCCAACATAATCTAACCTTATCAAGAGTGCCAGAGTATTTTGATGTTTATTACCATCAAATTCTATTATACCCAACAAAAATTGATTGATTATGTTACGCTTATCAGAAAAGACAACGAATTTGCAGTAGTATTAAGACGTCGAGAATATACAAAATGTAAGGATACTTATAGACTATTTTTATAATGCGAGATATCAAGAACGTGTATGAAGTTGGTAGACCCAAAGAAGAAAAATAATGTATGAACCAAGATATGGGAATTCCTTTCCATGTTTAATAGAAAATGGTAACTCATGATGAATGACCCTTAGAGTTCATATGCAGGGTTCACAATTATAAAACTATGAACTTTAATGAAGATCATTCATTCTTGAGACACTTTTCTAAAAAAGAGTTAGAATTTTAACTTAGTTTTACCAACATGTGAACTCATTTAACAACCATCTATTATTTTAACAAATAAAGATATAGCGTTGGTGAATGAGGTAAAAAAAAGTTGCATACTGTAACCCACATTTTATATCGTCGACACATAATATGAACGTCCAAGGAAAACAAAAAATAAATCATCAATAATAAAATTTCTACAATGTTTTTAAGGATGTTGAATAAGATGATGTTGTTGGAGACAAAACTTTAGTTTAATAACTATCAGTATGAAATTCTCTAGTTACTTCAAAGATTATTTGAAAGTAATCGAATACATCCAAAATTGGTTAGAACCATCTGGTGATAAGCTTATTGCGTGGAAACCTAACAAGTTCTTCATTTCGGTAACCCGACCACTAAGTGCATAGATAACACTCATTCCACCCTCGAATATTTCCTTGTTAAAAATAAAGCTAAATTCAAGTCATGTTAGTTTAAGGCGCATGGTTTACTTAAATTGTAACATGGAGAAATTATACACTCTTTTAATAAGATTCAACTTATAATCCAAAGTGTACGATGAGCTCAGAGCTAACGTCTCTCATGATGCCTTATAAAAAATATTAGAATTATAATATGCACAAAGAATGAATGTTGTCGATGGTTCAGATTTCACGAAATATTCGAAATTTTAATTAAATTTATTTCGGTACCTTTAAACGCTTTTGATGATCGTTAGAAGATGCTGAATATATTTTTTTGTATTAAATTAACGATAACAGAGCTATTGAAATAAAAACTAGATAAACTAGTTAATCTTGTCATCAAAACCAAAGCCGAAACACATATAAAGTATGTGTATAATAAATGGTTTGGCGTAGTCTATCTAGAAATATATTCCCTTTTAGAGCCTTTAGATAAACTAAAATAATATGGTCCTCCAGTCATGAAATTTAAATTATCTATTGTTGCATTTGTATCATCCAACAAATGAAATAAAACATATTAAGATGGATTGAATTTGATTAGAGTTTTCCTCTATATAACGAGTTTATGGATTATGCGTCCCTTTACATGAAGATGTTTAGTGGTACAAAATGTTTTGTAGATATTACGAACATGTAAAATTATATGGTGATACTACAAATATGAAAAAAATGGATGGCAATGTCATATATGGGAAACATTATCATATCAAAGTTTAAGTGCATCGTCCGCTTTGTAAGGCAGTCGGGGACAACAAATATTAATTTTAATTTTCTACAATTATAAGATAGACCCCCTCTGATGTCATGGCCATTCGTCCAAATTACTTTATGAGATTGGACACCTAACTAATGAAGTTGAAAGTTATAATATTGAACATGAAATTTCAACTCTTAATATGATTTGCTAATTATATATATATGTAAAGCTTTCTTGATTGATATTCTGCTTTGGCACTTTGAAGATTCAACCAGCTTGAATTCTAGCTTTTTTTCTTTTTTACCTTAAATACATGTCACACTTGATCTTAATAATACTATAAATTACTAATAACACCAAAATAAAGAGCTCAAAATGCAAACAGTATGTTAGACATGGGTTTGGATAAATTTTATTCAAGGGGTTATTTTGTAATGTAAGAAGAAATAATTGTTCCAAGATGGAGAGTAGAGATAATTGAGCTACTTCAATTATTAGTTAGAGAGAGAAGGTCTGATGTTTCCTTAAATGAACCATCGCTCATTAATGTTTTCTCATAAACTATTCATAGGCTAACCTTTAGCCTAATGAGCCTAACAACTGAACAAACTCCAAGGGCCAAGCCCAGAGTTTAAAAACTCATTTGGAATACCACATACAATAAAAATTAATCTAAATATATTATTACAATAAAATATTAAGATAATAAAAGCAAATAACCAAAAATGTATATTGGTATTTAATTCAATATGTCCTTCGAATATTTTTTACCTCACCAAATAGCCCACTTAGTCCTCACTTCCCTAAAGATTATAACTGTAGTTGACTCTTCCTCTTTTCTAGAATCAGAATTGTTTGTCTCCTATAGTCTTCTATATAAACTCCCTTCTCATTTTTTCAGTATAGTAACTTTTAGAGAGAGAAAATTCACTTTATAAAGAGAAGCTATACCTCACTAGTTTCATCTAGTTAATCATCGATTATATTTTTCTTTCCTCCATCACTCTTACCATCGCGAATTCCATCTCTAGTGACATTTGAGTGTTTGTATGCTCACTGCATAAAATGTCTTAACCAAAAAGGATTGGTTAAACTTGTCTACGCTAGACCAAGATAAAAAAAGAGAGATAGATTTTATGTTGGATTACCCGTCTTCAAAGATACAGTCAATATCACTTAAAAATTGACTACGGGCAACTTAGCCATATAATTAAGGAAACAACCCATCAGAACCTTCTTTTACTGCTCAATCATTTACTTCAAAGAATCGTTCATCCAAGCTATCACATTCTCAAAGAACTACTAGTCGCAGACGTCCTTCGACTTTTATAGTAGTAGGATCTGATACATAAGTGAAATTGGCTCCGATCTTGATCAGACGAGTCAAAGATCATATGAAACTTCTTCTGAAGAACATGAATCGCGTTAACAACTTCAGCATGCTATCGATCCTCCCTCAGAGAAACCGAATAAGAAGGGGGATGATGTCTCTCAATAGGTCTAACCTCAATAGGTCGATCCACCTGAGTCCAATCCAATTATCTCCCAGCAACCGAGCATGGAGACGAATACAGTTTCTGAACAGATTGAGCCTTCCAGATCCAATCTGAAGAAGTTGGAGGATGATATCAATAATTTGAGTGAGGAATACCCTTTGGAGATGTTTGGTCAATTCGGAGAAATGTTAAGATTTCAAAATAGGTTAGGGATATAATTTTTTAGTCTTATATCTTTAACACCGTCCAGCCATGAATCAAACCTTGATTTCTTGATCAGCACTTGGAGTTAAGATACAAAAATAAGTAGTCAAGTTTAAAACTTGTCTTACCGCTGTTATAATATCCTTCCATATGATAAGGAAATAGATTTATAAGGGACTTAAATGTAATTAATAAGGACTTGAATGATAAGTTCTATTAATAAAGAATAAGATTAAAGCTTTATAGGGAGAATGGGGACTGAAATGTAAATAAATCTTTTATGTAACCGAATTTGTAACTAACTCACTTGGCATATTTAAAGAGGCCAAGGAGACTGATAGCACCTATGAAATAATTAGAGGAGAAATATTATATTCACCATCTAAAAATCTCTGCTGATTCTTAGTCAATATTCTCAATCTTCTCAATCCAATTTTTATTCTCACCAAATTGGCGCTAGAAGGAGGGGGCGAAGATACCTTGATCGATAGATCAAAAATCGAGTCTCGAATTTTTTCGTTTTCTGAAGATCGGAGATGAATTCGGAGGAAGGAGATAATCCGTCTGTTCGAAAGGCTTTGGAGACATTGAGATATGATCTGCAAGAGAAAGAAGCAGATGAATCAGTTCCGATTCGTTCAAACCAGTTTGATTTTGAAGGTAAAATGAATGAGTTGATAAGAAAAGTGGCAGAACTTGATAAATTTGCTCAAAAGAAACAAGATAATAATGGTGATAGACTTAGATCTGAAATAGCAAGAGGTGATCAGGATGATCATTCGGATCCATCGAATGACATCGGCGATGTTCAAAATGTTCAACGTAAAATACATTTTGAGCGTAAGAAAGAGCATAGTGGAATGAGAAAAAAGGAAAAGTTGCAGAAGCGACGGTATGTAGATTCTAGTGAAGAAGATTTTGAAAATTCGGAATCAGATGAAACACCAAGATATAAGCATTTTCGAAGTCATTCAAAAGAAGGAGGATATGAATTTTGGTCAGCTAAAATGTATAGGGAAGGAAGGCGAAAGAAGGAAAAACTAGTGTATTCTCCTCGGAAATTTGTAGAAGGCGAACCAAGTTTGTATGCTACTGTGGGAATGAGGAACGAAGACCAGTTTGTTCAAGGAGTAGATTGGAGGGATTCACCGTTGATTAGTGCGATTAGATCTGTACCACTTCCGAGGCGGTTCGACATTTCTAAAATTGACAAGTTTGATGGAACTCAAGATCCAGATGATCATATAGAGCAATTCAAGAATTATATGACTAATTTCGAGGATGATGATAAATTGGTTTGTAGGGCATTCTCTCAGACATTCAAAGGAACTGCGTTAAAATGGTATAACAAGATTCCTAAGGAGTCCATTGTAAATTTTAGAGGCTTTTACACAGCTTTTCGAAGACAGTTTGTGGGAAGCAAAGAAATGAGAGCTAACGGAGATACGATAATACAATGTAAGCAAGCTGTGGGAGAAAAGTTGAAGGATTATACTAAAAGATTTGTCTCAACAAAAGCAGGATTAGATGATTGTGAGGAAGTGGTAGCTATGGCAGCGTTTCGACAAGGATTGTTGCCAGGAGATTTAGCTGATGAAACAACAAGGCGTAGGGCATTAACTTTTGGAGCTCTCATGGCTCAGGTTGAAGATCAGATCAAAGTCAAAGAGTCTACTCGAGTTCGAGGAGGAAATAATAGTGTTCAGAAAGGGAGTAGTCAAGTGGGAAATAATCAAGTGAACGCTTCAAATAATAACTCGTCACGGGCGAGGGGTAGTCAAAATGTTTCCAATCGAGGAGGTTCGAACTCATATCAAGGGGGTTCTAATCAGCACAATTTTAATAATCAACACCAATTCAGACCAAGATCGAATGTGTGGGTAAGACCAGAATATTATGCAGATTTGACTGAAAATGTGGCATCGATTTATGAGAAAACCAAGGGAACAGTAAATTTTAGAAAGCCGGCAGCAATTAATAGGCCAAGAGAGGAGCGCAATAACAGATTCTGTAGTTATCATAATGATGTTGGACATGATACAGCTGACTGTATTGCTTTGAAGAAGGAAATGCAGATTTTGATAGAGAATGGAAAAATGCTGGAGTATGTCAAGAAGAGCGCTAGAGCCGTAACTCAAAAGGTAAGTAATCCTAACTCTAAGCAGGAAAGTGCATTGATGATTTTAGATATTGCAGAGGATGAATTTGATGTGGCTTCGGAATATGTCGACCCAGACCCCAGTCGATTGTTGTTGATGTCAGTTGATGAGCCGATGTGTAAGGGACGTGTTCGGGATCTATGTGCGTGCTTTGAGTCATTTGCAATATTTGGGGGAGACTCAATGACTAATGATACCAATAATTCGAGGAAAAGACATATAGTAAATTTAACGCATCAAATTGAAGGAGGAGCATCAGCACATCTATACAATAAGAAGAATGTCCCATTTATAATTTTCGATGGAGATGATTTGAAAGGAATTACAGGACCACATGAAGATGCAGTAGTCATTGGAGCAGAAGTGTGTGGGGTAGAAATTCGACGAGTATTGATTGATACTGGAAGTTCTGCTAATGTGTTGTTCAAATCAACATATGATAGATTAAACGCTCCGCCTCGGATAGAAAGGTCAGAAAGAACTATAATTGGGTTTACTGGTGCAACAGCGAACGTAGTAGGGGAATTTGAAGGTGAAATTTCTCTGGGAGAAGGGCCTTTTAAAAAGAAAGTACAAGTACTTTTTATGGTGGTAGATTGTCCGTCGAGTTACAATGCTATCTTTGGAAGGTCATGGCTGGAAAAAATGTATGTTATAGTTTCTACAGTTCATCAATGTCTGAAATATGTAGTCGGGGATCGAATTGGTGTAGTTCGAAGTGATCAAAAAGTAGCTAGAGAGTGTTATGCTGTTGCATTTAGACTACGTGATAAAAGTACCGATGATCCAATGGAGAAATAGCAATTTGGGGGGTTGCCTTCTAGTAGTAAAGATGAAGGAATTGATGATCCAAGGTCAACCCCGAGTTCTGTGATAATAAGTGAAGAAATAGAAGAATACGTCTTCGATAATAATAGAGTACTTGGAATTGGGACTTTATTATCTCTATCAGTGCGAGAAAGGTTATTGAATTTTTTGTCTAAAAAATTGGATGTGTTTGCTTGGAAATCTGAGGATGTAGTGGGGGTCCCAATTGATATTATATGTCATAGTTTGGCTGTGGATTCGAAGATCAAGCCAATAATACAAAAAAGGAGAGCTTTTTCTATGGAAAAATCTGAGGCCATAATTGCTGAAGTAGATAGATTGTATAAAATGGGGCATATTAGGGAGTCCAAATATCCGAAGTGGATAGCTAATCCTGTAGTAGTGAAAAAGAAGAATGGAAAATGGAGAATGTGTGTAGACTTCACAGATTTAAACAGAGCTTGCCCAAAGGATCCTTTTCCAGTACCTCGAATTGATCAATTAGTGGATTCTACTTCTGGAAACAAAATTCTAACATTTATGAATGCATTTTCAGGATATAATCAAATTTGAATGAATCCAGAGGATGAAGAAAGCACAACCTTTATCACTGATCGAGGTTTACATTGTTATAGAGTGATGCCGTTTGGATTGAAAAATGCTGGGTCTACATATCAAAGGTTGATGAATAAGGCATTTACTTCACAAATAGGGAGGAATATCGAGGTATACATCGATGATATGCTGGTCAAGAATAAAAGTGATGATGATCGTATTGATGATTTAGAAGAGACGTTTCTGAATCTTAGAGCAATACAGTTGAAGTTGAACCCAAAAAAATGCACGTTTGGAGTCCGATCTGGTAAGTTTCTGGGATATGTGATAAGTGAAAGAGGAATTGAAGTGGATCCAGAACAGTTGAAGGCTTTGATATCTATGTCTTCGCCTCAGAATATCAAAGAAGTGCAAATATTAACAGGCAGGTTAGCAGCTCTGAACAGATTCATTTCTCGTTTTTCAGATAAATGTTTGCCTTTCTTCCAGGTGTTGCGTTGACCGAATAATTTTGAGTGGACTTCGGATTGTGAAGAAGCTTTTATTAAGATAAAAAATCTTTTGTCCTCTCCTGAAATATTATCAAAGCCTCGAGAAGGTGGGCAACTGTTTTTGTATGTAGCAGTATCGGATTATGCAGTGAGTGCAGTTCTGATAAGTGAAGATACGGGAGTTTCGAAGCCCGTTTATTATGTCAATAAAAGTTTGGTTGATGCTGAAAAATGTTACTTAAAGCTCGAAAAATTGGCTTTGTGTATAATAGTGGCGGCGAGAAAAATGCGTCCTTACTTCCAAGCACATACAATTGTGGTTCGAACTTCTTATCCATTGAAAAATGTATTGCAAAAGCCAGATATCTCAGGAAGAATGACTAAGTGGTCTGTAGAATTGGGAGATTTCGATGTGTTATTCTCCCCACGAACGGCTGTCAAAGCTCAGGCCTTAGCAGATTTCTTTCTTGAGTTTCATTCGAGCAGGTTCGAAGAGAAAGAAGATGAAAAAATACACACGAATCCGGTGTGGACGGTACGAACTGATGAAGGATCTAGTAATAAAGGGTCGAGTGCGGGGGTAGAATTGGTGGCATCGACAGGGGAGTATATGTTTCAAGCTATAAGATTTGGATTTCATGCTTCGAATAATGAAGCTGAATATGAAGCAGTGTTAGCAGGATTGCGGTTAGCAAAAATTTGTGGAGCAATATTCGTGCACTTAGAAATAGATTCGTAGTTAGTAGTTAACCATGTTAAAGGAATATCAGAAGCTAAAAAAGATCGTTTAGTTTTGTATTTGCAAGAACTTCGAAGTATGATGGCACAATTTGAAAATGTTGAGGTGGAGCATATTCGAAGAGGAAATAACACAATGGCTGATTCTTTAGCAACAATGGCTTACTCTGAAGAATATACATGGATTGTAACGCAACCACTGCCTTCGATTATATTAAGCTCTAAGCAATGTGAATTTGTCGAGGAGGTAGTAATTGATTCGGTGCACATTCGGGGTGATTGGAGAACTGACTTATTAAATTTTCTTACAAAGGGAATACTACCTCTTGATAAGCATTTGCTCAAGAAAATAAGGAATAAAGCTCTTGGTTATGTGGTGTTGGATGGGGTATTGTATAAGAGGTCTGTGTCGAGGCCTTTACTACGATGTTTGAGTAAGAAAGAATCTCAAAACATTTTATCTGAATTACATGATGGAGATGGATCAGCTCATTGTGGTTTCAAAGCTTTAACACGCAGAGTATTGTTGGCAGGATATTATTGGCCTACCATATTGCAGGATGCCAAGTTATTAGTTCGAAGTTGTGATACTTGTCAAAGGTATGCACATTTGATACATAAACCAGCGGCACCTCTAATGATAATTTCTGAGCCGGTTCCTTTTGATAGATGGGGGATTGATTTAGTAGGACTATTGTCTATGGCTTTAGGTGGAAGACGGATGATTATTGTCGCAGTTGATTATTTTTTGAAGTGGGCAGAAGCAGAGCCTTTAGCTGGAACAAAAGCTAAGGATGTGATCAAGTTTATTCTAAGTAACATCTGCTACCGTTTTGGAGTTCCTTGAAAGATAACAACAGACAACGGTCCCCAATTTAATAACAAGGAAATGGACTCTTTTTGCTCCTCGAAAGGAATACAACAATGCTTTTCTACTCCTTTCCACCCACAAGCAAATGGGCAAGTGGAAGTTACAAATAGATCTATTTTGGAGGGTTTGAAGAAAAATTTGGCGGGAGCAGCGGGGAAATGGCCAAATTATCTTCAAGAGGTGTTGTGGGCATATCGTACAACTCCTAGAGAGGCCACAAAAGAGACTCTTTTTTCTTTGGTGTATGGAATGGATACTGTATGCCCTGCTGAATCTACATTACCTTCCTATAGGCTATTGCATTATTCTGAAGTAGATAATGATGAAGCCAGAAGGATTGAGCTTGATTTGTTAGAGGAAAAGAGGGTTAAAGCACATTTGAATGTGGTTCATTATCAAACCTTAATGAGAAGCAGGTACGATACTAAGGTTAAAAAGAGGGAGTTCAAAGTTGGTGATAAAGTGTTGCGAAAAGTATTTCTTCATACCAAGGATAAACACCTCGGAAAATTGGCTCCGAATTGGGAGGGTCCTTATGAAGTCAAAATGAAGGTCAAGCCAGGGACATATAGATTGTCTGATTGTGAGGGGAGGATGCTTAAACACCCTTGGAATATAGAACATTTGAAATTATATTGTGAATAAAATCGAACTTAGAATTTTTGTAAAAGACAGACATACTCTTTCCTTATCTGTTGGCCCAGAAAGGTTTTAATGAGGTGTCTGGTAAAAACTGAAGTTCATAATAAAATTTATTTTGGCCATGGGTTGTTTAATATGATGAATGATTTGTTATTTTGGTAACTTGGCAGAGACTGATCATCTTTGAAAGTTGACCAAGAGTAATTTTCCAAAGCAATAGCTTTGAAGAAACAACCTATTTCGAGGTGCCACGTTTTATGAGTGCATCAAATTTTTGAGGTGCCACGTTTTATGAGTGCACAAATTTTCGAGGTGCCACGTTTTATGAGCGCATCAAATTTTCGAGGTGCCACGTTTTATGAGCGCATCAAATTTTCGAGGTGCCACGTTTTATGAGTGCACTAGAAATTTGAAATATTAAGATAGTTGCTTGTTCATCGGATAAAGTTTGAAGCTTACAAAAAGGAGAAAACTACTTTAAAAAAAAAACAACAACAATAAACACATGACATATATAATCTACTGTTTAGTCGTCTTCCGATGACTCTTCAGAAACGTCATCTTCTTCTGAAGAACTTGATGGAACCTCGAATGCTTCTTTTGGGCGATCTTCCTCGGGAATTTGTTTCCAAAATTCTGTTAAATTTAACCTTGGATAGGCGGCATGAATTTCTCGAAGAAGATCGATAGATGTTTGGGTTTGAGCCTTCTTGATACCATCAAGCATCAAAGAACCAACAGTAGCTTCGGCTTTCGTGATGGCGTCTTTCTTTTCTTGCTCGAATCTTGTTTGAAGCGTAGTCAATTGAGTTTGACAATTTTCCAGGCTTTCTTGAGTTTTCTTAACAAGTTCTTTAGCCTCGGTAGATTTTTTCTTTTCACCAGAAATGGCACTAGCATGCTGAGAATTTATATTTTCAAGAGCCAGACGATGAGAAGTCTCCATAGCTTCGATTTTTTATTTATGCTCGATAAGAAGTTTTCTTTTTTCAGCTTCGAAATTTTGAAGTGCTTTATTTTTCGAAGCTTTTTCAGATTCTGTTTCCTTTTTGTTCTTGATTAATTCTTGTGCAATGAGCTCCAATTGTGTATGTGAATTGCTTACTTCTTCACACAATTTTTTGGCTGCAGCACCTAAGTTAATAAAGGGTCGAAGGATTGAAGTTACCTCATCGGATCTTTCAGGATTGGGCAAGTTTGTTGGGCGATGGACAGGAATAATTGCGTTAGATGTTGAAGTTAAGGCAGCCTCGGTAGAAGATGATGGAATGGTGTTGGTAGGCTGAGAATCTTCACAGGTGACTACAAAATCCCCACTCGAGTTGAAATCATCGAGGTTAAGATATTCGTTTTCCTGGCTATCTCCTAGTGCCAATCCATCTTGAGGATTTTCTTCAATAAAGGTTTTCTCATGGACCTCGGAAGCCAATACCTCTTCGAGCATTTCAGCTTCGATCTTTTTCGGGGTAGTGGACTTGTCCTTTTTCTTCTTTGAAGCATTATCTTCTTTCTTTTTCCTTTTAAGGATGGGTTCACTTTCTTCGGATATTGGGGGAAGTTGAGATGCAGGCGTTTTTTGTTTCCTTGTAGGCTTCGAATTTTTAGAAGGGCTATGATTGCTTGTGTTGGATTTTTTGAGGGCCAGTTTTCCCTTCTTTTTTGGTGGCAGGTGACTGTCAGATCGGTTCCTGGTGGGAAGATCAGTTTTCCCATCTCGTTCGAGTATTCTTTTGACCGCTTCAATGGGATCTGGGGGGAGCATCGGGTTTTCAAGGAAGTCAGCTCCCAAGGTTATGCGCCAGAGATGGCTGTTGACGAAGTTGATTGGTTGAAAGGCGGAGTGAAAGCCATTTCCCCAGGCTTTCTCAGCCCATTCGGTCATTCTCATGAAGATGGTCTTTGCAGTCTTCCGACGACTTTTGAATCGCCTCGGAATTTCTGGGAAAAGAGTAAATAATTAGATAAGTAGGCCTGGTTAGTTTGACTAGGCTTAATAAATTGGGAAGAAAGTATTAACAATAATAATCATGATTTACTTACTGTTATCTCTCCAGATGAGAGTAAGTTTGGAGGGGTTGTCATCGGAAATTTCTTTACCATTTTCCCAGGCTCCTGATAAAAAAACAAACCTTTGCTTCCAAAACTTGTCAGCCTCGAGGAGGTTATCGATAAGCTTCAGATCATCCTCCAAAGTTAGGTAGTAGAATGGTAAAACTGGCCCCTTTGAGATTTTGGTCAGTGAAATGAAGTCCTCTATTTCGAGGGGGATGTTTCCTAGCCTCGACACCATAATGACGGAGAATAAAGTGAACGATTGGTTTGGAGTGACTTGTGTTGGGCACAACCCAAGAATTTCGAAGTACTCTACAATCATTGGATCGAGGGGAAATCGAAGTCCCTAGTTGAAAAGTTCAGGGTAAACTACTAATTCGTTTTTTTGACAATTCAAAGGTGTTTCTCCTTCTACTGGTAGACGAAGAACGATGTTGTCTGTTAATCCCCATTCTTTCTTAAGAATTTCTTTTTCTGATTCGGGGTAATAAGTATAGATTTTAGGGCTAGAATGTACCGAGGACAAAGTGGTTTTAGGTTTTCCTGAACCAAGGCGGCAACATCTTCGGGGAGGGTAATAGGAGCTTTCTTTCCTCGAGTATTCCTTGAAGGGATTACTTCTTCTTCCACCTCGGATTCGGCCTCAGTATTGGATTCAGTGGCTTCAGAATCATTTTCTTCATCAGTAACTTGAGTTTGAGTCTCAGTTTGGGATTGTTTTTCAGTTTGAGTCTCAGTTTGGGATTGTTTTTCGTTTTCCATAAGAACTGGTTGACTATTTTCTAGAGTAACGTCAACCATTTCTTGTGGGGGGAGGAGAGGAGGTTTCTGCATCGTCACCAATTGCTAGGAAGGTTGGTTTTTTGTGAAATTTAACTTTAACTGCTTCAGATTGTAGGATAGGTGATTTGGGCTGTAGTTTTTGAGCAATTAGAGATTTGTCAGAATTGACAGGCTTAGGTTTTCGATGTGGTCTTAGTGATGGAAAAGTGGATTGATATCGAGGAGATTGATTTCGAGGAGGAGAAGATTGCTGGCTAGATTCTGGGTTTGATGCTAGGGGCGAAGATGAATTAACAAGGTTGGAATTGAAGTTACCGTATTTGAAGGTGGTAGAGGAGAAGCGAGGACCGTTGTAGATTAACCCAGCAGCTTTGTATTCCTATGCTCTTTCTCCAATACAGAGATAGTCATAAGCGCCAAACACTTGATTGCTAGGACCAGGGAAGAGAGATTTCTTTGGTTTTCTTGGTTTTTTGGGTTTAGATCTTTTGTATTTGGGATATCTTCTCATACAATAGACGTTAATCTGGGGAATTGTTTTTTATGATTGAAGAAATCAACGTTTCTGGGGAAGGTAGCTAATGAGGTTGAAGGTTGAAGAAGAACCAGATGAAGATAGCTTAGGAACGATGATTTTTCTAAAAAGTTCTCAGTAAGATGGAGCTAAGTATTTATACTTGGGAAAAGATGACGTTGAGAATTAGAAGAGGTAGAAAGGGTGAAGAGTTTTGATTGGGTAGAATACTAAACGTTAAGCTAGGAAAGAGAGTTTGCTACGTCATAGGTCTACTGGCAGACCTACTAGAGGAGGTCTAATCATTCTTCTAAGTGGGAATGCAGCAATTAGTTATATTAGACGACAACAAGTTCGAGGTGATGAAGTGTGGTGTAATGGGTATAATCCGAAGCAAAAGGGTTATTTATTGACATCAGTTGTAACATTCGAAGTGAAGTTGTGAGCCTCAAATTGTTTACAAGGAAAGAATTATCTGCTTAAGCCAACTTTCGAAGACAGTTAATTCTTATAAAATAACTTTTATAAGAACTAAGGGGGCTACTGATAAGGAAATAGATTTATAAGGGACTTAAATGTAATTAATAAGGACTTGAATGATAAGTTCTATTAATAAAGAATAAGATTAGAGCTTTATAGGGAGAATGGGGACTGAAATGTAAATAAATTTTTTATGTAACCGAATTTGTAACTAACTCACTTGGCCTATTTAAAGAGGCCAAGGAGACTGATAGCACCTATGAAATAATTAGAGGAGAAAGATTATATTCACCATCTAAAAATCTCTGCTGATTCTTAGTCAATATTCTCAATCTTCTCAATCCAATTTCTATTCTCACCACCATATATAAGTTGCTAAAACCACATTGAAGAGAAAACATTAATTTTGATTATTCCGTCTCAAATAACCAATGTATATATTTTTCAAAAATAGGATAGCTCGTGATTCGTAATTAAGCTGAAGCATTAATCCGAGATAAATTATGATTTGATTTTTTTAAGAGTACTTTGCAAACCAATACAATGAAAAGTTTTGCATTTTATAAATGAGTTTTAAAGAATTTTATGTTATAATTTTATTATTATATTTTAGTTTTTAATAAAAAAAAATATATAACTAGATTTTATAAAATCAAAAGAGAAAATTTTAATATATTTCAATAATATTTTTTACCTCACCAAATAGCCCCCTTACTCCTTACTTCCCTAGACATTATAACTGTTGTTGACTCTTCCTCTTTTCTAGAATCAAAATTGTTGGTCTTCTATAGTATTTTATATAAACTTCTTTCTCATTTTTTCAGTATAGTCACTTTTAGAGAGAGAAAATCACTTTATAGAGAGATGCTATACCTCACTAGTTTCATCTAGTTAATCGTCGATTATATTTTTATTTCCTCTATCACTCTTACCACCGCGAATTCCATCTCTAGTGACATTTAAGTGTTTGTATGCTCACTTCAAAAAATGTCTTAACAAAAAAGGATTGGTTAAACTTGTCTAAGCTAGACCAAGATAAAAAAAAAAGATAGATTTTATGTTGGATTACACGTCTTCAAAGACACAGTCAATATCACTTAAAAATTGACTACGGGGAAATTTGCCATATAATTAAGGAAACAACCCGTCAGAGCCTTCTTTTACTGCTCAATCATTTACTTCAAAGAATCGTCCATCCAAGCTATCACAATCTCAAAGAACTACTAGTCGCAGACGTCCTTCGACTTTTATAGTAGTAGATCTATAAAATAGGGAAATCGCTACGCTACCCCGATCAGATTACTTCAGGCTCTGATACCATGTAAATAAAGAACAAAAGAGAGAGAAGAGAGAAGAATAAGCCGCTAAAAAGCATCTAGGGTTTTTGTGTTATTTAGAAAGTATATCAATTACGTACAACATACGCTCTTATTTATAGATATAATAAAGAGCTAACGAGTTTGAGTTTTATATCTTTAACACCGCCCACCATTAATCAAAACTTGATTTCTTGACAAGCACTTCCAGTTAAGATAAAAAAAAAGTAGTCAGGTTTGAAACTTGTCTTACCGCTGTTATGGTATCCTTTTATATATAAGTTGCTAAAATCACATTGAAGAGAAAACATTAATTTTGATTATTCGGTCTCAAATAACTGATGTGTAGATTTTCAAAAAATAAGATATCTCGTAATTCGTAATTGAGCTGAACCATTAATCCAAGATAAATTATGATTTGATTTTTTAAGAGTACTTTGTAAACTAAAGTTTTGCATTTTATAAATGAGTTTTAAAAAATTTTATGTTATAATTTTTTTATTATATTTTGGTTTTTAATAAACAAAATATATAACTGGATTTATAAAATCAAAAAGAGAAAATTTTAATATATTTCCATAATATTAAAAAAAATTGAACAAAAGAATTATTATTTTTCACTATTTTTCAATCTATCTCTTCGTTTAATAAAAAATTAAATTATTATTTTTTCAACAAAAATATTCCACTAACACTGATTTTTTTTTTAAAAAAGTTACTAAGTATTTTTCCACCTATCTCTTTGTGACAAAAATTTAGATTTTTTTAGTTATTCCAGAAATCGAATTCACTCTATCTGACTTATAAAAATTTCAGCCCAAAAATAAAATATAGTAAAATATTATTTACTAAATATATGAAAAGGAATTATAAAAAAAAACTTATAAACCCTAAATCTTCAAATACATTATATTTTTTTGGCAGAAATTGTAGTTTTAGCTAAAAACTACCATGGTAAATATCGGTGCAGATTCTGACTTACTCGAATCCTGTGTCTTCCACTATTCTCGTTTCTTACAAAATCATAAATTATATATTTATAGACTATAACTAGTTTGTCACGTGAATAAGAAGAATTCATTTGATTATTAAGTTTGGTTGATTTTGCAGATAACTATAGACTTGGTTGAAAAGTTTACCAGTAGCGACCCAACGGGTTCTCTTCAAGTACTTAATAGTTTCTATACTTTTATGGGCTTTGTTTTATTACTTTAGACTTAAAAATTCATTTCAATCTTATTCAGAGCTGGGTCTCATTTCCAATTATTTAAATACAAATCATGCGAACCCATTTTACTTCATACTCCCTCCGGTCCATAATGTAGGACGTTTAAGGTGAGGGCATATATATTAAGAAGTCTATTTTTTTATTTGTATTTTTATATAAGATGTGAACATTTTACTAAATTATCCTTTTCATTTCTGGTAGTTGTCAGATGTAGAGTATAGAGTATTCTTTTGGTCAGATCGTAGAGTAATAAAATATTTTAGACGTTCTATCTACTTCATCGAATCTTTTTGTGCGCCAAAGTTTAAAATGAAAATTTCAATTACAAATCAAATTGAATCAAAATTTGGCTATGAAATTTCAAATTTCAATTTCCCACAAAAACTGAATCATGAACTATATAAAACCATATCTAACCATATTTGTAGTTATAAAAAACACAAACCATGGGTGAATTTTTATTTTTGCCCGATCTTAATCTTACTCCACCCATTCTAGTTGATCTTATTCCTGATCTTAATCTTACTCCATCAATTGATCTTAATCTTACTCCACCCATTCTAGTTGATCTAAACATGGAGCCTGATTTGGAGATGGAATCAGGAGATCAAGATTTTAATATGGGTAATTATTTTCCTAATTTTTTTTATTCTATTTTTGTATATTTATGCCTTACTTACTTGATAGTATAATTGTTAGATTTTTTAAAGAGAAAGTAAAAGATTAGTATGATGGTTAGTTTTTTTAGAGAGAAACTAGGAGATAAGTATGGTGGTTAGTTTTTTAGAGAGAAACTAGAGATAAGTATGGTTGTTAGTTTTTAGAGAGAAAGTAGGTGATAAGTATGGTACTTAAATTTTTCACGAAGAAATAAAAACTGGTTTCTTGAAATTTAAAAGAAAAAAAATGAAGTTTATGTGTATTTTTAGTTTTTTTTTTGTGGTTATGGTAGTTAGATTTTTTAGGAGAAGTTAAGTTTTTTTTGTGGTTATGGTAGTTAGATTTTTTAGGAGCGGTTTTTTTTTTAAATAAATAGTTTACTTGAAAATATTTGTATTTATATTTATTTGTATTTATATTAAAATTAGATATATTTTACAATATTTATGTTTAAATATATTTATAAAGTGTTGTTTTGTTATTTTTTTATATTTGTAGATGAAATTCCCACTAATATTGTGGTTATGGTTGTTAGATTTTTTAGGATTATGTTTTTAAGAAATATATAGTTTACGTGAAAATATTTGTATTTATATTTATTTGTATTTATACTAAAATTAGTTATATTTTTATATTTATGTTTAAATATACTTATAAAGTGTCCTTTTGTTATGTTTTTATATTTGCAGATGAAATTCCCACTAATGAGGATACTTTTGAAGAACTTTTAAATCATCCACCATCTCAGGTACAAAGAAATGTTTTAACGAATGATCAACGTAAAAGTATATACAATATGCTTTTACAAAAAAGTATTGATGGGAAATTAAAGAAAGGAACCACAAATTTAGTTGCATCTCAATTTTCAGTTTCGATACGAACAATTCAACGTATCTGGAAACAATCAAAAAATGATGAAGCACTTGCTAATGTATCTCATAGGAGGACAAAGAACTGTGGGCGTAAAAGAATTGAAATCAATCTTGATCAAGTCCGTGATATTCCTTTATCTCAAAGAACAACTCTTGCTTCTCTTTCATATGCTTTGAACATGAAAAAAACCACATTGTTTCGACGTTTAAAATCAGGATGTCTAAGAAGACATTCAAATGCTATTAAACCGTTTTTGAAAGAAGAAAATAAGATAGCTCGTTTAAGGTTTTGTATCTCCATGTTGGATGTTACTAGCATACCACATGATCCAATTTTTGTAAATATGTACAATGTTGTTCATATTGATGAAAAATGGTTTTATTTAACAAAAAAATCTGAAAATTATTATTTGTTACCGGATGAAGAAGATCCAATTCGAACTTGCAAAAGCAAAAATTTTATTGGAAAAGTTATGTTCTTAGTTGCAATAGCACGCCCACGTTTTGATATACAAGGAAAAGAAATTTTTTCGGGTAAAATTGGTGTATTCCCTTTTGTTACAAAAGAACCCGCTAAAAGAAATAGCATCAATATAGAAACAAAAGCCATAACTTCGGTTAAAAGAGAAATTGTGCGTTCGTGCTTAATTGAAAAGGTTCTTCCGGCTATCAAAGAAAAATGGCCAAAAGATGATTCAAGATATACAATATATGTTCAACAAGATAATGCAAGAACACATATTGATCCAAATGACTCGGAATTTTGTGATGCGGCTAGACAAGATGGATTTGATATTCGCTTAAGGTGTCAACCTCCCAATTCTCCGGATTTAAATGTTTTGGACCTTGGATTTTTTAGTGCTATTCAATCTTTACAGTACAAAGAGTCTCCTAAATCAACCGACGAACTTATCAATGCCGTTGTTAATTCATTTGAAGCTTTTTCTACGATCAAGTCCAATAGAATATTTTTAACAATGCAATTGTGCATGATCGAAATTATACGAGCAAAAGGTTCGAATAAATATAAAATCCCTCATGTGAAAAAAGCAATGCTTGAAAGAGCAAATCAACTTCCTATACAATGGAAATGTGATCCCATTCTTGTTCAAGAAATTATGAATATAATAAATTAGAGTTTGGAGTTTTTTTGTATTCTCAATTGACTGGATGTAGTCAAACAACTATGCTGGTTTGTTTCTATCGATATATTTTTTGTTAGTAGATCTAAATTAAAATTTATTTATGTTTGTGTTTTTATCTAATTATTAATTAAAAAAAATTAGTTAAAATAAAATTCCTCAAAATATCTCATCATATCGAAAAGAATTTTCCTAACATATCTTATATTTATCTATGTATTTTATTTTAAATTAAAATTAAACACAAATAAAAATTAAAAAAATAATCAACTAACATAGTTTTTTAAAAAATATTTTATCTTTATATATCTACTTAATATCCTATAATTGCTTATATATATATAATTAATTAATTAAATTCAAAATAAAAATTAAACAAATATTCTATATTCTAGGAAAATTTATTTGTTATTTAAAAAAAAATATTCTAAGAAAATGTATTAGTCGATATCTTAGAAAAATTAGTTAAAAATTCTCCTATATTATCTCATATATATATATAAATAATTTAGTAGAAAAAGAAAACAACTTTTCCTTAAAATACTCACTACATCGTTATATATTTATTTAATTATTGAAATTATATTTATTTAATTATTAAAAAAGAAAACAACCTTTCCTTAAAATACTCGCCATATCTTTATATATTTATTTAATTTTCGTATAATATTATATATATATATATATATATATATATATATATCGGATATACATAAAATTAAATCCAAATAAAAATAAACAAATATTTATAATCAGTAATTTTAAAAGTTTATGTAAAACGTTTATTTATATATTTATCCGTCATTTTCTATATTAAGTGCAACGTAAATACTCCCTTATTCAAAATAAAAAAACTGTACAAAAATTTGTTAAAATATTTTATCTAAAAATATTTAAAATATAGTTAGTTCAAATGTTTTCCTATAATATCTCATATATCTATTTTACTTTAATTAAAATTATAATTAAACACAAATAAAAAAAATTCACTTGGTTATCATATTTAATCTATAAATTGCTAAGAGAATCAGTTACACAAAAATTGCATCTTCATCTATATCCAAAAACAAAACCAACACTTCCATCTTCAACTATATCCAAAAACAAAACCAACACTTCCATCTTCATCTATCTAAAAACAAAACCAACACTTCCATCTTCATCTATCTAAAAACAAAACCGTAGAATGATACAAAACTTCAAAGGGTAAATACATTCAGTATCAAACAAATTGCATCAATAAAATTTGGGAAGATATATTTGTAACATACGTCGAACTACTTTTTTCATCTCTTTTTGAAAACCATCACCTTCACCTTCATCTTCATCTTCAGGATATTTGTTTAAATCAAATCCAAATTCACAAACTTTGTTGAGATCAAAATCTTTCACAACTCTTTTAGTATTTGAAATCACATCTTGATTGACATGAAAACCAAGATGAATGGAAGATTTATCATCTCTTAAATTTTCAACAACATACTCCATACTTTGTGAAAAAATATTGTTTTTCAAAACCACTGTCAATTTTTTTTCTAAACATTTTACTATGATCATTCATATATACGGCCATGTTCCTAGACATTAAAAAAATTAAGAGAAGATAAAAAAATAAACCAATAAAAAAGAAAGAGTAAAATAGAAGTAAAAAAGAACCTACCTTTCTGTCAGAATACACAGAACACGCTTACTGCAAAAAAAATGATTGAAATTAGGGATATAATTGGAACAAATAAAATATGGGTACATCGATTTAAGAGAACGACATGGAATGTGGAATTTGAAAATTTTGGTAGAACGTCCTACATTACGGAACGGAGGGAGTAATATAGTACAACAAATACAAGAGATGAACCTAAAAAACCCATTTTACTTCATAATACAGTACAACAAATACAAGAGATGAACCTAAAAAACCCATTTTACTTCATAATACAGTACAACAAATACAAGAGATGAACCTAAAAAACCCATTTTACTTCATAATACAGTACAACAAATACAAGAGATGAACCTAAAAAGAGTTAGGTGTATCCAAACTGCAAAACTAAATTGTTGGCTTTCCGATAACATCAACGTAGCTGGGCCACCGTGTTTGTAGTTGTGGCATATAGCAAAGAGCTCCGGTTCCACTACCAAACCCTAAATTGTAAGGGTTTAGAAGAAACTGCCCCATATACATAGGGCTATTACTTAACATTATCTGTCCCACAAAAAATAAGTTAATCAAGTGACAATTTATATATTGATTTGGATACAACAGATATGTATGTTATGATTAGAGCTATGGTTCTGTACCTTCCGTTGGAGCTCCAACTGCTTTGTATATTTTATTGCATCATCCAGGATGGAAGCTTGGTCTACCTAGTGATATCAACAATGTTTTCTAATAATCGTTCCTTTCAATTTTTTCATTCATATTACAAAACTATATAGTATCTCTACTTATTAATTAAAAAAGATACCTTATTGGAATTGGGAACTAAGTTTCCCAGCGTTGTTATCTTATTCCTGATATTATCTCTGCGTTTCTATACGTATATAATCATGTAAGCAGACCATATAATTAAGATACATGATAGGGCTAAACAAACGTAATTCTTACCTTCTCATAAATATTAGTTAGTGTAGATGATCGTCTCCTTTTGCAGTCTCCACGTACCTTTTTATCCTCCTAATATAGCAATACAACACAATAATTAATTTTGATGTTCTAGGGTTTTAATCGGTGGATACTGTTTGAGCACATGCTTTAGGGTTTTGAGATAGGATTTCTTTTCTCCTTTCTAGATATTTTTCTTGTTGTTACGGATTATTTAAGTATTGGTTCTTCAAACTAATCATAGAAGTGGCTCTTTTTTTCTGAACATTTTTCAAAATTGCATTTACAACTTTATGATTTTTTCGGGCTCATTTATGTCTTTAACATTATTAATTATGTTTAAGTAATTTTTATAATATACAAATAATATTATTAATTTTTTATTGAATCGATTAAACTTTAATTTGAAAACCCAAGTACTAAAATTTATTATTATTATTATTTAATATTGAGTTGAAAAGATCCAGACGTGTACAAATAACAATCAAACAAAAGAAATAAAAATAAAAAGATTAAACATAAATGAAACATTAAAAATAAGATGATGTACTTTTAAAAACAATTTAAACTATAATACAGATCTAAATTAGTATTAGATAGCTAGTAGATCTCTACTAAAAATATAAACTATGTGCCTAAACGTGTTTAGAAATCAGCTGACTAATTAACTTAGAAGGGTAAAGATCTGTATTTGGATAGGCTAGTGAAGGTCTCAGTTCTGAGATGGTAACGAAATTGGTTCTTTCTCAAAATTTAAGAGAATATGTGTACTTCAACTCATCTACAGTGATTTAATCAGATACTGATTTCAGCGATAAACAAGAAGAATACTGGAAAATACTCATGCCGATAGGTATAGAAATAAATAGCTTACCTGACTCTTTTTACACGGCGGCGCGATTTCACTTTCTGAGCTCGGCAGCTTTTCAATATCGGATAAATCGGCGTATATGCTCTCAAATGTCTCCATTCCTAAATCACTTGTATATAGATAAGCGGTATGGACTTCGGAGAAGGAGATCTGAAATCAAACCCCTGATTATTTATGTGGTTGATGCTACCTACTTATGAATCGAAGAAGCTTTATTTATACGGTTTCGACATAGGAGCATGTCTTAACCACAGAACCCTACCCAAGACCAAGACCAAGACCACTATTATATTGATGAAAAAACTAAAGCGGCAATTTTGTCGCTTAGTTCCAAGGGGCAGGGACATTTCTAGTGGGACGTTATCCTACCATCACAGTTTTCATGTCTTACCCTTTATACATTTTTTTTTGGGTTGTATTTTTCTTTGGACGTATAATAGAATTCGAGTCCGACTATCATCAACTTTTTTATTGTTAATTTTGTGTAATTATCTAAAAATTCAAAAGAAACACTACATCTTATTTCCATAAGTATGGTCGTTTAATAATAATAATAATATCGAATTATATGTTTTTATTCTATTTTTAAAATACCTTTTTTAATTTTATAATAAAAATTTAACAATTATTGATGGTTTGTTGTTCATTTTATTCTTCACCCATTATTCACATTTATTATCATTTATTTTTCAAATTGTCTTTTTACTCGTCAAAATAAATTTAAACTTTGGATCAATCCATTCGATTATATTTTACCCACTATATATAATATTTTTTTTTAAAAAATAGAATTTGAAATCAACCGACGACAAATTCTGAAGAGCAATTTGATTCGTCTGTTATGAATAGTTTAAAATTGAAGCCCCCCAACAAACATACCGTAGAGAATAATAACATAACAATTTTTTAATGTTCGTGGAACAATTGATCACCCGAGCCACTAAAGTTAAGTTTATTGTCAACGAACATAAGAAGAATAAGGAAACGACACATCTCCTAATGTGGAAAGAGCGTCTCAGAAATATTATTCAAAGAAACATATGTTCTTTCAACACATTTACAAGATAGACAGAAGTCGGACCAGGGATCATCCAGTCGGGGTAGAAAAAGATGACGATGTTGTTGGAACAGAAAAATTAATCGAATAACAATATCAAAGCAAGACATAAGTGAGGAAAGAGACCGCAAACCTCGTTTGTCTTACAACAGGGAAAAAGAAAACCATGTTAACCCATAGTTGTACCAAACGGAGTACCAGCACCACCAATGCATCTTGATGCTTCAACAGCTTTCGAACTAAGCATTTCATACTCTGGGAAGATGTTGGCTAGACCAAATGTTTGTCATTTTTTCACAGCCCACCAATGCCTCCAATACCCAAACAACGAAAATGTAACAGTTATAAGATGAAATCAAAATGCTTCAAAGGGATGTTATGGACCATTTCTATCACTAAAAGTATAGAAATCAAAAGAATACTAGGTAATTCAAGAAAGAATTGATGACCCTACAGAAGGTCTCCGCCTAGTAAAGTTGGGGAAATATGTAAGATGTGTAAATGAAATAACAACAACAATTGGGACAACTTGTAAGATGTTATGCATGATGTGACATTGGTCCCAAGAAAAGTCATTTGACGTGTGTTGTCAATAAACAACAACTTATAAAATATTATGGAGCCACGAGAGTTCAATTTATCACAATATCATAACTAGTGGTCAACCAAACACTGGGACAAGCTCAATTCCAAAAAGCAAAATAGTTTTACAACAAATAGGATTGCCATGATTTGGTGATTGTAGATGTTTACAGATAAAGAGTTTTACGAGATGCTCTTTCAAATAATACAATCAGAACAAATATCTAAATTTGGGTGATCTACTAGCTTATGTAGAGCGTTCATCAAGGTTTCTAGAAACCAAAGAAATGCAGACATTGTAACTTCGACGATATAATCATAAAGATATCATTCGGTTATAAAAAATGTCACGATAGCTCAAGTCAATTCCAAGAATAAAATATCCAATAAAAACAATACAACAACTTTGGTTAGGCCTATAAACAATTAAGGGCTTGGGTAGAAAGGAAAATATAGAAGTGTTTACGGCAACAAGATTACCAAAAAGCCCAATTACCCACCAGAAGGGTCAATGTATAGAGCTAACCAAACATTCTATACCAAGAACAATGGATCAAGTCAAAATAAAAATCAAGAGGTTAATGATGTATATTGGTAGCTCCGGAAACATAATTTACAAAGGAA
Source organism: Limnanthes douglasii subsp. nivea (assembly GCA_036936605.1). Lineage (NCBI taxonomy): Eukaryota > Viridiplantae > Streptophyta > Magnoliopsida > Brassicales > Limnanthaceae > Limnanthes > Limnanthes douglasii. The sequence goes on from JAUPFV010000002.1 coordinate 239,529,214, forward strand.
CTTATGACAATATGAGATGAGCGCATTACAAACCCTGACCGAGCAAATTTTGACTGCCTTCACCATAACCAATACAAAATATTAGGGGAGTTAAACTTAAAAGTTATACTCAAAAAACAAGAATATGTGAATATAGTTCATTGTCTATTCATGGTGGTAGACACACATTTCTCGTACATTGTCATATTGGGAAGATTTTGGCTAGACCAAATGTATGTTGTGGTTTTTACGATCCACCACTGCCTCAAGTACCCAATTAACTATAAATTAGTAGTTATAATAAGGAATAAAATTACTTACAATGAATGTTATGAAGAATCCCTAGAACTCAAGTTATAGTAATCATAATTATAAAAGATCATTCTATAACGAATGGGGTCGACAAGATGTGTAATTGGTCCTTACAAAATTCATTTCATGTCAGTTTTCAAGTAACAACAACTTTTGCCATATTATAGAAAAGAGAAGATCATACTCTTAACAGAAAATAAAGTCAGTATTTGAAGATATCGAGAGAATAACTGTTGTGAGACATATACACAAATTTTATTACCCAATGCAGACAGTAAATCATGTCGCGGTCAGCAAGAAGAAAGACAAATGAAAGATGTTTGTGAACTTCACATACCTTAGCAAGGCATGCTCAAATGAACCTTTTCACATGGAGGGTTGACCAAATGATAGATGTAACATCCAAGAAAAAAATAATATCTTTTATGGATGTATTTTCCACTTATAATCATTTATAGACGCACGAAGAATAAAAATACCATACAACATTGGCTGCATAATATAGACTATATTTTTACAAAGTAATTATATTTAGAATGAAAAACCCTCGAGAGACATATGAAATGCTAATTAAAAATATCTGTGTAAATCAGTCAGGCTGAACATTTAATCTTGTATTGAAGACCTAATGGTCAGAATACTTCATATGAGAAACTTGACCAAGACCTTCGCAACCCTCAAGAGATTTAACCTCGAGTTAAACCCATAAAAGTTTACAATAAGAGTGATATAATGAAAAAATTTAGGCTATATGGTTAGAAAAATTGAATAGAAGCAAATCCCACACAACTTTCCAACATAACACCACTAAGGAAACTCTTGTCAAGATCTTCAAACAAATGCCAACTTTTATTCCAAGTTTTAAGAGGAGAAGGAAAGTTTTAATTGACTCTAGCATGTGATGAGGCATGAAAATATTTGTATTTATAGATAACAATCTCATAGTGCGCCCTCAATGCAAAACTAATTACGGAGAAAGAAAGAAAATCTAAAGTAATATATTTTATAAGTAAAAAAAGTTACAAACTAAAAATAGATACTTACGATTAGAAAACTTTCTTTCGCATTCGTAGTTGTACAAAACTATAATGTCATACTTCCAAGATCATATGATAATAGTCTGAACTTTATTCCCGCTTAAGAATCATACTACAAAAGCCAGATGTATCTATAACTCTGACCACGTTGTCAATAGAATTAAGAGATCGCAATATCTAATTTTAACAAAGAACGGGAAATCACATCCTTGATATTGGCAGATTTTTGACAAAATTGCAATCCGAAAGATTATTACTTACAAAAGAGTAGTCTAAAATTACATGAAAGGTTAGAACTAATAGATCAAGTAATAGTATAGGCTAAATAATATGTTTCCAACTCATATCTCAAATGATAAATATTTTAGTAAATCCATAAAATTTGGCTATTCCACTTCCAATAATGAAGTAGAGTACGAAACCACAATTGCATGACTCCATCTAGCAAAACTGTATGGATTCATAATGAAGTGCAGTACGAAACCACAATTGCATTTAGTGGTCAACCAAGAATTGGGACAAGCTCAAGCAAAAAAACATATTTTTAATATTTTAAAGAGCTTTGACGACACATTACCCAATTTTACCAAGTTAAGTTCAAATAAGTCTGAAGAGATGAAAATACAGCCATTGGAACTCTTGCATCCTCGGCATGCACATCTTCGACCCTTTGAGTAATCTTTCGAAAACATCTAACCAATATTTTATCCAACTATTTCCTATCAACATTTATCTCTACATCAGTAATGGTAATAAAAAGAGAAGACAAGAAAACGAATATTGGAGAAATCCAATCAAAACATATATTTTCGAAGTAATACTCCTCGAAAATAAAAGAAAATCAAGAAAAAATAAGATAAAATCTGCAATATGGGTTTATATTTCAGATATATTGTATAAAAGAGGGCTAATCAAAACTATAATTAGGTGTTTACGCTTTGATAAAGTAACTTGTGTCTTAGAGGGGTTAACTTTAAAATGAATATGAGGATGCTTCCAATAAGATAAATATGGACTTAAATATCTCTAAAAAGTTAGTCTATATCACCACTACAATTAAATATTTAAATAAAAAAATCCAATGAGCACCACATTCAATAATATTACAAATAAAATAAACTCAATGGTTTGGTTATTTTAATAATATAAATTTAATCTTTGGCATTTTGGTTTATTCTATAAATCTAAAGGAAATTATTATTAATTCTTGAGTTTAAATGTAACTTACGACTTTTATATACATGCAGGTTGTTTTAAGTATATATAGAGGTTTCACAATCTTCATAAGGACGAATTACACTTAAGAAATTGAAATTTGAGAGTATTTGTGGTGTCTTCACAATTTTCATAAGGACGATTTATGACTTATCGAATGGTTTCGATTCCATTTGTGGTGTCTTCATTATACCAAGATTTTTGTTTTACTTAAGAATTTGGTTAGAGTCCTCTACATTCCTGATTATTTATAGGGTTCTATATCATATATTGTCCGGGTTTAGTTCCATGGTTGGTTCCATTTGTATCTGTTGATATCAAAGCTTAAGGTTAACCATGTTTCCATATATATCTTTCATTCCTACTCTTGGGTTCCATATCGAATTCGGTCCAAGTTTACTTGCATTATTTGTTGGGTTCGTATTAGTTGGTATAATAGTTTTAGGTTTATCAAGTTTGCATATATATAATTTTTCATTTTTAATCGTTGGATCCATATTAGTTTTAATTCGGGTTTTGTCGTATTGTTGGCTCGATTCGTATCAGTTGATATCAGATTTTCAGGTTTTTCAATTTTTATTATATATATTTTTTATTTCTAGCAAACATACATAGTTTTATTTATTCATTTGTGTAAAAACAACTCATAAAAAATAGAAGACTTTACACGTTCATATTTTTTACCAGTGTTTGGATTAAAATATTGGTATATATTTATTTAATATCCAAATAAAATGATGTAAGTTTGACGGTGTTCACTAAAAAAAGACGAATACTTTCCCACATTATATATATCCAATACAAATTATTCTTTTATATTAAGATATTTGTTTCAAATTATATTTTCTCCGAAAATTATTTCAGTTCAAGATTTGTTCAAGGTTTTTTGCAGCAATAGACAAATATCATTCATATAATCAATGTCTATGTCTATACACTAAATCTTCAAGAGAACCTTTTTAAAAAATTAGAAAATGATATAAATGTGGAGATCTTCTAATAAGATAAATATATACTAAATATCAATAACTTTGGTGTGGATAAAAATAGCCTGAGGGTAGGCTAGTAATTTTAAGTGGAGTTTAAAGGTGGTGTAAGGGTGTTTAACGGTGGTGTAAGGGTGTTTAACGGTGGAGAGATAATTGAGCAGCTTGGTAGCAGTTAATTTTCATTATTCGAAGTTAATGCTGGTGGTTGAGTATTTATAGTGTGATGTTTGGGCCCTTATGGGCTTTCGGGTCAAGTTTAATGGACCCGGGTCATGTTTAAAGACCCATGAGTTCTAACCAGGAGGACAAGTAGCTTAGTCAGGAAGTGTTTAGGTTTTTTAGTACTTTTGTCATAGTTCGAACAACCTTAGGCTCACATTGTTTCGAAGTGATCTGTCCGGTCCAAATGATCTGTCCGTTTTATGTTCTTTGTGTCTGTCCGGTATTCGAAGAGAATTTACACTGACCTGCCCTTCCGGGGAGATATCTTGGATTCGACTCATCAGGAGCCCCTTTTTTAGGTGTTTGAGCAAGTGTCCTTGTCAAAGAACTAAAAAACTGTCCGATTACATGAAGTGGTTCTTAATTCGGAGAGAGTTATGGGTATACCCGGACAGGTCAAACGTTACGAATTCCAAACGGTTTTTGCCAGAGTTAATGGGATACGTGTCACTCCCTGATTGGTCACTCCAGCCGTTTTTTCACCTTGAATTTCGCGCCACCTTCTTTAACAAGTTACCTCTTTAATTGCCAATAATGACATCAGCTTCGCCTTTTAATCATTGCCCGACTTTTCGGATTCTCCTAGGAATCAACTCCTTTTTTTCACATTTACTATAAATTCTCATTCATTTTTCACTGTCTCACTATCTCTTTCAAATTTCACTCTGCATTTTCACCCAGAGCTTTATCTCTCTAGAACGAAAATTTCCTTGGTTGTTTTATGTTTACAGCAAGAACAGCTTTGATCAAAGGCGGTTGGCTCAATCTTTCGGAGTTGGAGAAAGCACAAAGGGTCGAGAAGGAGAAACGACTAGCAGCAGGGCTACCATCGTCGCCTGTTGAGACACCAGCCTCCTCTGTTGCAGAGTCTGATAGGGGCTCATCCTCTTCCAAAGGTACCAAGCCTAGAAAGCTCTTTCAATCCACCCTTTCTCCCATAGTATCTGGTTCCTCGGTTCAGGAGTCAATACCTGCTGTTGAACCAGGAGTTACCACTACAAGTGTCAGGAAAAAATCATCTTTCATTGCCATGGGGTCTGATTCTGACCACTCTCTGGATAAATTAGTCATCAAGAGGCCAAGCAGGTTAGTCAAGGGGCTAACTTCCAAAAATACTCCCTCAAAATCGGGGACGAAGAATAGCGACTCTGGGTCTGGAGTGCCCTTTAGAGCTCCCCGGGAGAGGCTGTCCGGTCCAGAGGCCAGCAGCGCGGCACCCCCCAAAGAATCTTCTGCCTCAGAAACTCAACTCGAGGTGAGAAGTCAGATAAATACGGGCAGGCAACAGTCCGGAGGGCAGGCTATGCCAAGCACTAATCCTCCCCGAACCACTTCCACAGAAGTTCCTCCAACAATTATGGAGGAGAGAATGGAGGACTCTACTGAAGAGGTCCCCTTTGAGTCCGAGTCTTCCGGACCGGCTGATACCACTCCTGCTGTTGCAAAAAAGGGGAAGGAAAATTTGTATCTGAGGCGCCCGGACCTGCCGGAGTGGCTTGAGGGAAGAGTGGGGCCGTGTTCCACAAAGTTGAGTTCAAGTACCTCTTGGCCTTGCAGAAGACCAAGTATGCATTTATCCATACCTCTGATCTGGGTAGAATGCGCACAAAGTGGGGGGTCCCTGAGAACGTAAAAATAAGGATTCCCATCGATCCGGAGACCCCGATGGACTGTAAAAGGAATGAAATAGTCTTCTTTACGGAGCTATTTAACTGGGGACTCAGGTTCCCACTAGACCCGGAGATCGTGCGCTACTTCCACCTGGTCAAACTCTGCCCATCACAGCTAAGCCCCAATGGTTGGTTTACCTTGATGTCATGCATTATGGCATCCAGATTATCAGGGATCCCTCTTCCTATGGAAGAGTTTGCTGCAGTGGCCAACCTGTGCAAGCATCATCAGTTCCCCTTCTACCATTTCAACATGGGGAACGATCTCAAAGCTGTTGATGATCTCCTGGTATCGGAGAGCAAATGGAGGAGCCAATTCTTGTTTGTCATTGGCTCATGGGAAAACGGCAAGAAAATCAAGGTCGGAGAGAATCCAAGCCTTCTCGGGAGTAGATGGAGGAGTGATCGTAAGTTTTTTTTTACTTCAAGTTTCTGTTCGAATCTCTCTTTTCTTTTTTGTACTAACCAAGTTCTCTTTTGTTTTAACAGAGCTGCCAAAGGAGTTCCGGGACTACCTGAAGGCCGGACAGACTACCTGTGGCAAGATCAATGCATGGGCTGCAGAGAACTGGGAGAACCGATTCCACAAGGCCTTCACCACTGGAAACCTAGCAAGGTCCCACCTGTGGAACACAACAGGTCGGAGAGACCTAACCTGGGAGGAGCTCGCCACTCAGCCTGATGAAGATATTGTGTTGAGAAGGTCCCACGAGCTGGATGGGACATTGTATATGCCTGCCCGGGCCAAAGCCCCAAGCAAAATGAAGGGCAGAAGAAGAGGCAAGAAGGTGGCAGGTGATACTGAGAAGGAGGCCCCAACAGATCCAGAGGGGCCAACACAAGTTCAAATTGATGCAGCCCTTTTACAAGTGGTGGAGTAGGAGAGCGAAAAGCAGGAAGTGAACCTCCCAAAACCTCCAAGGGCATCCAAGAGGACTCGCAAGCAAGCAAGTGAAAGTGCTGATAGGGAAGCCAAGAAGAAAAAGACTTCCCAAGGAGATGAGCTTGCTCTCCGGGATCCGGAGCCCTCTTTCCCTACTGACCCAACTCTGGCCGAAGAGATCCCAAGGGACTTTTAAGAAGAGATTCCAACGGAGTTCCATACTGATGAGGTTGAGGGGGGAGAGCTTAATTTGGATGAAGTGGACATCACTAGTCTGGGTGGACTTGGTGACTATTTCTTTGGCCTGCCTAGAGACGAGTTTGCAGGGCCCTACATCCCTCCGAGCAGCTCTAATACGGTCAACTTTAACGGTAAGACTTTCATGGTTTATAGTGAGAAGGACACTATAGCCCACTCTCTACTTAGTAATGTGCATCCAGTTCTCACATTGGAGAGGCAAGTCCGGAGTCAAGCAGACACTATCAAAGACCTCAAGTCTGATAAGGAAAAGCTGTCCGGAGACCTCCGCACTGCGACCACCAATGCTGACTTGCTTAAGGAAGCAAACGAGGAGCTGAAGAAGAAGCAAAATGAAAGCAACACAAAAGTTGCCACCCTAGAGCAGACCATAAAAGATCTCCAGGATAAGCTGTCCAGTATGGAGAAGGACCTGACAACCTCAAGAGGAGAAACTGCAGCAAAGGAGAAGATCATAACCAACCTGACCACTGACAAGATTGCTTTAGAAAATGCAGTGACTCAGGCTGTTGAAGAGAAGGCTGCTTTGGTGAGGGACCAAGAGGCCACAATCAAGGCTAAGATCAACTCCTATACCAGGGAGATGATACAAAGTGAAGAGCTAATGATTCAAAGGGTGAAGTCTGATATGGTTCTCCTGTTTCACGAAAAATTCCTGAAGAGGAGGCTGGGGAGCTTATGGCGCTATGTGGATGATGATGACCTTCCATATTATACTATGGTTGACGAGGTATATTCCAGTGAGTCCTCGTATGATAATGAAGAGGAAACCGGAGAGAGCCCAGGTGAAGAAGAGATTGATCCCAAGGGCAAGAAGATAGTCGAAGAGAGGAGCGACATCAAGGGCGAGAAAGCAGATGAGGGCGAGCCATCTTCGAAGGCTCAACCTTAATGTATAATTTATTTTGTTTATCTTTTATTCAAACTAAAGTCCTTGGAAGGCCAAGGCACTCTTTTTGTGATGGTGTCCGTATTATTCGGACAGATTTTTTGTGTTGTACCCAAACTTGTTCAAAAAGTCCTTGGAAGGCCAAGGCAATTTTAAGTTGTTGAATGAATGTTTTTATTTTGCTCAACCATCCTCTTCTTTCATTATTTGTTTTAGTTTAGATAGCCGGAATTTAAGTAGCTCTATTGTATTGTGAGAGTATTAAGACTCCTCAGCTAGAATTTAAATAGCCATTAGATCTTTTAGTCCGGGTAGTATGATAAGAGATAAAATTTTGAAAATACTTAGAAAATTTTGAAGAAGGCACCAAATTTCATTGAAAACTCTCCGTGCCACCGAAGAGGGGAAGGTATGCCCCCAAATATTTACATGGATGTTTAAACAAGTAAATATTTACACAAGTGTTATTCCAAGTACATTCGAAGGTGGTCAATATTCCAAGGGTGAGTTAAAACCCTGCCATCTTTGTCTTCTAACCAATAAGTCCCAGGCTTGATTCTTTCAACCACAGTATACGGACCCTCCCAAGTTGGGGCCAGCTTTCCGAAGAGCTTTTCTTTAGTATGCAAGAAGACCTTCCTTAATACTTTATCTCCTGGTTGGAAATCTCTCCTTTTAACTTTAGAAGCAAACCTGCTTCTCATCAAGCCCTGATAGTGTGCAATTCTAAGACGAGCTTTAACCCGCCTTTCTTCGAACACAAAAGGATGGGAGTGTCTTATCTATGGGAGCTACTGCATCCATTCCATAGACCAAGGCAAAGGGGGATTCTTGTGTTGCAGCCCCAGGTGTTGTCCGGTAGGCCCATAAGACCTCTTGTAGATAACTAGGCCACTTCCCAGCAGCCCCTTCCAAAATTTTCTTTAACCCGGACAGTATAGTTCTATTAGCCACTTCAACCTGCCCATTGGCTTGTGGGTGGAAAGGTGAAGAAAAGCAGTGCTGTATACCCCCTTGAAGCACAGAAGCTTTCCATTTCTCTATTGTCAAATTGTGGCCCATTGTCTGTTGTTATCCTCTGTGGGACACCAAATTTGCAACATATGTTGGACAGAATAAATTTTATGACAGCTTTTGATGTTGTCCCTGCCAGGGGGGCTGCTTCTATCCACTTCGAGAAGTAGTCAATGGCCACAATTATAGTTTTACGCCCTCCGGACGCCATAGGGAGAGGCCCAACGAAGTCCAATCCCCATCGAGCAAAAGGGATGGGCTCAGAAATTGAGTCTAAGGGAATGGCTGGTACATGAATTTCATTGCTGTACCTCTGGCATGGGTCACACCTTTTTACCAGCTCCTTGGCGTCTTTCATGATTGATGGCCAATAGTATCCGGAGAGTAACACTCTTCTTGTTAAAGCTCTGAATCCACAATGGGCTGATCCCTCACCATCATGCAATTCGGAGAGGACCATCTGTGACTCATTATCCCCTAAACAGCGTAGGAGAGGTTTACTATAGGATTTTTTGTACAACACTTCTCTCAACATAATGAAACCACGAGCCTTGTGTTTCAATGTTCTGGCTTGTGACTTATCTGAGGGCATAATACCATCGGACAGATATTGTATGAGGGGAGACCTCCAGTCTTGAGGCCGGCTCACTTGTATTTCAAAAATCTCCTCTTTTCCACCCTCACTGAGTTGAATAGAAGGGCTTTCAAGCACATGGATCCATGGGTAGGACTCCGTATATGCTATTGTTGCCAATGAGTCTGCTAGCTCATTTTCTGCCCGGGGTATATCCTCATATATAACAGCTTTAAACTTTAACGCTTCATTTTTGAGGAGGAGTAAATATTTTACCAATTGCTCCTTTCTAGCCTCAGATTGGCCTAAGGCATGGTGGACAAGTAACTGGGAGTCACTCAGAAGCTTGACCCTTTTAGCCCCACAGATGTGGGCCAATTTCAACCCGGCTATAGCTGCTTCGTATTCGGACTCGTTATTAGACGCCCTGAAAGCAAAACAAATAGCCTGGTACATGTTGTCCCCATATGGGGAAGTGAGACATATTCCGGCCCCACATCCCATGGTGCTAGACCCTCCGTCTGTTCGGACAATCCACACTTTCTTGTCTTTTGAATTAGTAGGTTGCTCTGAATCCCAATTGGAGTGGAATTCAACCAGAAAATCAGCCACAGCTTGGGCTTTTACTGCTGTTCGGGGGGCAAATTCTATGTCGAAGTCCCCCAACTCCACTGACCACTTCGTCATTCTGCTTGAAATGTCTGCTTTTTGAAGGACATTCTTTAAAGGGAAAGATGTCCGAACGACGATAGGATGAGCCTGGAAGTAAGGCCTCATTTTTCTTGCAGCTATTACCAGAGCTAATGCCAGTTTTTCGAGTTTCAAGTAACGCTTCTCAGCATCAATCAAGCTTTTGCTGATGTAGTACACTGGGTATGGACTACCATCAACCTCCCTTACCAACACAGCACTGATGGCACAACTTGAAACAGCCAGATACACAATAAGAGTCTCCCCATCAACTGGTTTGAACAAAGTTTTAGGAGAGGAGAGATGTTTCTTGATTTCATTGAATGCCTCACTACATTGTGGGGTCCATTCAAACCCCTTGGCCCCCTTCAAAGTTTGAAAGAATGGAGCACACCTGTCCGAAGACCTGGAGATGAATCTGGTCAAAGCAGCCAATCTCCCTGTTAATCGTTGTACTTCTTTAATATTTCGAGGAGGCTCCATCTGGAATAAGGCATTAAGTTGGTCCGGGTCGGGCTGTATTCCATGTTCACTGATGATATACCCTAAGAACTTCCCAGAATGTACTCTGAACACACACTTTTCAGGGTTTAGTTTTAAATTCACTTTTGCCAGGTTGGAAAAAGTTTCTTGGAGATCAGACAAGTGCAACTGCTCATCCACGCGTTTCACCATCATATCGTCAATGTAAACCTCCATATTTCTTCCAATTTGACCAGCAAATGCCTTGTTGACTAATCTTTGATAAGTAGCCCCAGCATTTTTCAAGCCAAAAGGCATCACCTTGTAGCAATGTAAACCCCTATCAGTGACAAACGTGGTATGTTCTTAATCTTTTGGATCTACTTGGATCTGATTGTACCCGGAGAAGTCATCCATGAAGGAGATTAGTTTGTTCCCCGAAGTAGAGTCTACTAGCTGATCTATCCGGGGAACCGGATACAAATCTTTTGGGCAAGCTCTATTAAGATCTGTGAAGTCAATGCACATGCGCCATTTGCCATTTTTCTTCTTCACCAGGACAGGATTTGCAGTCCACAAGGGGTACTGAGATTCTTTAATATGCCCCATCTTCGTGAGTCTGTCAACCTCTTGTACTATGACATCAGCTTTTTCTTTCGAGAAAGCTCTTCTCTTTTGAACCACTGGTGCCACATCTCTTCGGACAGATAGGTGATGGGATATCACCTCTGATGGAACTCCAGTAACATCAGCATTGCACCAAGCAAAAACGTGCTGATGGTCTTTCAAAAATTTCAACATCTCTTGTTTCAATATTGGTGGCATCTTGGACCCTATCTTGACACTTTTGCCTTATTCCAAACAATGTGTTTCAACCTCTTCGATCGGGATCAATACTCCGGGGGTCTCCCTGGGGTCATCAATCTCACCCTCACCCCCAGAAAGACCCTCAAACTGCTATTGTTCATTTATCCGGACTGCCCCCAGCGTTCGTGGAGCCAAGGCAGTGGCATAGCATTCTCTTGCAACCTTTTGGCTGCTCCGGACAACCCCAACCTGTCCCTGAACAGCATACTTTAAACACTGATGGACTGTTGAAGCCACTGCATGCATCCTAGAGAGCCAAGATCTCCCTAGAATAGCATTATAGCAAGTGGGACAATCCACCACGATGAAGAGTATTCTAACCATTTTCTTGAAAGGGCCCCTGCCCAATAACACTTCTTCTTCAAACTCCCCGATCACATCGGTTGAGCTGCCCGTAAAACCCACGATCGATCTCTCTGACTTCTGAATCACAGCTGGATTTTTCATTTTCTTGTAAGTGGTTAGGAAAAGGATATTGGCAGAGCTTCCAATATCCACCAGAATTCGCCTTACCTCATTGCCCCCTATAGATGCTCCTATGACAACAGCATCCTCATGAGGGCCAGTAATATCTCTCAAATCATCCTCATCGAAAACTATGAATGGGAATGAGTTTGGTGATTGATAAGATGTCATGCCTCCTTCTAGTTGGGAGGCTAAATTATGAACATGCCTCTTTCTTGAAGAAGCAGTAGGAGCAGTCATAGTGTCCCCTCCGAATATTGTAAGTGACTCGAAGAATTTAATGAGCTCGGGGACAGACCTAGAACACTCCTCTATAGCACCCACCCTGTTTCGTGTTGGATCAGGATCCAAGTACTCAGATTCCACATCAAACCTTTCCACGATTACCATGGCCCCCTCCGGGGCAGCATTACTCGGACCAACCCGGTGAGTGTTGTCAGGCCTGTTGCCTCCTCTTCTTTTAACGTATGCACCCAACTTTCCCCTTTCTATCAAGTTTTGTACCTCTTGTTTCAACGCTATGCAGTCATCAGTGGTATGGCCAATATCATTGTGGTATTGGCAAAAGGAGTTGTTACGATGCTCTCTGGGAGACTCCAAGGTTGTCGGTCTCCGGTAGTGTACCTCATCTTTTGTTTTATCAAAAATGGTGGCCACGCTTTCTTTAAGTTCTGCGAACCACTCCGGTTGGACCCATGGCCCTCTTTTGTTTCTGGATTGTTGACTTTGAGCAGGAGCAGCTGGCTGAGACTGAGCTTTTCCTCTACCATTCCCCTGTCCGGTTTCTCTGGCTTTATTCCCGGACTGGTTTTGATTTGGAGTTGGTGCCACCGGGGTGGATCTCACCTGTCTGTGCACCCTGGTTTTCTTTGTTTCATCAACGTTTATATGCTTGCCAACCTGATTTAGCAATCCCCCCCAGGTCATGGCCTTCTTTCTGGTCACCGAATCAGCCAAGTTGCCTGGGTTCAAGCCTTGTCTTAGGGATGCTATTGCCACCTGTTCGAAGCAATCAGCCAACCCATTCTTCGTGTTCACAAAACGACTTATATACTCCTTCAATGATTCATTTGGCTCCTGAGCACAATGGATTATTGTGTCTCCATTGCCCTTCAACTCCTTACTCCCCACAAACTGCCTTCAAAAGGCCACCCAAAACGTATCAAAGTCTTTAATACAACCCTGAGGCAGGCTGTTGTACCATTTCAGAGCACTCCCCGTGAAGGATTTGGAGAATGCCCTACAGAGCAGTTTATCATCATCATCAAAGTTTATCATGAAGTTCTTGAATTTCTCCAGATGATTGTCCGGATCAGTACTGCCATCGTACTTCTCCATCTTGGTACTGTCAAACCTCTTGTGGAGGTTTCCGGACATGATTTTAGAAGACAGTGGAGATTGCCTCTAATTTCTTCCACGACTGAACACAGTATCCTCATTGGGAGTTGCAAAGATACCTGGTTCATCGTGGAAAGCGAAAGGATCCATCAGCATCCGGTCTACATGCCTCCGGTTATGAGATGACCCCTTTCCAATATGCCTTTTCATTCTTCCATGATGATCTCTTTTTCTCGAATATTTCTTAACCTGCTTTTGCTTTTTCTTGGTTCGACCCTCATCACTACTAGAGGACAAGGATTTTTCATTTCCCTCACTGTCCGAAGAGCTGCCCGAAGATTCTGAACTTGAGTCAGACCTCTCCACAGGCTTGGACCGGTGAGACTTTTTAGAACTAGCATGTGTCTTTTTGGTACTCACATGAGTTTTCGAAGCCTCGGGCTCTCTAGGGTTGTCGGTGTGATGAACAACCGATGCCTTGGATTTTTCTTTCACGCCCATTTTGGCCTTTTCAGCCCTCAGAGCTTCTATCTCAAGCTTTAACCTGTCACGCTCTTGGACAGTATACTCATCGTTCTCTTCCACCACTTCGAGCAAAGCTGGTGGAAGCTCTGGATTATCCGGATTCATTCGGACAGAATTTCTTGGCAGGTTTTGAATGCTTGATTCAGGCACCTCTCTCCTCCCATTGTGGTCGCCAATTTGGTGTGGATAAAAATAGCCTGAGGGTAGGCTAGTAATTTTAAGTGGAGTTTAAAGGTGGTGTAAGGGTGTTTAACGGTGGTGTAAGGGTGTTTAACGGTGGTGTAAGGGTGTTTAACGGTGGAGAGATAATTAAGCAGCTTGGTAGCAGTTAATTTTCTTTATTCGAAGTTAATGCTGGTGGTTGAGTATTTATAGTGTGATGTTTGGGCCCTTATGGGCTTTCGGGTCAAGTTTAATGGACCCGGGTCATGTTTAAAGACCCATGAGTTCTAAGCAGGAGGACAAGTAGCTTAGTCAGGAAGTGTTTAGGTTTTTTAGTACTTTTGTCATAGTTCGAACAGCCTTAGGCTCACATTGTTTCGAAGTGATCTGTCCGGTCCAAATGATCTGTCCGTTTTATGTTCTTTGTGTCTGTCCGGTATTCGGAGAGAATTTACACTGACCTGCCCTTCCGGGGAGATATCTTGGATTCAGACTCATCAAACTTAGTTCATATCACCATTATAATTAAAGAATTGGATTAAAAACAAATGTCCATCAATCAATGCGATGAAGAAGATAAACTCAATTTTATAGTTATTTTAATTAAATATATTTAATGCTTTTCTTTTTTTGTTTTCTTTAAAAATATATAATGAACTATTATTAATATTTGTATTCAATTTTAATAATGAGTTTTTTTATAATTGGAGTTTATTCCAATCATGTATAGATGTTTCACATTCTTTGTAAGGACAAATTATATTTTAAGAAAATAAAATTTAAGAGTATTTTTCTTTAGTTGTTTGTTAACAACTTTTGACTTATCAAGTGGTTTTTATCCCATTTTTTCTTATTCACTACACCAAGGTTCTTGGTTTTCTAGCAAAGAGTGCATGTTCCCCACATTCCTGATTGTTCCAGGGTAACTACATCACATTTGGTACAGGTTTAGTCGCATGGTTGGGTGAGTTTGTATCTATTGGTATATGTATTTTAGGTTGTCAGGTTTACATATCTATATTTCATTGTTGATCTCGAGGTTCCATATCAAATTTGGTATGGGTGTACTCTTATTGTTGGTTGGGTTTATATCAATTTTATTAATCTATAATAATCGAAGACATGAACAACAATTTCAAACACTGCAATATAGGCTAACACTTCTTTTACTCTATACAATTTCCGACATTAATACTACAACTAATATTAGAAGCCAATTATGAAAAAAGAATAAATATATTTCAAAAGGCTTAATTCAACCTTGGAAACATTCAATTTGTCCATGTATGTATACATCATATTCTCATGAGTGAAAGTAATGTTTTTCAGAAAATAACCATTCATACATCTTGTATAAATTATATTTTGAGCATGATTTAACATACTCCCTAATTGAGACATGGCAAAATAATTGTTTATCATTTTATCATTCAATCAAACCTTGGTTTCGGTCTTCATTTATAATTTAGAAATTAACAGTCTTTCAACATGTAGTTATTTTACAAGCTCGTCTGAATAAAAAAAATGTAATTGCCAAATTAAGAAGAAAATTGATGCAGCAAAGTGAGACAGTTAATAGTATTAAAAATGAGAAAACACAAATCATAATAACAATTAGGTTTCTTACAAAAGGAGAGTTAGATAAAAAATGAAAAAATTAAAGAGTTTCCATGAACTTTCATATTTAAATGGAACTTAGCCATGTACAAAAAAATTAAAATGCATTGGAATCTTCCTTTCGGTAACCAAAGTAGTAATGTGAGTTATTACCTCATGAATTTGTTTCAAAGAAGAACCAAATGATGTTATTGCACAAAAATTCTTGATCGAAGAACTATGCATTTTAGACAAACCATCACATGGATTTGGATAATAATGTCACTATCAGTTGTACCTTGAACGATAAATGTCCCCACAATAATTTTGGAGGTTCTCAATTCCAAGGCCTTTGCATCATTAATGAAATTCAAAATAGGCTAACATATATTGAGGAATTAACATTTATATGGCAGCAACAACCACGTCCCCTTCCATCTCGACTTTTTAATCGGATGATTTTGAAACAGAATAAATTACCAAATTTGTAGACTCACATACTAAAATATCAGTTCTCTAAGAAGTTCCAATAATGAATTCACTAATAAACAGGATCCCCAACTTTTAAAGGTGAATGATCCAGTGACCTGGAAGTATTTTCGGGCCTCCTTATTTGTCAACTTCCGCTCAAGAACTCCTTCAAGTTTATGTTCAGCCGTCCTCTAACCTTCACATAGTATTTTCTCCCTCATAAAAAAACTAAGGTTCCGGATAATTTCAAGCAAAACCTTCTTGTCTTTCCCAACATAATCAAAAACTTCTTTCTTAGTCTGATTAACACTCTTGTATATTATAGTTCTTTTGAAGATATGAGTAGAAGGCTCTTCAGTTAATATTTCATGCTCAATAACTTATTCAACAAAAGGAGCCAATATGGACAGAGAATTTCCAACAATTGAACTTTTAGGACTTAAAGACTCACAAAACTTTGGCTCAATAACCACAATATATGTTGAACTACATAGAGCTAAAGAATATCAAATTGTATATGTATCATACACATTTACTCCAATAGAATGATCCATATATATACTCTCATACATAAAATTAATTTTGGAGATATCATTTAAACTCCAGAACCCGCCAACTTTGCTAGCCGAGGTTTTTTTACGCTTTATCAAGAGCATATAATCCTCCTCAGAATTGGATTCATATTCTACAATACTTTTGGATAAGGTGTTTTTTTATTTTACCCAAACCTAAAACATTCATAACAATATATATATATATATATATATATATATATATATATATATATATATATATATATATATAAGTGGTGTGAACATTGGTTTTAACCTTCTTATTTCCAGAACTAATAACAAACACTTTCTTAACAGTTTTTTTATATTTGGTCTGCCTTCTTAAGTTCTTCTTTAGAGATTATATCTCCATATACGGTTTTAAGAGTATCTTCCTACATACTTTTTACTTAAAGAGTGCTTCACTAAATTCTTCTTCCCCATAAAGTGTTTTTCCACATCATTATTTCTCGGGGAGTCACATACATAAAAATGACCAAGAACACGGATACTTGACCAAAACCCACTACAAACATATTCTTCTGGTACCATAATAAAGGAGTAAGAATAAGAAAATCGAGAAGATTTTTCTACTAGCTTAGCAAATTTCATAGTAGCACATTCGTCCTTTTTAAAATTATTTTATTCAAAGTCCACCTCATGAGAAGAGGAATAACAACAGAGACAACCAGAATAATATAAAAATAAAAATATTAAGTGAAATAAAAAAACAAATGATAAAAATATACGGTTGAAAATCTAATTTTGTTTGCAGCAATGCCTTAATTTTGTTCCTACTAGTATCTTAATTTCCAGATACATATATGACTTATTCATTCTAGAATTTATTAAATTTTAGATTCTCACAAATAAATTTGGATTCATTTTCCATCAGAAGATAATATTGATGGAATGCCTTAATACAAAATTAAAAATATTAAGTGAAATAAAAAAAATGATAAAAATATACCGTTGAAAATCTAATTTTATTTGCAGCCGTGATAAAAAAACAAATGATAAAAATATTAAGTGAAATAAAAAAACAAATGATAAAATTATATAAGTAATTATTTTTCGACATGTAAAATATAATAACTTCAGACGTGAAGATAAAGCTCCTGAACTTAACAAATTCAAAATTACTATATATGAAAAATGTCAATTAAGTGGTAATCGTTTTTTGATAATCGCGCAATAACTAGATAACTATTGTTAATGGTGTAGATAGGTATGACTCATAAATTATACTTCTATCAACCATTCATTGAAAAATTATGGTTAAGAATCATGCTTAGTCACTAGAGTTAGTCACTTGTTATAAAATTTCTACTCAAATTTGTTTTAAAAGTGTCATTTTCGTTGGTTTTCTTTGCATTTATGATCACTAGCGGTAACCAAAAATGTAAAAAAAATACTAGCAATAGTGACCATTGGTGCAACAAAGTGACTATTTTGATACAAAAATTAGATAAGTGGTTGTTTCGAAACAAGTGACCAACTCTGGTGACTAACTATGATTTTTAGCCGAGCAACTATCCAACAACTTGAAAACAATAATGAGATCTAAGCTATATAATTAAAATAAAGTTTTTTTCAATGATACTGTCAAATAAGATATGTTGTTTTGTATCTCGAAGATATTTTCTTTCATTATAATCTTTATAGATACAAAACTAACAAGCATCAATACAATATAAGTTTTTTTTTAATTTTCCAACAATTATTATTATTTACTAGCGTTTATTTTTTTGTTACATTTTACTTTGGATCCACTCGGCCAAAAAAACATCATCCAATAATAATAAAAACAATATAAAATACTGAAAGAGATTTAATTTTTATTTGTTTTCTTTTAATGGATTCGCGATTTGAGAAATTTTTAAAAATAACTTGAATGAATAACAAGATATATCACTTTTATAACTATAAATTGTATTTAAATAAGAAATTAAATTACTTTTCAGCGGTTAATTCAAAATAATCCCACTCAAACGAACAATAAAATTTACAATTTCTAACGTTCTACTTTCTATTTAAACAAATAATTAAATTTCACTACATATTTACTATTTTATGATTTTCCAATAGGTTTGCATAGATAATAGAGTTACGAAACCTCAATCGAGGCTTTGATCGGTAATTGGTCCCTGGACTATCGATTTTAGTGACAGATAGTCCTTGGATTTTCAAAAGTCCGTTGGTAATCCGTGGACTATCGAGTTTGGATAAAGTTAGTCATTTGGATATGTTGATTAATATAAAGTTGTCACGTGGCACCATACTCAAGAGAAACTTGTATCACCAATGGTCCCTCGACTTTCACCTTGACTATATTTGAAGTTCGACCTAAAGATGAGGGACCATTATTGATACAAGTTTCTGTTAAGTATGATACCACGTGGCAGTTTTCTATTAATCAATGTGGACTAACTTTATCCAAACTGGATAGTCATAGGAGTGTCAGCGGACTTTTGAAAGTCCATGGACTATATATCACTAAAATCAATAGGTCAGGGACGAAATCCTGTTCAAATCCCCTCAATAGATATTAAGCCTTTAATTTGAAAAGACAACTGGATTATAAAATATCAACCATATTAACTATTGGAACGAATAATGTTCGGAATTTGAAAGTATTTTTAACTTATTTTTGATATTATGTTCAAACTATACAAGTAGTGCTATTAACTATTTTGAGAACCGATAATCAGACCGGAACCAAATCGATAAGAACCAGACAAAATTTTAACGGTTCGGTTTGTGGTTCCATTTTAAAAACCGAGATCGATAAGAAACCAAAATAATAAAATCGGTTTGGAATCGAACCAATAAAACCGATAAATTGGTAGAATTGATTTGAAACTAAACCGATAAAATTGGTAAACAAATAGATCTGATACGGAATCAAACCGATAAAATCGATGAACCGGCAGAATCGATAAGGAATCGAACTAACAAAATTGTTAGAACTGGATAATAGTTATACATTATATTGCCAAAATTAATAGTTAATAACCATTTAAAAAAATAAAAGTTTAACTTATAATTGGATTTAATCTTTTTTAGGTGGACTAAACCAGACCGATAACAGATCAAAACGGAACCGATAGAATCGAAATGGACCAAAATGGAACCGAACCGAAATCAGACCGAACTGAAATTGAATTGGGCCGAACCGCACTTGACCAAACTGAACTGAACCAAAAAACTAGAACCAAAAGCTTAACGATTTGGTCTGATCTGAACCAATAAGCTTAGCGGTCCGGTCCGGCTTTGTTAAAAGTGAGACCAAACTGAACCGATAATAGTCTTATATACAAGTACTCCATTAGCTTAACAATTTCCATGATATCAAAGTTAGTTAGCTTCAAACGTTTTTAATTGATCCAATATAAAATTTGGGGTCTAAAAATTCATTTAATTTTGATTTTTCAAAAACCTTCAACTGGAGTTTAATAGATAACTAAATTAGAAACTTTTTAACTTTATCTATTAGTTTTTAAAAATAACTAAATTTAAAACTACGTATAGTTTTAAATTTTTTTAAATACAACCAAAATGAGAGTTATACAAAACAAATTCTTTCTTTTAAAAGACTACAATGTTCAAAACTTTGTATAGTTCCCAATTAGTTATTATGACAAAAAGTATTATGGAGAACATCTTGAAAAATCCACCACATAATAATCACAATAATCAAGTTTTAGCAACATACGATACTTAGGAAAATATTAGTTTAAGTATAAATATTATTTAGCTGAAGCCTGTTTGTTAAGTAGGTATGATCTTGTTACAAAACATATTGAAACAAGACATATGCAGCTACAAAATTTAGGTTTGTACTCAAAACTTCACATATGGATCCAAAAAAACAAAGCAAGTGATGAGAACAAGAAAGTTGACCAACAACGCATAAGACATATTTAATGTCATTTAGATTGTGAAGAAATTCTACATTCACGAATAACAAACATATATTTAATATATAAGAGGTTACAAGAAGACTCTATCAAACACTAACACGCAACCAATCATATTATTTTTTGATAGGAATTTTAGCTTACAAAAGTAAATATGTATCTCAAACTATTCACAAGTGTTCATCCTCTAACTCAATTCAATCAATAAAATCTGAAAGCTTTTAGCTTTCTCTCACCAGCGATTCTGAGATTCATAATTCTGCCAGTGACTTCTTATCCCTCTCTTATTATTATAGCGAATAAAAGGTGTGCATATTGTTCTTTATGCTCACAATAGCATCAGACAACTTATTTCCTAAATTGGCTAAGCAAACATACACAAATGATATTCTGCAGCGCAACGGTCAAGTAGTGGCACCCTTATATTATCTTGTCGCAAGCACGAGCAAGTCAAGATTAATGTTATTTCATCAATGGTTAAGATGACATATTCATTCAAATCTCTTAGTGACAAAGTTTCTTCTAAAAAGAAATAGGTATATTCAAAAGTCATTAGTAACATGTTTTGCACATTCGGCTGAGTAGGTCATCATCGTATATCTTTGGCACCAACTCTAACCTTTTTTTTCCTTTCGGGAAATATCACTGTTAGGTTCCAGAAAATATCTTTTCTCATAGAAAAAATCACATCGGTCGGAGCATCCGAAGTATTCTCCTCACTTGAAACCTTTGCCACTTTCAGTTTCTTTATCCACCACGTCTCATATGAAGTGAATCTTGATATCTATATTCTTAGTTTTTCATAAAACTTCGGATTTTTCATTAGATGAAGAGCACTATATTAGTGATCTCACTCAAAAACCTTTTCATATTTATGGATTTCTTCATTTATTCTCTATCAACCATATCTACAGATTTCATAAATGACAAGGTAACGACATTTTGTATACAAGACTTCCAGTCAACTAATTCTTCAAACACGGTAAAACAGAAAACCTGAAGTTGGCTTTCTAGTGTTAAGAAAACCAATAATACAATGAGAGTCAACCTACCCTCTTATCATTTCATCAATCGTATCCTCCTGATTATAACATAATCAAACTTCAAATGATCCTTTTAAGTATCTCATCACCCACTTAATGACATGTTAACAATAAATCCCCGGATTTGACAAAAGACTTCTCAAAATACTAATATAGTAAACAAATAAACTCTCGTACATATCATCACATTCATTATGCGTTAAATGACCCATTTACAAGGTATATATTGCATAAACTTCTTATTATTATTTTTAATTGGTGCTTGAGTGACATTAAGTTTGAATTGGAAACCAATGAAAGTTCCAATATCTTTAACTTTGGGCTTCTAAAGTCTTTTACGACCTTATGTATCTATTCTTGTCAAGATAAAAATAAATAACATTTCAACATATTCCTCTTCATCCTAATACTAAGTATTTTTCGAGCCTCTTCTGTATCCTTCATGTCAAAACCTCTCATCTTTTGATTATTCACAGTTTAATTCATCTTCTTCTCTTTTTGAGCTCTTAGGATATCATCCACATACAATAGAAACATAATTTTTCCCGATTAAAATAAACACCATTATCGTAACAGCTCCTCCCATACTTGATGGACCTCATAAAAAAATAAAATATTTTATTTTATTACCCTAGCTGATGTTTCAACCCATTTAAGAGTCTCTTCAACAAACACACATCTCATTCCTCCATTTTTTTAAAACCTTTCAGCTGTCACATGTAGATGGTCTCTTACAATTATCCATTTAAGAAAGCTGGAGTAGCATCACTATTGGATCTAATTGAACATCAAATTTTAGCAATAGTTGATTACGGAACCCTGATTGAGGTTTATTTCACACTCGTGAAAACATCTTCTTAAAACAACAACCTCTTTTTTATGTGAATCATTTATCCATAAGCATAAATTGTATCTCGATAACTTCATTTCATGAATGCCTTGTTTTATTTTGTATATTATTTACTCTTAACGGGATTCTGACACTTTGACTATTTCACAAGAATCTTGGTACCCATCTTCTATAGAGATCTCAGTTTTTCCCTCATGACCTTCAACCTATTATATTTATAACTTCTTTTCATAGCATCACGATAGCTCTCATATTCAAGAACATATCTATTTCTTTCAATCGATAAAGCATAACCAATAAATTCAGAAAAACCATACCTTAGATGAGGTTTGTTAGGACTTCGTGCTCTATCTCTCACTAGCTGATAACTTTCAAGATTATATTGCTCTTGAGTATGATCATCAGAAGGTTTTAGAATATCATACTCTCTGCTATTTTTCAGAATTATGAAAATGGTGAACTTCATATGTATTAGTTAAAATTTGTTCAACTCTGAAATCATATTCGATAGAAGCATCTTCGACTCTCTTTTTCAGACTCATCATCAAGTTTAGATATTTTTTTGGAAGTAATAGGTTTTGTCTCTACTATATTATTAAACGAATGTTCTCATCGTTGAAAACCACATCTTTACTTGTCAAAACCTTTTGACATCCAAGTTGAATGCATGATAACCTATAACGGTTTACTCATTTCGGATAGCTAAAGACCAAGAATTTTTGTGCTCTCAACTGAATCTTCTCTTGTTTCAGATGTGCATAAGAATCACAAATATTCTTAAATGTCTACCTGAGGTTTCTCTCAACTGGTGTCACAACTTCTTCACAGAACCTTTGGCCCATTCCAACTATTTATAGCATGCACCTAATTATTTCCGGTAGTCGTTCATTCTTTTAGAAAGTCTATTATGATGGGGAGCTCCTCTCACGATTCTTTGTCTAGTAATGAAAAGTTTAGAACTATAGCTAGTGAATGCCTCATTCAGATATTTCAAATCATTTTCAGTTCGTAACTTCTTCACACCTTTCAATATTGATTATCTACTAACGTTTTTCTATTTCTAAAAGCATAAAATTATTCATCTTGGTAATTAAATGTACAACCCATAATTTTTTCTAGAGTAGTCAATAATCAAGGACATGAAGAACCTTTCACTACCCATGGTGGGTATTCATATCTGACCTCAAATATCTGAATTGATATATTCAAGCACGACTATGGTTGTATGTTTACTACGGAGGAACTTAAACCTTTCTTCTTTTACCTAACATACATCTTTAAAAAAAACTCAACTACTGAACCATGTTATCATCCAACAACCCTTTTTTCTAAGCTCAATAAAAACTTTATTTCTGATATACCCAAGCCTCAAATAATACAACTTGGTTGAATATTTCTCTATACTAGACACACATGCAAATGTTACAGATAGACCCTTCAAGAAGTAATACACCATTAGTCCTTTATGCAAAACCCTAAGTTTGTTGTCTCCATCGGTTTAAGTAAACACTTAATCATCTAACATTATAGTAGAAAGAATGTGTTGTTTAACATTATGTGCATCGCTCGCGTTTATTATTACTTCTTTCAAGTATTGTAGACAACTTGAGTCTAACAATCCTCATTCATGTGACAGTATGTGATTCAGAATCACCAAAAATAAACTTTCCACCATAAATATTTTTAGGTTACCATACCAATATTTGTTGGAAGTCATGCGAAATGAAGTTCTCGAATCCAATATTCAATTGTCACTATATCTGCAAGTAGAACCTTCAAAATTACAGTGTACCTAGAATCATCTAAAACCATTGCAGCATCTTCGGCTTCGGCCTTCGAGTAAATATTTTTCTTTATTCTTTATGAGAAATTCCTATTGATGTGACCCTTTTTTAAAATGAATGTTCCATTTTATAAAAATAAATCCTTTAAATATGGACAAATATTTTGTTCTCTTCTTGATCGACTCTCTTTTTCAAAGCCTCTCTCCCAAACTCACCATGATACCTACAAAGTTACCTTACAGAACTCTATATCTTAAACATATTTTTGGGTTCAATGAACTCTTAACTTTAGATATCACAAAAGATTCTTTGTTTTAAAGCATGGTGTCAAAAAATATCTCTTACACCTCCAACAGAGAACTCAAGAATATTATGGGATGATGATCTGCATTTTCTATCTTGACCTCAAGGGTATTAAAATCAATAATGATTATAGTGAAATTATCAATGTTCCTTTGAATCCCCTTTCTAGTCATCCATGGACAACATGTACATAATGTTTTGAGATATAATCTATTGTTTATAGACTTCTTCATGTAAATGGCTTTCAACTGATTTCATGTCCTTAATATCGTAGGCTATTAAGATATCTCTTGAAGCTTTTTTTATGTATATTTTTTATTAATACAATAACCAACCCTTTATGTACTAATGATCCCAAACGTTAATTATTTAGAGGTTGAAATCATTATCTCTTTAAATTTTACTAGGTTTAACTTCATGGAACTCATCTTGCTGTTTTTTCTTAGTTTACATGTGAGGTTCTTCTCTTTAACATCAACATACGAAATGATCTTCATCATTTTTACATTATATAAACCTACAAAAATATTATTACACATTATCAACACTCATTGTACCAAGTGTTAGAAGAAAAAACCTTCAGAAATCAACTATGTAATAATTATAATAATTAATTTTCAACAACAACCGAAACCTAATATATTATTAGCCTAAGTTGAACTGTAATTCAGCCGAAACCCATTTGTTTAATATGTATGATCATGTGACAAGAAACATGGAGCTACATATCTTTGGAATGTACTCCAAACTTTAGCTATGAAAGAAAACAATAAAAAACGGTAAGAACAATAATACTATGAAAAATCAAACATACACAAATAAATATTTAACATGGTTCATATTTAAAAAAATCTTACATCTGTGGACGAAAGATGTGTTATAAAAAAAGTTTATAAGAGTACTCTCTCAAACACTGGTACTCAACCACTCTTCCTTTCTTATAAAATATCAAACTTACAAAATAAACTATGGATCAAGAATATTCCTAAATCTTTATACTTTAGTTCAGTTTTATCTCTAAAATTTGAAAGCTTTCAGCTTTCTCTCTCTAACAATTTAAAGAGTCAGAATTTTGGCAATAATGTCATATCATTATGTCACTATTTATAAATGACCAACAGTGTACATAATTTTTCCCACGCTCACAATATAAGCTGAAACATTATCCTCAATTGGCCAAAAAAAACAAGAATAAAGGACATTCTGCAGCATATGCATATGTACGGTCAGATAGTGGCATCCTTGTACTATCATGCTACAAGCATCTCCACGCCAAGATCAACAGTCCTTTGATAAATTGTTAAGATTACACATCCATTCAGATCCCTTAGTGACTTAATTTCTTTTAGAAACAAATAGCTACCTTCATAAGTCTTCAACAATATGTTTATGCATATTCAATTCAGCAAGTGATCGACTTGCATCTTCGACGCCAACTGTAATATTTTTCTTGCCTTCAGCATAACATAACGCATCATTAAGTTCTAGCAAACATCTTTGCACCTAAATTTCGGACGAGCTCCTTTAGGATCATACTCATTGCAACCTATTGAAGTTTTTGGCAGTTTTTTATATATCGATTATTTTTAACCTACAATTTTTATTTTTATTTTTAAAACTGTAAAAATTAGACCATAAATCGACAATAAGATTAATAACTTCTAGAGTTTATAATAGTTCACACACAAACAACCAAGTTCATTCTAACTAGACTTTAAAAAAATCCGGTAAAATTTTCAAACACGATTACCGGTTAACACCGAAATATTTTTATTAGCTTATTTTGCTTCATTAAAGTAAAAAACATTAGACTAATTTAACATAAAAATATTTAAAAAGATATTTAATTAATCATAAATAATAACTAAATTGAAATTTCAAAATTATTTACCGGTTTAAAAAATTATGGACTAACTTCAAAACAATCGTGTTAATTCAAATATTTCTAATTAATCATAACCACCAACGTGATCTATTTGGAAACGGATTTCATCTATGCTTTTGAATTGGAAAATAAATTCACTTGTTATTTGGTGCCACTATTTATACGGGTTGCTTTTGTTACCATGGAATGTGATAATCATATAGTATTTCATAAATAAAACTGCCTGTTAGATATACTTGAACGAAGTTGTAATAAACCTCTTGTGGAACTCATGTTATTGTACTTATCGACTGGTAATAAATATCTTAATCTGAATATAGTCCTTAAGGTTTCTTCTTAATTAGAAATTATTTTAATCATAAATTGTTTAGTCTCACTAAACATTCCAACTAATATCTTTATCGTCATTTAATGACGTATTACTTGAGTCAATACTCTTATAATAACCTCATATAGGATTGATGCAAAGGAGACAGCATCAATTGCAATCCATCGGGAAAGAAAATAGTATGTAGAGTATGTTTCTTGTGGCAGTTTTTGTTGACCGGGCAGAACTGATAGCCGTAATCAGCCGTACACGTGGTTAACTGGTGCTTGCATGATACAGGGTGCATGTGCGATACCACTTTGTTTTATTAATATTTACAAATATCTTTATCGAAACCGAGAGGTTAATAAGGTCGGGCTAAATCTTTCTTTATAAAATTTATAAAATTGTTTTTAATTTTTTTAATTTTTAATCATTTTAATCTATATTTAAAAAAACTGTAAAAATTATGCTTCTTTTCAAAAATGGAAGACTTTACTATTTAAGGTTATAGAACAAACTGATTATGGATACTCATTTGTATAAAATCTAATAACTAACTATTTTTTTTATAGGTCCATATTTTTTAAATCGTAACTCGAAAAAAAAAATCTGAAAATATCATTGGTTTTTTATTTTTAAGACGAACAAAACTAGTACCACTCATGATATGTTTTGAATTTTTTTTTTAAAAAATATATAGTTTACACACGTTTCTCGGTTATATAGTTTCGCATCTAACAAAATAAATAAGGTTTCGCATCTATCAAAACAAAGAGATTTCTCATCTAGTAAAATAAAGAAGGTTTCGCATCTATCAAAATAAAGAAAGTTTCGCATCTACCAAAATAAAAAAAGGTTAGCATCTATCAAAATAAAGACGGTTCAGATCTATCAAAATAAAGAAGGTTTCGCATCTATCAAAATAAAGAAGGTTTAGCATCTAGAAAAATAAAGAAGGTTTAGCATCTATCAAAATAAAGAAGGTTTAGCATCTATCAAAATAAGGAAGGTTTAACATCTATCAAAATAAATAAGGTTTCGCATCTATCAAAATAAAGAAGGTTTCGCATCCATCAAATTAAAGATGATTTAGCATCTAGCAAAATAAAGAAGGTTTAACATCTATCAAAATAAAGAAGGTTTAACATCTATCAAAATAAATAAGGTTTTGCATCTATCAAAATAAATAAGGTTTCGCATCTTCTTCGTTTACCCTTTAAGTTTAAATTTTTTAAAAGCCAGTATCTTTTAAACCGTAACTTGAAAAACAAATCTGAAAATACCGTTGGTTTTGTTTTTTTTAAGACAAACAAAACTAGTACCACTCATTATATGCTTTGAATTTTTTTTACTTAGGGGTGGATTAGTGTCCTTCAACTCATTTTATATATATATGCATAACTATAAGCTTTCACAAATATTAAAAAATGGTTGTCCATAAGCTTTGGCTATGGCTGGTGCAGATCATTTCAAAAAAAATTAATATTAAAAAATGGGAACAACAAGCCAAAACAATAACAAATATTACAGCAACGAAACATAGTTTACCTGAAAATTTATTCTCTTTCTACAAGAAAAGCTTGACCAGTTTCAGTAAAGTAGTTTATAAAAATAGAAAAATCGAGAGGGAAGATACACGTTATATGATTCGTATAGCTCGATGGAGAAGAAGATAAAGGGACGCTCGTTGATTTTTCGTATCGAGAATTGTGTGTTTGTTTCCTAGGAAATTCTTTCACGCAAGATACGTGAATAAAATAAATGTTTTGTAAGTCAAGTGTAGCATTGACACATAATTATAGTTCCAAATTGAAGAAGTAGAATAAGTTACCGATAATACTATAGAAAATATTAAAATTACCTATAATTGAGTAGGGGTATTTAGGGTAATAGTGGGTCTTAGATGGTAAATATTTGACTAAAACGGGTCTTTCTCGGAGAATCATGAAAATATGGGTCTTAGGTGAATAATAGTTAGGGTTTTAGGTCTTAAATGGTACTTTACCCTTTAAAAATTATAAGATTGAGATATATTTTTTAATATATTTTCTTAAATTTCTAAATTCAAATTTCAAAAACCAAAATCTAAAAATAATGAAAATTAAATGGATAAAGTAACCAAGATAACCTCACTCATTTATGGTAACATATATTAGTTTTTTTTATTTGAAAAAAGAATTTTTAGTGTTGGGCCTTCACAGAGCGCTGGTACCGTCGGTACGGAACACTCATACATGGGGTACCACTATAAACTCATTGCATAATATCTTTCTGTCGCATGCGTTATAACCAGACTCACACCGTCGGTGCTATGACATTATACCACAAGTGAAATTTGACGCCGACGGTATAATCTAGTCAATACCTATAGTATTGGTGTAGTACACTGTCGATTTTAATCTTTTGTACCAACGATATACCGTCGGACAAAGTTCATCAGCCATTTTTTTTACAAATTTAATTTTTAATAATTTGTTATTTTATGGGCTTTAAGGATATTGGTGGAGTTTGTGATGATAAAATCTGATCGAGGGGTAGTTTTGGAAGATCTTTTGTTTATATGGTCTTAAATTCTTAATAGAGAATAGAGAGAGAATAAATATGCTTGTATTTATTATCGAGAGAAAAAGTTTTTTTATAATGTTGTTGGTTAAGTTATTTATACTCTTTTTGGATCCGTGGGACATTCGGGTCGGACCATATATTTGGGACAATCTCACAAGCCCCCATGCCCATAAAAAAATATACTAGGCACTCAGTTTAGTCACTAAGCATACTTCTTATTTATCAAATTTAATGTTGAGTCCAAATTTCCCATCTAAACAAAATCCGA
This sequence comes from Limnanthes douglasii subsp. nivea, assembly GCA_036936605.1. Classification (NCBI taxonomy): domain Eukaryota; kingdom Viridiplantae; phylum Streptophyta; class Magnoliopsida; order Brassicales; family Limnanthaceae; genus Limnanthes; species Limnanthes douglasii. Next base: position 239,558,311 of record JAUPFV010000002.1, read on the forward strand.
TCCACTTTACTACTTGGGCCCTCCAACATAATCAGACCCTATCATCTAGCCCCATTAGCTCTTTCCAAAATATTTTGAGAGAGCTAACATCGTAAACAATTTATGATCCACATCCGAATGATAAATCTTAAGACTCATTCAAATGAAGGGTCACAACTTTAATATTAGATAATCTTTCAGACACGTGGAAAATGGTTATTGGACCTATCAAAAGGTTTTATCCTAGGTAATTGTACCTGGTACAAAAAGGGAAAGCGATTACAATTAATAGTCTTCATTAATTTATTACTCTTGGTTAATTTTCTCTAGAAAAAAATACTCAAGTGCTTCTTATTCCCCCTTTATACGAGTACCGATTATTCACTGTTTTTATTTCTAGAGAGAGAAAAAGTTTTTTTAGTTTTACAAATCTTTCAACTTTCAACTCAAACTTCATTTTCTTCAAAGTTTACATGTTCACTGCTATAACTGCGTTAATTAAAGGTGGTTGACTTAATCTGTCTGAATTGGAGGAAGAAAAAAAACAAGGTAGAATCACTGCCGACTACCAGCTTCACCAGACAGAGTAATCGTAGCCCAAATTCCAGATCAAGGTAATGTTTCTTCAACTAAAAAATACCAAATTTCCTTTAAACCTAGCCATTTCACTCAATCGTCTACATATTTTTCTCAATCATCTGCATCCCTTAATAAATCTGTTCGGTCGCCTAAAATACCTACACCAAAGGGAGTTAGAAGTCACAAACCTCCCTCAAATTTCTTAGCTACGAGGTTTGATGCTGGTGAAAACATTCCTCGCAGAATCTTCAGGCTTTCTAAAGTCAAAGATAAAACTCCATTGATTAAGGAAACATAAAATCCTACTGAAGTTCTCACCGATACTAGTAATCTTTTAGGACCAAATCCACTTTTAGAATCCTCTACTACAACAGAACTTCCTTTACAACCTACTTCATACCCAAATCTATTCGCTCCAAATCCATCATCTCCATCTGTTGAGCCCTCTCGAGTCGATGAAGAGGACCCCGATGTAAAACCCAGTGATCATTTCGATCAACGACCATAGGTGATGAAAGATAAAATGGATGAAAGTGAGGAAGATACCCCATCAGAGACTTTTGGTCCAACTGGCGATACTCATAGTGCGGTCCGTGAAAAAAAGAGAAAAAACAAAACTACCAGAATCTGAACCACTTTAGGAGTGCCTTGTTGGGCGAGTTGGACCCAATTTTGCTAAAGTGAGTGTCAAATATATGTTGATATTTCAAAGGATATCCTATGTATATTCTACACAGCTGAACTGGATACGATTCAGAAAAAATGGGGTTTTTCAGAATCAATCAAAGTGACGATTCTTATTCTTGAGGAAACTCCAATGGATTTCAAGGTAAGGGAACTCGTGGTGTATACTGAAGTAATTAATTGGGGTCTTAGGTTTCCTTTGGACCCATAAATAGTGAGATATTTTCATTTAGTAAAGTTATGCCCATGACAACTAAGCCCCAATGCATGGTTCACACTTTTAGCCATTATTATAGCATCATGGCGATCGAAATTCGGATGCCCATAGAACAGTTTGCTGCTGTAGCAGGTTTGTGCCAAAATGGTCATATTTATTTTTATTACTTCAATATGGGGAATAACTATAAAGTAGTTGATGATTTGCTGGAGGCTGACAAGAAGATTACGTCTAAGGAAAATCCAATCTTGCTCACAAGATATTGGAAAAGTTCGGGTAAATGTTGTATAAATTTATTTTGTTATGTCTTGATATCATTTTTTTCTCATTGGATTTGTTTTACAATGTTATTAAATTTATTTTCACAACATCTAAAAGAGGCGAAGACAACTTTCACAAAGTTGAATCAGTGGGCCACTGAAAGAGGCCAGTGACAAGATAGAAGGGAAGAAGAAGAAGAAAGCTGCCACTAGTTCATAGATCATACTCCGATCCAAAATTCTTCCTTCCATCATTTCTATAGAGGTTCCTCCTCAAGAAAAAGAATATGTTGATTTTTATTCCCCAGTATTTCCTATGGTTGACCAACCATCTTTCGAAGGTGATGACCAGCTGGATGACATAGGGAACTTTAACTTTGAATATTTTGATAAGGCTTTCCCTCAATCTACCAGCATTGCCAATGCTGTAACACATGATGGAGAGTCTTTTAAATTGTCTAAGGAACACGATGTGCTAGGGTATGCAGTCTTAAGATATGTAAGGCCAATAGTAAACTTGGATAGGAAGGTAAGATCTCAAGTCAAGGATATTGCCTCAATTACAACTGAAAATCAAAGTTTGAAGGATTCTATCAAGGCAGAGCAAGACAAAGTTGAGAATTTGGGTAAAGAAAAGAAAACTCTTAACGACGACCTAGTTCAAGATGGATCTGCTCAGGAGAAGCTACAGACTAGCTATACTGATTTACAGTCATCTACTTCTAAATAAATCAATTCCCTAAAGGATCAATAGAATAAAGGTAAAATCCACCATTTATCCGAAGAGAAGAAAAAGTTGGAAGATCATCTTAACAAGACGAAAGATGAAATTGCCTCTCTTGAAGAAAAAACTGCTTTGGATATAACCACCATCGTGGATGCATATGCTGTTACAGTATTTGATTCCATTCAATAAAAGGAAGAATCCATTAAATTGAATATGGTTATGTTATTTCATGAAACATTTCCCAATCGGTCTCTGAGGGATCTATGAAAGTTTGTGCCATATAAGAAAATTCATTTTCCAACTATGTATTCGGGTGATAAATTAGGTATTTCTTCGGATGCATCTGACTCTGACGATGAGGCTGAAGAAGATTCGGATGATGATCATCCAGAAAAAGAAGAGGAAGAAAACAAAGGAAATGAAGCATGAGAGAGAAAAAACGAGGGCAACGAGGTCTAAGGTTACCAATTTTTATATGTTTGTGTATTAGAACTGAAGTCCTTGACGTATACAAGGGGTTTTGTCGTTTTTGGATCAGATTATAATGTAACTTCGTTTATGTAAGTCCTTGTTGTATCCAAGCCATTTTGTGGTTTGAGATCAGATTTTTATAGTTCAAAGATACCTTTACTTTTATCCATTTTTATATTCCAATATATGTTATTGCTCGCATTAATATCCGATCCTAACTAAGTATTATTATTCAAAGATTTAAACCAAAGCGACATATTTAATCTAACCAAGCCATACAAAGGTAATCCATTCGAAGGCATACAAAGTTTTAAGCACAAGTCATTCGAAGCTAATCCATTCGAAGGAGTCATAACTTTAATACAACCAAGTCATTCGAAGGTAATTCAGTCAAAGGCATAATAATTTTAATCCAACCAAATCCATTGAAGGTAATCCATTTGAAGTCATTATAATTTTAATCCAATTAAATTCATTCGAAGGAATCATAACTTTAATCCAACTAAGACATTCGAAGGTAATCCATTTGAAGGCGTCATGAATTTAATACAACCAAGCCATTCAAAGATAATCCAATCGAAGGCATCATGAAATTAATCCAACCAAGCCATTCGAAGGTAATCCATTCGAACGCAACAAAATTTAATCACAAGCCATTCAAATATAATCCATTTGAAGGCATCATAACTTTAATCCAACCAAGTAATTCGAATCTAATACATTCGAATTCATCATGATTTTAATCCAACCAAGCCATTCGAAGGAAATCCTTTCGAAGGCAACAAAATTTAATCATAAGCCATTCGGAGGTAATCCATTCGAAGACATCATAACTTTAATCCAACCAAGCCATTTGAAGGTAATCCGTTCGGAAGCAACAAAACTTTAATCCCACCGAATAGTAAAGATACTTTTAAAGGTAAAAAATGATCGATTGTTTAAGATTCAGACACCTCATTAAAACCTTTATGCGCCACTATGGTAGAAACAACTATACTACCTTATATTTTCATTGATCTAGAACAAAGTAAATATTTACAAAATAAGTTTTATGTAAATACAACCTTGGATGCTCAAAATTCCAAGGGTGGTTCAAAAGGTTATCTTCTTTGTCAAAGAGCATCTATGTTCCTTGGTTGATCTTTTTATACATAATGAATGGTCCTTCCCAGTTTGGAGTGAGCTTTCCAAACTTCTTTTCCTTGGTGTCTAAGAACACTTTTCTTAAAACTTTATCTTGAACTTGAAAATTTCATTTTCTTATTTTAGATGCAATCCTGCTCCTCATCAACCCTTGGTAATGTATATTTCCTAAATTGGCTTTTACTATCCTTTCTTCCATTAAATCCAACTGAGCCCTCACTACCATATCGTTATTGTCTTCAAAATAATTTTGAAATCTGAAAGAAGAAAGAGTAGTTTCTATAGGTCTAATTGCATTAATTCCATAAACTAAAGAGAATGAAGACTTTGGAGGGCAGTGTGGGGAGTAGTTTGGTATGCCCATAGTACTTCTTCGAAATAACTTGGACATTTCCAATCTGCTCCCTGCATGTTATTTTTCAAACCCGTTAAAATCGTTCGATTCACGACCTCAATCTATCCATTGGCCCGAGGATGAAAATGAGATGAGAAACAATGTTGAATTCCTCTTGACGTACAAAATACTTCCATATCTATATTGTCAAACTAAGGACCATTATATGTAGTGATGCGCTTGAGAATACCAAATTGGCAGCATATGTTAAAGAGAATAAAATTTACCACTACTTTAGATGTTGTCCTAGATAAAGGTGAATATTCTACCCACTTGGAGAAATAGTCTATTGCCAAAATTATAGGGCGAGATCCCCCTCTCCCCCTTGCAAAGCCATCTGTCAAATGGTAATTCTTCGGATACGTACTCCAAGAGAACTACTGGCACATGGATTGCATTTCCATACCTTTGGGAAGGGTCACATCTTCTCAACAAGTATTTAACACCTATCATAATAGAAGGCGAATAATACACCACCAATAAGACTTTTCTAGTTAAAGATTTATAGCAACAATGTGTTGATCCTTCTCCATCATGTTGTTCTGATAGAACACTTCAAGATTCGTTAGATCTGAGGCAGCACAACAAAGGCCTACTGAAGGATGTTTTATATAGAATCCCCATTAGAACCATAAATCCACGAGCTTTATATTTTATCTTTTTGACATAAGCCTTATATTGAGGTAAAACTCTGTTAGTGATAAACTCTTGGATCTCATTTCTATAATTTTTAGAAACCCCGATGGATACATGTAGACTTTCTCCTACTTCACCCTTTAATTTTGTATTTGTGACTATAGAAGGACATTCTTGCATAAAGATCCAAGGATACGGTTCAGAATATGCTATACTCGCCAAGAAGTCAACCATTGAATTTTCTAATCTCGGGACACGTTCATATTTAACGTGTTTAAACCCGGTTGTGATATTTTTTAATACTTCTAGATAATTTATCAAGTGATCTTTCATGGTTTCAGATTTTCCTTGTGCTTAATGAATCAGTGGCTATGAATCACTTATCAATCAGACTCTTCTAACACCACATAACTGAGCTAATCTGAATCCAGATATTTTTGCTTCATATCTTGACTCATTGTTGGATGCTCTGAAGCCAAAACGTATATCTTATTACATAAAATCCCCAAAGGGGGAGATTATTGGTTTGAGCTTCTTCACCATTGTACTAGACCCACCAGATGTTCGGATTATCCATTCATTTTTAAGCTTATTGGTTTGAGCTTCTTCACGAAGTTTTTTGGAGTGAGATTCAACTAAAAATCGACCATAACTTGAGCTTTGACTGCAGTTCGAGGTGCAAAGTCAATATCATAATCTCCAAGCTCAACTGACCATTTGGTTATTCTTCCCGATATATTGGCCGTCTGTAACAAATTCTTCAATGGAAAAGAAGTTCGAGTTATGATAGGTGTGCTTGAAAATTGATAAGGAAGTAATTCGCCGAGACCGGTAGAAAATGTGTTAATTGTAAAAGGGAGAAATAAAATAAACCCTTTAGTGTATTTATTATTTGTTAGAGTACAATATGTAAAAGAAGTAAGATGTAAAGGACTAACCATTAAATAATCAAGGACTACCTAGGACATAAATGAGTCCCACTTTCCCCACTATATAAGGGAGCCCCTTTATTCTTGGGTAGGGGTACATTCTTTAATACTTTCTCTTTCTAGTTTCTCTCTCTGCATTTCTAGCACTAGTCACAGTCAAGCACTAGATCGAAGATTCCCCCTTTTTGTCATTAATTTACTCATAAAAAATAAGGCCATATTTCTATAGTTTCTATCACTAATGCCAAAGTCTAACTTTTCAAAGTTTAAATATCTTTTCTCAGCTTCCAACCAACTTTTTCTTATATAATAAACAGGGCGGGGATAATTATCAACTTCTCGCACCAATACCGCAAATACAACATACTCCCATACTGCTAGATACATATACAGTCTTTCCCCGTTCGTAGGTTTAAATAACGCTTTAGGTGAGGATATGTGTCTCCCATATAAGGAATTTAACTGGTCTGGGTCAGCTTGAATCTATTTCTCAATTATAATGTAACCCATAAAGTTTCTAGATCGGACCCCAAAGGTACATGTTTCAAGATTTAATTTCAAATCGATGGATTTTAAGTTATAAAAGGTTTCTAGGAGGTCAGATATGTGATCCTTGATAAGGGGGGATTCCCCCGAGTGAGTACGAGCACGAGCAGGAAAGGTAGACCGCGAGCTTGGGTTAAGAAAGATAACGAGACAGAGGACAAGCTCTACGACACCGCCGATCTTAAAGAGAAAGAGAGAACGAGTTCGACGATACTTGGAGCAACGAGTTGATCGACCAGATTAGGGACGCGATGAACAAACCAGGGCTGAGTGCGAACTCGAAGATGATTGGTTGATCATGTGATCGGTGAGCTCGAGCTCTGCACACCAGTATAGCTCTGATCGCACTCAAAGAATGGCCCATCTCAACTTAATGCACGATTCAGACAAGCTGTTTCTTTATTTATTGTATAACACACGTTTTGACTCTTAAGTCAATCTGTTTTAAGCAGTTGTTCCGAAATTATAAGAATAGTAACGTTAGTGAGTTAGTGGAGCATTAAATGTAAACAAGTGTAACTGCCCACTAACTCACGACATTATAAATAAGAAGAACCTATCAATAAATAAGATAATCCTTTTTTTCCTCATCTCTTTCTTGGTTAAAAACTTAAGGACTCACTGTGGTAGAACTTGTTATTCCCGTAATTAATTTTGCGCCGTATGTGGGAACACTTCTAATCATCCTATATGGTAGTCACAAGGTCAGGAATCGAGAGAGACAACCAGGAAACGAGTGAAGCAACGATGTACAGAAGAGGAGCGATGAATCAACCGACTAGGCAAGGCGTCCTGTACTCCGGCCCTATAGCTTCTCAAGGGGGTAATCCCATGACGCCCCTCGGGACGGTCATGACGGAGGAGCAACCTATCTAGCCCACCAAATTCTCTCGGGCAGAAGTGCAACCGCGTCAACCGATAGATGTAACGGGGGCTCATAATGCTGTGGAGGTCATCCCAGCAGCTGGCTCGGCCGTCCTCCAACTAGAGCAAAGAATCCAAAATCTCCATGAGGAGCTATTGAAGATATCATTCAAGCGAGATGCAAGGGAACAAGCCATGCACGCCACTATAGTATGAACGAATAATGTTATTCATTCCCTCACCGCTAATATCAAGAGAACGAGCAAGGTGCATCAGCCGTCCGACCCGAAGGTTAGTTAAGTTAACAGAACAGATCGATCATTTAAGCGATATGATAAACAAGAAGGTGAGTGCGAGAGTGGAGACAAGAATCGTAGCAAAGGTCCGCGAGAAGAGGCAAAGCAGACGTCAACCAAACAAGCTCGGGAAAATGAGGATCTCCGTTACAACCAGGTCCGCCCGAGACTGTGAGCCTACATACTCAAGGAGTCACCATTCTCCGAGAAGATTCTAGAAGCTCAGCTCCCAAGTAAGTTTGATCCTTTTAGAATGGAAGCTTATGATGGAACAGGAGACCTAGAAAGGCATTGGGAGAAATTTAGACATATGATGATGGCGTTCAACCCCGACGACAAAATGTTGTGCCGAGCACTGTCCATGAACCTCAAAGGCAACGCAATGGACGGGTTCATCAACTTGCCAAAAGGATCCATCTACGAATTTATCGGGTTGTGGAAAGCGTTCAGGGAGAGGTTTGTTGGTAACAAGGAGCTCAAGCGCGAGCGACATTCAATCATGGACCTTTACCAATGACGAGGTGAGTCCTTTAAAAGTTATGCAAGAAGATTTTTTTGTGCTAAGAATGCTTTACCAGATTTTTCCGATAACATGGAGGTGTCATCCCCGAAACGAGGGCTCGACCGAAAGGGTGATCTATACGCAGATCTCATCAAGTTCCCGACTGAGAACATGGGGGACCTGCTCGCCAGGGCCGACACTTTTATTGGAGTCGATGATGCCAGAAGAGGGGGTTCTCCCGAGCGACGTGGATCAGATTACAAAGAAGGTCGAACAGAACGAAAAAGGGTTGAAGAGCAACCTATGCAGGATTATGTCAGGCAAACTCAGCAGCCTGACCAACCAAACAAATGTTTTACCCTATTGACTGAAGCTATCTCAGTGATTTATGATCGAACGCGAGCGATACAAAGTACCAAGCGCCGCACATGATGAGCGTCGCACATGATGAGCGCCCCAGGATTCAAACGATCTAACAGATATTTTTGTGCATATCATAACGATCATGGACATTCCATGGATGAGTGCTGGCAACTGAGTGAAGAGATTCAACGCTTAATTAACAATGAGGAGTTTGTACAATATACACCCGGATCGCTGTGAGGAGATCCATTCTCCAAACAACGAGAAACCGGCTAATGGAGAAGAAACGGAAGCTAACAAACAACAGTGGATTCTCACTATATAGGAGGGAGCTAAACCAAAGGACAAGGGGTAACTCCGAGAAAACGAGCTAAAAACGAGCTCGACCTATATGAAATAGATGCAAATTCTTATCGCAATTACAAGGATCCAGTAGCTGATCTCACGTTTAATGACGATGATCTCAGAGGTGTTAGTCTACCTCACGAGGACGCTCTAGCTATCCACCTAGATATCAGAGCAGTTATGGTGACTCGAGTGCTGGTCGATGGTGGGAGCTCGACAAATATTATTTTTAAAAAAAGTTTCGACCGCATGCAAAATGTAGCCTCATATAGGCCTACTCAATGTACATTGGTCGGTTATGAAGGAAAAACCTCACAATGCGTTAGGGAGGTGGAGCTGTTGGTAAAATTTGGCCATGGAGCCAAAAAGAAGAAACTAAAGACAGTGTTTATAATCTCTGATGCCCCAAGCCCTTACCATGCTATAATCGGAAGACCATGACTGCATAAGATGGAGGCGACGCCGTGCACATTCCGACCATGCATAAAATATCCAGTGGGTAGGTTGGTGGGAACAATACGAGGCAGTTAGGGAACCGCGCGAACATGTTATGCGATCGCGTCAGACCCGTCCAAACCTCTCTGATAGCGATTAAACGGCGAGGAGGATCCCAAACTAGAAACACTAGTGATGTAGTGAAGACTGCGAACAGACTAGTTTCTTTCCTAGGTATCAGAATTGGGTCAAACAGGTACTCAAATCGAAGATTTCGACGAGCCCATCAGATTTCAAAAATGTGACTTTGTCACTAAGTTTGATACCCAGATTCGACCTGTAGAGCCTTCGAAAACTAGTTTTAATATTTTAGCGTTATTTTATTTATTTTATTTTATTTTAAGACATTTATGTAATTTTATTTATTTGGAATTAGGGTTTTGGGTCATGCTATATAAAGCATCCTATACCCTATTTTGCCGTCAGACTTTGATTAATTGAATTTTGAGAATTATTATTCTGAGTCTCCTTATTTCTCTAACCTAGGGTTAGGGTTTTATCGTTGTCTGTTTCTTCTATTTCCGCTTCGCTACCATATTGGTATCAGAGCCCAAAAATTCCTGCTACGCAGATACAGGAATCATGTTCCAGGTACCTCTTGATTTGAAGGCTAGACTAGAGAACGACATCTTCCTGTCTACCTGCACAATTGGAGGAAGAATTTGCAAAGTTGTAATTGATTCAGATATCTATGAGAATCTGATTTCAGAGGAGGCTGTTCAGAAACTGGCGTTGAAGACTGAAGCTCTTCCATACCCATACATACTGTCAGGACTGATAGAGTACACTGAGGTAACAGTTTCTAAACGGTGTCAAATTGCATTTTCTGTTGGTAATTACAAAGATACAGCATGGTGTGACGTAGTTCCTATGGACGTTTACCATCTAGTTTTAGGAAGTCCATGGAGATTTAAGAGAAATTCTACTTATGATAGTAGAACAAATCGATACAGTTTTGTGAAAGATGGTATCAAGTTAATATTAGTGCCATCTAGAGTAATGTCTCCAAAACCACCACCAGTTAAGGAGTTTCATGCTCAAATTGCACCAGCTGCCGATCTTAGTTGTGATGCTAAAACTGTGTCTGACTCCGTGTTTGACAAACCACTCTAAGATACAAATATTTTTGAAGATGTACCAGGGTTGGTATTTGACAAACCAGTCTACGATGAGTATGATGATGATTGGGATGATGAAGATCTAATTGATATTGAGGAGAAACTTGTAGATCGAGATATTGTCTCAGGCTTCAATACACTAGACTACATCGCTTCAGACCTTCTATTGAAGAAGCACTGCAAACTAGCAGATTTTATTGTGGAGATGCATCTTCCAGGTATTTTATGTTATCCTAAAATAAAACCTTTGATTCGGTTTTCGGTGGATACATGTTGTCGTATTGGAAATATGGAAGATGATATTTTTGTGTTTGAGATTATGTATAAATTGATAAAACAAAATAATAGTGTTTTAATGGATAAAAGACTAGGTTTTGTAATAGAACCTGGAGGATTTTTGTGTGATGGTTGGGGAAATAAAAGAAAGTGTTACAAGTTAAAAATAGAAAATTGAGTGTATTTGAATCTGCTGGCAGGTATATACTCTCAAGAACTTGAGAAGCCATGTACTATTAAACAAAGAGGAATTGTTCCTTTCTAGCAAGGGTTTTGATGTGATACAAAAAGCACAGTCTGGAACTGGAAAGACAACAACTTTTTGCACGTGCAAAGGTGATGTTGTGCTTATAAATGGGTTGAAAAAAAGCAGACATAGAACAAGTGGGTGGAGTATATCTTGATACTGGTGACCACAGTACTGCTGATGACATGGTAAAGAGGGACAAAACTGAGAAACCACTTCTTGACAAGAGCGGCAGCATTCAGATTTTCACCTCTTACACCCTTATCATCGGTGAACACACCAATGTTTTTGCAGTTCTTTCAATGTTTCAGCCTTCCGAATTCGAGGTCGAATTCTTCCCAACCGGGGAAGGATGATGTAGCGAAGACTGCGAACAGACTGGTTTCTTTCCTAGGTATCGGAATTGGGTCAAACAGGTACTCAAATCGAAGATTTCGACAAGCCCATCAGATTACAAAAATGTGACTTTGTCACAAAGTTTGATACCCAGATTCGACCTGTAGAGCCTTCGAAAAACAGTTTTAATATTTTAGCGTTATTTTATTATTTATTTTATTTTAAAACATTTATGTAATTTTCCTTATTTGGAATTAGGGTTTTGGGTCATGCTATATAAAGCATCTTATACCCTATTTTGCCGTCAGACTTTGATTAATTGAATTTTGAGAATTATTATTTTGATTCTCCTTATTTCTCTAACCTAGGGTTAGGGTTTTATCGTTGTCTGTTTCTTCTATTTCCACTTCGCTACCAACTGGATCCTACCTCGCCGGACCCAATGGATGACCCACGTGACAATGTTGATTCAACTGACATGGATACTGGTGAGGTTAATTTACGTTTGAGGGTAATTGAGTAATTTGTTCAGAGTTTTGTGGAAGTTTATGGGTATTTAGTGTTTTGAGTAGAGAGTAGAGGGAGAATTAAGCTGCCTAGTTGCAGTTAATTTTCATTACCCACATTTAATGCAGGTGGTTGGGTATTTATACCGTTACATTTGAGGCCTAATGGGCTTTCGGGTCATGTTTAAAGACCCATGAGCTCTAAGTAGGAGAGCAAGTAGCTTAGTCAAGAAGTGTTTAGGTTTTTTAGTACTTTTGTCATAGTCTGAACAACTCAATGGGCTGAGTGTTCGAAGTGTGTTGTCCGGTCCGATGAGTTTGGTCTGATTTGTCCTTGTCCGGAGAGGAGGCAGAATTCGGACTCATCAGGAGCCCCTTTTTTAGGTGTTTGTTCAAATACCTTTGTCAAAAACCTGAAAAACAGTCCGATGTCAGGGGTGGTTTTAATCCGGATAGGTCTGTTTGTCTTATGGTTTTATTCGGACTGATAAAGCTTCATGAATCAAACGGTTTTGTGCCAGAGTTCATGGGACACGTGTCGCTTTCTGGTTGGTTGCTTCAGCCGTTTTTTCATCTTAAATTTCGAACCCACCTTCTTCGAAAAGCAACCTCTTAATTAAAGGTGGTGACATCTGGTGTGGATAAAAGTAGCCTGAGGGTAGGCTGGTAATTTCAAGTAGAGTTTTAAGGTGGTGTAAGGGTGTTTCAAGGTGGTGTAAGGGTGTTTCAAGGTGGAGAGAGAATTAAGCAGCTTGGCAGCAGTTAATTTTCATTACCCGAAGTTAATGCTGGTGGTTGAGTATTTATAGTATGTTATTTGGGCCCTTATGGGCTTTCGGGTCAAGTTTAATGGACCCGGGTCATGTTTAAAGACCCATGAGTTCTAAGCAGGAGGACAGGTAGCTTAGTCTAGAAGTGTTTAGGTTTTTTAGTACTTTTGTCATAGTTCGAACAGCCTTAGGCTCACATTGGTTCGAAGTGATCTGTCCGGTCCAAAAGTTCTGTCCGGTGTTCGGAGAGAATTACACTGATCTGCCCTTCCGGGGAGCACTCCGAATTCGGACTCATCAGGAGCCCCTTTTTAGGTGTTTGAACAAGCGTCCTTGTCAAAGAACTGAAAAACAGTCCGATTCAGGAAGTGTTTTTCAATTCGAAGAGAGTTGGGGACAAACCCGGACAGACCGAACGTTTCGAATTCCAAACGGTTCTTACCAGAGTTAATGGGACACGTGTCACTCTCTGATTGGTCACTTTAGCCGTTTTTTCACCTTGAACTTTGCACCACTTTCTCGAACAAGTTACCTCTTTTAAATGTCATTAATGACATCAGCGCCGTCTTTTAATCATTGCCCAACTTTTCGGATTCTCCTAGGAATCAACTCCTTTTTTCACATTTACTATAAATTCTAATTCACTTTTCACTGTCTCATTATCTCTTTCAAATTTCACTCTGCAATTTTACTCCGAGCTTTATCTCTCTAGAACTTCAAAACTTCCTTGGCTGTTTATGTTTATAGGAAGAACAGCACTGATCAAGGGCGGCTGGCTTAACCTTTCAGAATTGGAGAAAGCTCAAAGAGTTGAGAAGGAAAAACGACTTGCTGCAAGGCTACCATCGTCGCCTATTGAGAAACCAGCCTCTTCTGTCGCAGAATCTGATAGAGGTTCATCTTCTTCCAAAGGTACAAAACCTAAAAAACTCTTTCAATCAACGCTCTCCCCTATAGTATATGGCTCCTCAGTTCAGGAGTCGATTCCTGCTGTTGAACCGGGAGTTACTGTCACAAGTGTTAGGAAAAAATCTTCTTTCATTGCTATGGGGTCTGACTCTGACCATTCCCCGGACAAGCTAATCATGAAAAGGCCAAGTAGGTTGGTCAAAGGGCTTTCTTCTAAAAACACACCCTCGAAATCGGGGGCAAAAGATAGTGTATCAGGGTCTGGGGCAACTATAAAGGCTCCCCGGGAGAGGCTGACAGGACTAGAGGCCAGCAGCCCACTACCCCCCAAGGAATCTTCTACCTCAGAAACTCAAATTGAGGTGAGAAGTCGGGTAAATACGGACAGCCAACAGTCCGGAGGATCAGCTCTGCCAAGCCTCAATCCTCCCCGGACTATTTCTACTGAAGCTCCCCCAACGATTATGGAGGAGAGGATGGAGGACTCCACTGAGGAGGTTAGATTTGAGTCCGAGTCCTCCGGACAGGCTGATACTGCTATCGTTGTTGCCAAGAAGGGCAAAGAGGACTTGTATCTGAGGCACCCGGACCTGCTGGAGAGCCTTGAAGGGAGAGTAGGGCCATGCTTTCATAAAGTAGAGTTCAAGTATCTTTCAGCTTTGCTAAGGACCAAGTATGCGTTCATCCATACTTCAGATCTGGGTCGGTTGCGCACTAAGTGGGGGATCCCTGAGAATGTAAAGATACGAATTCCCATCGATCCGGAGACCCCGATGGACTGCAAAAGGAATGAGATAGTCTTCTTCACGGAGCTATTCAACTGGGGACTCAGGTTCCCACTGGACCCGGAGATAGTGCGCTATTTTCACTTGGTCAAGCTCTGCCCGACACAGCTAAGCCCCAACGGTTGGTTCACCTTGATGTCATGTATTATGGCGTCTAGGTTATCTGGAATCCCTCTTCCTATGGAAGAGTTTGCAGCTGTGGCCAACTTGTGCAAACATCATCAGTTCCCCTTCTACCATTTCAACATGGGGAACGATCTTAAAGCTGTCGATGATCTCCTGGAGTCGGAGAGCAAATGGAGGAGCCAATTCTTATTTGTCAGTGGCTCATGGGAGAATGGCAAGAAAATCAAAACCGGAGAGAATCCAAGCCTCCTCAGGAGTAGATGGAGGAGCGATCGTAAGTTTTTACTTTAAGTTTCTGTTCGAATTTCTCTTTTCTTTTAAGTTTATGCTAATTAGTTTCTCTTTTGTTTTATCAGAGCTGCCAAAGGAGTTCGGAGACTACCTGAAGGCCGGACAGGTCTCCTGTGGAAAAATCAACGCTTGGGCCGCAGAGAACTGGGAGAACCGGTTCCATAAAGCCTTCACTTCTGGGAACTTAGCAAGGTCTCACCTGTGGAACACCACAGGTCGAAGAGACCTAACTTCGGAGGAGTTCTCCACCCAACCTGATGAAGACATCGTGCTGAGAAGGTCTCATGAACTGGATGGGACTCTCTTCCTGCCTGCCCGGGCCAGAGCCCCAAGTAAAATGAAGGGCAAGAAGAAGAAAGGCAAGAGGGTGGCAGGTGACGATGAGAAGGAGGCCCCAACAGACACAGAGGGACTGGCACAGGTTCAAATTGATGCAGCCCTTTTACAAGTGGTGGAACAGGAGAGCGAGAAGCAGGAAGTGAACCTCCCTAAGCCCTCAAGGGCTTCTAAGAGGACTCGCAAGCAAACAAGTGAGAGTGCTGATAGGGAGGCCAAGAAGAAGAAGACTTCCCAAGGAGATGAGGTTGCTCTCCGGGACCCGGAGCCTTCTTTCCCTACTGACCCTACACTGGCCGAAGAGATCCCAAGAGACTTTCAAGAAGAGATCCCAAGGGAATTCCACACAGATGAAGTTGAGGGGGGAGAGCTTAACTTAGACGAAATGGACATCACCGGTCTGGGTGGACTTGGTGAATATTTTCTTGGGCTGTCCAGAGACGAGTTCGCAGGGCCCTACGTCCCTCCAAGCAGCTCCAACACAGTTAACTTCAACGGTAAGACTTTTATGGTTTCCAGTGAGAGGGATGTTATAGCCCATTCTATCCTTAGCAACGTGCAGCCAATACTTACTTTGGAAAGGCAAGTCCGAAGCCAGGCAGACACCATCAAAGACCTCAAGTCGGAGAAGGAAAAACTTTCCGAGGACCTCCGGACTGCTGCCAATAAGGTTGATTTGCTCAAGGAGGCAAATGATCAGCTAAAGAAGAATCAAGATGAAAGAAACACAAAAGTTGCTTCCTTGGAAGAGACCGTAAAAGATCTCCGGGCTAAGCTGTCCGGACTGGAGAAAGACGTGACAGCCTCAAGGGGAGAAACTCCAGCAAAGGAGAAGCTCGTCACCAACCTGACCACTGACAAAATTGGTTTAGAGAATGCAGTGACTCAGGCTGTTGAAGAGAAAGCTGCTTTGGTGAGGGATCAAGAGGCCATGATCAAGGCCAGGATCAACGCCTATGCCAGGGAGATGATCCAAAGCGAGGAGCTAATGATTCAAAAGGTGAAGTCTGACATGGTCCTCCTGTTTCACGAGAAATTCCCGAAGAGGAGACTAGGGGAATTATGGCGCTATGTGGATGATGCTGATCTCCCACACTGGACCATGGTTGATGAGGGGTACTCCGGTGAGTCTTCGTCCGGTGATGAAGAGGAAACCGGAGAGAGCCCAGGTGAGGAAGAGATTGACCCCAAGGGTAAGAAGATAGTAGAAGAGAAAAGCGACATCAAGGGCAAGAAAGCAAATGAGGGTGAGCCATCTTCAAAGGCTCAACCTTAACTTATAATTTATTTTGTTTATCTTTTGTTCGAACTAAAGTCCTTGGAAGGCCAAGGCACTCTTTTTGTGACGGTGTCCGTATTATTCGGACAGATTTTTGTACTGTGCCCAAACTTGTTTAAAAAGTCCTTGGAAGGCCAAGGCAGTTTTAAGTTTGTTTGAATGAATATTTTATTTTGCTCAAGCATCCTCTTCTTTCATTATTTGTTTAAATAGCTGGAGTTTAAGTAGTTTTATTGTATTGTGAGAGTATTAAGACTCTCCGGCTAGAATTTAAATAGCCCTTAAATCTTTTAACCCGGGTAGTATGATAAGAGACAAAATTTTGAAAATACTTAGAGAATTTTGAAGAAGGCACCAAGTTTCATTGAAAGCTCTCCGTGCCACCGAAGAGGGGAAGGTATGCCCCCAAATATTTACATGGATGTTTAAACAAGTAAATATTTACACAAGTTTTATTCCAAGTACATTCGAAGGTGTTCAATATTCCAAGGGTGAGTTAAAACCCTGCCATCTTTGTCTTCCAACCAGTATGTCCCAGGCTTGATTCTTTCAACCACAGTATACGGACCCTCCCAAGTTGGGGCCAGTTTTCCGAAGAGCTTTTCCTTAGTATGCAAGAAAACTTTCCTTAATACTTTATCTCCTGGTTGAAAATCTCTTCTTTTAACTTTAGAAGCAAACCTGCTTCTCATCAAGCCCTGATAGTGTGCCATTCTAAGATGAGCTTTCACCCGTCTTTCTTCGATTAAATCAAGCTAATTTCTAATTGTCATCTCATTAGCCTGTCCGGAGAAGTTATGAACACGAAAGGAGGGGAGTGTCTTTTCTATGGGAGCTACTGCATCCATTCCATAGACCTAGGCAAAAGGGGATTCTTGTGTTGCAGCCCCAGGTGTTGTCCGGTAGGCCCACAAGACTTCTTGTAGATAACTAGGCCATTTCCCAGCAGCCCCTTCCAAATTTTTCTTTAAACCGGACAGTATTGTTCTATTAGCCACTTCAACTTGCCCATTGGCTTGTGGGTGGAAAGGTGAAGAAAAGCAGTGCTGAATACCTCTTGAGGCACAGAAGCTTTCCATTTCTCTGTTGTCAAACTGTGGCCCATTGTCTGTTGTTATTTTCTGGGGGACACCAAATCTGCAACATATGTTGGATAGAATGAATTTTATAACAGCTTTTGAGGTTGTCCCTGCCAAGGGGGCTGCATCTATCCACTTCGAGAAGTAGTCAATGGCTACAATTATGGTTTTACGCCCTCTGGACGCCACAGGGAGAGGCCCAACTAAGTCCAATCCCCATCGAGCAAAAGGGATGGGCTCAGAAATTGATTCCAAAGGAATGGCTGGTACATGAATTTCATTGCTGTACCTCTGGCATGGGTCACACCTTCTTATCAGCTCCTTAGCATCTTTCATAATTGATGACCAATAGTATCCGGAGAGTAGCACTCTTCTTGTTAAAGCTCTAAATCCATAATGGGCTGATCCCTCACCATCATGCAATTCGGAGAGAACTGTCTGTGATTCATGATCCCCTAAACAACGTAGGAGAGGTTTGCTATAGGATTTTTTGTACAACACTTCTCTTATCATCAGGAAACCACGAGCCCTGTGTTTCAATGTTCTGGCTTGTGATTTATCCAAGGGCACGATGCCATCGGACAGATATTGTATAAGAGGAGACCTCCAGTCTTGAGGCCGATTCACTTGTACTTCAAAAACTTCCTATTTTATACCTTCATTGAGTTGAATAGAAGGGATTTCAAGCACATGGATCCATGGGTAGGACTCCGTATATGCTATCGTTGCCAATGAATCTGCTAGCTCATTATCTGCCCGGGGGATGTGCTCATAGACAACAGCTTTAAACTTTAACGCTTCATTTTTTAAGAGGAGTAAATACTTGACCAATTGCTCCTTTCTAGCCTCTGATAGCCCCAAGGCATGGTGGACAAGCAACTGGGAGTCACTTAGTAGCTTGACCCTTTTAGCTCCACAGATATAGGCCAACTTTAACCCAGCTATGGCTGCTTCGTACTCGGACTCATTATTGGATGCCCTGAAAGCAAAACAAATAGCTTGGTACATGTTGTCCCCGTATGGGGAAGTGAGACATATTCCTGCCCCAGATCCCATGGAACTGGATCCTCCGTCTGTTCGGACAATCCACACTTTCTTGTCTTTTGAATCAGTAGGTTGCTCCGAATCCCTGTCAGAGTGGAATTCAACCAGAAAATCAGCCACAACTTGGGCTTTTACCGCTGTTCGGGGAGCAAAGTCTATGTCGAAGTCCCCCAACTCTACTGACCACTTGGTCATTCTGCTTGAAATGTCTGCTTTTTGAAGGACATTCTTCAAAGGGAAGGACGTTCGGACAATGATAGGATGAGCCTGGAAGTAGGGCCTCATTTTCCTTGCAGCTATCACCAAGGCTAATGCCAGTTTTTCAAGTTTCAAGTAACGCCTCTCAGCATCAATCAAGCTTTTGCTGATGTAGTACACTGGGTGAGGATGCCCATCAACCTCCCTTACTAACACAGCACTGATGGCACAACTTGAAACAGCCAGATATACAAAGAGAGTCTCCTTATCAACCGGTTTGAACAAAGTCTTGGGAGAGGAAAGATGTTTCTTGATTTCATTAAATGCTTCATTACACTGTGGTGTCTATTCAAACCCCTTGGCACCCCTCAAGGTTTGAAAGAATGGAGCACACCTGTCCGAAGACCTGGAGATGAATCTGTTTAAGGCAGCCAATCTCCCCGTTAATCGCTGTACTTCTTTAATGTTTCGAGGAGGCTCCATTTGGAACAAAGCATTGAGTTGGTCCGGGTCGGGCTGTATTCCATGCTCACTTATAATATACCCTAAGAACTTCCCGGACTGCACTCCGAACACACACTTTTCAGGGTTTAGCTTCATATTTACTTTGGCCAAGTTGGCAAAAGTCTCTTGGAGGTCGGACAAGTGCAACTGCTCATCCACGCTTTTTACCATCATATCGTCAATGTAAACCTCCATATTTCTTCCAATTTGATCAGCAAATGCCTTGTTGACTAACCTTTGATAAGTAGCCCCAGCATTTTTCAAGCCAAAAGGCATCACCTTGTAGCAATGTAGACCCCTATCAGTGACAAACGTGGTATGCTCTTGATCTTTTGGATCTACTTGAATCTGATTGTACCCGGAGAAGGCATCCATGAAGGAGAGAAGCTTGTTCCCAGAAGTAGAGTCTACTAACTGATCTATCCGGGGGACCGGATACAAGTCTTTTGGACAAGCTCGATTGAGGTCTGTGAAGTCAATGCACATACGCCATTTGCCATTCTTCTTTTTTACTAAGATAGGATTGGCAGTCCACAAAGGGTATTGAGATTCTTTAATGTGCCCCATCTTTGTGAGCCTGTCAACCTCTTGTACAATGACATCAGCCTTTTCTTTTGAGAAAGCTCTCCTCTTTTGTACCACTGGTGCCACATCTCTCCGGACGGATAGGTGATGGGAAATCACCTCTGATGGAACTCCAGTTACATCAGCATTGCACCAAGCAAAAACGTGCTGATGGTCTTTCAAGAATTTCAACATTCCTTCTTTCAACATTGCTGGCATTTTGGACCCTATCCTGACACTTTTTCCTTCTTCCAAGCAGTGCGTTTCAACCTCTTCAATTGGAATCAACACTCCGGGGGTCTCTCTGGGGTCATCAATTTCACCCTCACCCCCAGGAAGACCCTCGGACTGCTATTGATCATTTATATGGACTGCCTCCAGCGTTCGTGGAGCCAAGGCAGTGGCATAGCATTCTCTTGCAATCTTTTGGCTGCTCCGGACAACCCCAACCTGTCCCTGAACATCATACTTTAAACACTGGTGGACTGTCGAAGCCACCGCATGCATCCTAGAGAGCCAAGATCTCCCTAAAATAGCATTATAGCAGGTGGGACAATCCACCACAATGAAGAGTATTCTAACCATTTTCTTGAAAGGGCCCCTGCCCAACAACACTTCTTCTTCAAACTCCCCGATCACATCGGCTGAGCTGCCCGTGAAGCCCACGATTGACCTGTCCGACTTTTGAATCACAGCTGGATTTTTCATTTTCTTGTAAGTGTCTAGGAAAATGATATTGGCAGAGCTTCCAGTATCTACCAGAATTCGCCTTATCTCATTGCCCCCTATAGATGCTCCTATAACAACATCATCCTCATGAGGGCCAGCAATGTCTCTTAAATCATCCCCATCAAAGACAATGAATGGGAATGAATTTGGTGATTGATAAGAGGTCATGCCTCTTTCTAGCTGGGAGGCCAAATTATGAACATGCCTTTTTCTTGAAGAAGTAGTAGGAGCTGTCACAGTGTCCCCTCCGAAAATTGTCAGTGACTCGAAGAATTTAATGAGCCCGGAGACGGATCTAGAACGCTCCTCTATAGCACCCACTCTGTTTCGTGTTGGATCAGGATCCAAGTATTCAGATTCCACATCAAACCTTTCAACTATTACCATAGCCCCCTCTGGGGCAGCATTACCCGGACCAGCCCGGTGAGTGTTGTCAGGCCTGTTGCCTCCTTTTCTCTTAACGTATGCACCCAACTTTCCCCTTTCAATCAAGTTTTGTACCTCTTGTTTCAATGCTATACAATCATCAGTGGTATGGCCAATATCATTGTGGTATTGGCAAAAGGAGTTGTTACGATGCTCTCTGGGAGACTGCAAGGTTGCCGGTCTCCGGTAGTGTACCTCATCTTTTGTTTTATCAAAAATGGTGGCCACGCTTTCTTTAAGTTCTGCGAACCACTCCGGTTGGACCCATGGCCCTCTTTTGTTTCTGGATTGCTGACTTTAAGCAGGAGCAGCTGCCTGGGACTGAGCTTTTCCTTTACCATGCCCCTGTCCGGTTTCTCTTGCTCTATTCCCGGACTGATTTTGATTTGGAGTTGGTGCCACCGGGGTGGATCTCACCTGTCTGTGCACCCTGGTCTTTTTTGTTTCATCAACTTTTATTTGCTTGCCAACTTGATTTAGCAATCCTCCCCAGGTCATGGCTTTCTTCCTGGTCACCGAATCAGCCAGGTTGCCTGGGTTCAAACCTTGTCTTAGGGATGCTATTGCCACATGTTCGAAGCAATCAGCCAACCCATTCTTTGTGTTTACAAAACGACTTATGTACTCTTTTAACGACTGATTTGGCTCTTGGGCACAATGGATTATTGTGTCTCCATTGCCCTTCAGCTCCTTACTCCCCACAAAGTGCCTTCGAAAGGCCACCCAAAAAGTATCAAAGTCTTTAATACAACCCTGAGGCAGGCTGTTGTACCATTTCAGAGCACTCCCCGTAAAAGATTGGGAGAATGCCCTACAGAGTAGTTTATCATCATCATCAAAGTTCATCATGAAGTTCTTGAATTGCTCCAGATGATTGTCCGGATCAGTACTACCATCGTACTTCTCCATCTTGGTGCTGTCAAACCTCTTAGGGAGGTTTCCGGACAGGATTTTAGAAGAGAGTGGAGACTGCCTCCAATTCCTTCCACGACTGAACACGGTATCCTCATTAGGAGTTGCAAAGATACCTGGCTCATCGTGGAAAGCAAAAGGATCCATCAACATCTTGTCTGTATACCTCCGGTGGTGAGATGATCCTTTTCCAATATGCCTTTTCATTCTTCCATGGTGATCTCTTTTTCTCGAATACTTCTTTACCTGCTTTTTCTTTTTCTTGGTTCGACCCTCATCACTGCTAGAGGACAAGAATTTTTCATTTCCCTCACTGTCCGAAGAGTTGCCCGAAGATTCTGAACTTGAGTCAGAGCTCTCCACAGGCATGGACCGGTGAGACTTTTTAGAGCTGGCATGTGTCTTTTTAGTGCTCACACGAGTTTTCGAAGCCTCAGGCTCTCGAGGGTTTTCAGTGTGATGAGCAGCTGGCGCTTTGTATTTCCCTTTCATGCCCATCTTGGCCTTTTCAGCCCTCAGAGCTTCTATCTCAAGCTTTAACCTGTCGCGCTCTTGGACAGTATACTCATCGTTCTCCTCCACCACTTCGAGCAAAGCTGGTGGAAGCTCTGGATTATCTGAATTCATTCGGACAGAAATTCTTTGACTGGTTTCGAATACTTGATTTAGGCACCGTCGCCTCCCACTGTGGTCGCCAATTTGGTGTGGATAAAAGTAGCCTGAGGGTAGGCTGGTAATTTCAAGTGGAGTTTTAAGGTGGTGTAAGGGTGTTTCAAGGTGGTGTAAGGGTGTTTCAAGGTGGAGAGAGAATTAAGCAGCTTGGCAGCATTTAATTTTCATTACCCGAAGTTAATGCTGGTGGTTGAGTATTTATAGTATGTTATTTGGGCCCTTATGGGCTTTCGGGTCAAGTTTAATGGACCCGGGTCATGTTTAAAGACCCATGAGTTCTAAGCACGAGGACAGGTAGCTTAGTCAAGAAGTGTTTAGGTTTTTTAGTACTTTTGTCATAGTTCGAACAGCCTTAGGCTCACATTGGTTCAAAGTGATCTGTCCGGTCCAAAAGTTCTGTCCGGTGTTCGGAGAGAATTACACTGATCTTCCCTTCCGGGGAGCACTCCGAATTCGGACTCATCAACATCAGCGCCGTCTTTAATCATTACCAATCTTTTTGAATTCTCCTAGGAATCAAACTCCTTTTTTCAGATTTACTATAAATTTAAACACTTTCTACTGTTTCACCATCACTCTCATATTTACTCTGCAACTTCTTAAAGCTTTTTCTCTCCAAAGCAAAAATTTACCCAGATAGTTTATGTTTACAGCGAGGAACGCTCTGATCAAAGGTGGGTGGCTCAACCTTTCTAAACTTGAAAAGGCGCAAAAGGTTGAAAGAGAAAGACGTATTGCAGCTGGATTACCCGTTTCGCCCATCGACAAGCCAGTGACTTCATCCACAGAATTAGATCAAGGTTCTTTTTCCTCAAAAGGCACCAAGCCGAAAAAGCTATTTCAAACTAATCTCTCCCCCATTATCTCTGGTTTCTCGGTTCAAGAATCGGAACCTGTTGTTGAGCCAGGGGTAACAGTTACCAGCTTCAAAAATCCCTCCGCCTTCTTAGCTATGGGGTCAGACACTGAAAACTCCCCTCAAAAGTTAGTCTACCGGAGAAAAGGCCGGCTGGTAAAGGGTCAGGCGTCTAAGAGCACTCCTTCAAAGTCGGGTGCCAAAGACAGCAGCACTGGGTCAGAAGTGCCTATCAGAGCTCCCAAGGACAGACTGTCTGGTCCGGAGGGTAGCAGCCCAGGTTTTCGAAGAGAAACCTCTGCATCGGAGCCCCAGTCGGAGGCCAGAATCCAAGGGAACACTGAAGCCCAGCAGTCCGGAGACCAGGCTGAGCCAGATCTGAACCCCCCCCCCCCCCCCCCCCCTTGCTACTGCCAGTGAAAACCGTTCATCTATTATGGAGGAAGTAATGGAGGACTCTATCGAAGAGGCTCCATTTGAGTCTGAGCCCTCCGGTCAGACCAGTAGTGCTGTTGTTGCCAAAAAAGACAAAGGCAAAGAGAAGTCGTGCTTGAGGCATCCGGATCTACCGGAGAGTCTTGAAGGAAGGGTGGGGCCTTGTTTTCACAAGGTCAATGTCAGGTACCTCCTCGCCCTGCAAAAGATTAACTACGCATTCATCCACACAGCTGAACTGGGCCGGATGCGTACGAAGTGGGGAATACCGGAGAACGTGAAGATCAGGATACCCATACACCTAGAGACTCCCATGGACTGCAAATTAAGCAAAATTGTCATCTTCACGGAGTTATTCAATTGGGGGCTCAGATTTCCCTTGGACCCGGAAATTGTCAGATACTTCCATCTAATAAAGCTCTGTCCGAGCCAGCTGAGCCCCAATGCCTTGTACAGCCTCATGGCCAGCGTTATGGCTTCAAGGCTCTCCGGGATTCCTCTACCAATGGAGGAGTTTGCTGCTGTGGCCAGTCTCTGCAGAAACCACCACATCCCCTTCTACCATTTCAACATGGGGGATAACTTCAAAGCTGTGGATGACTTACTAGAGTCGGAGAGGAATTGGAAGACCCAGTTCCTGTTTCTTAGTGGCGCTTGGGAGAATGGGCAGAAGATCAAGTCTGGAGTTAACCCAAGCCTTCTCACAAGCAGATGGAGGAGCGATCGTAAGTCTCTTACTTTACATTCTTGTCTCTCCTTTTTTTATTTAAAAAAGTTAGTTTAAACTAATTGGTCTTACTTTTGCCTTAGCAGAACTGCCCAACGACTTCATTGATCATTTGAAAACCGGGCAGACCACTTGCACCAAGATCAACTCTTGGGCCGCTGAGAAGTGGGGGAATCGGTTCCATGCTGCTTTTACCGGGGGCAACTTGGCAAGGTCTCATCTGTGGAACACCACAGGTCGGAGAGACTTAACTTGGGAGGAACTCACCACCCAGCCTCCTCCGGATGTAGTGCTCAAGAGGACGCATTATCCGGATGGGACACTCTACCTGCCAGGCCGGGCCAAGGCCCGAGCAAGATGAAAGGAAAAAAGAAAGGCAAGAAGGTGGTGGGTGGAGCTAACCCTGCTGAGGTGGAGGTGGATGCTCCAGTGCATCCGGAGGGGGCAGTCCTCAGTCAAATTGATGCTGCTCTCTTGGAAGTGGTGGAGCAGGAGACTGAAAGGCAAGAAGTGCACTCCCCAAATCCTCCAAGGGCTTCCAGGAGAGATTGTAAACGGGGAGCTGAAAGCAAAGACAGGGAGGCCAAGAAGAAAAAGACCTCTAAGGGTGACGAACTCTCTCTCCGACCTCCGGAGTCTCTTCCCCAAGATGAACCCACAGACCCAACACAAGCTGAGGAGATACCTGGTGACTTCCAAACTGATGAGGTCGAAGGGGGAGATCTTAGCATTGATGGGGTTGACATCACTGGTCTAGGTGGGCTTGGTGAGTACTTCATCAATCTTCCCAAAGATGACTTTGCTGGGCCTTATCTCCCTCCAAGCACTTCGAACACAATCACTTTTAACGGTAATACTTTTACTGTTTCAAGTGAATGGATGTTATAGCTCATTCTTTGTTAAGCAATGTTCAGCCTGTGCTCGCGTTGGAGAAACAAGTTCGAAACCAGGCAGACATTATAAAAGACCTTAAGTCTGACAAAGAGAGGCTGCCCGACGACCTTCTTACTGCCATTTCAAATGCTGCCATCCTAAAGGAAGAAAACGAAGAGTTGAAGAGGAACCAAGAAGTGAGTACCACAAAAGTCACCACACTAGAGAACACTATCACAGAGCTCCGGGAGAAGCTGTCCGGACTTGAGAAAGATCTTGCCACCTCAAAAGGGGAGACCAAGGCCAAGGACCAAATCATCACCAACTTAACCAATGACAAAATTACACTTGAGAATACAGTGTCCAAAGCTGCCGAGGAGAAAGCTAGTTTGCTAAGGGAGCAGGAGGCCAAAATCCAAGCCAAGATCGATGCTTATGTCAACAACATGATCGACACTCAAGAGCAAATGTATGCCAAGGTAAGATCAGACATGTTCTTGCTCTTCCATGAGAAATTTCCGAAGAGGAACCTAGGGGATTTATGGCTTCATGTAGAGGTTGAAGACCTCCCATATCACACAATGGCCGAAGGCGACCGGATTGGCTTCTCTAGTGCATCTTCATCTGATGATGAAGAAAACACCGGGGAGAGCCCAAACGAAGAAAAAGGTAGATGAAGCCATCTTCAAAGGTTCAACCTTAATTTACGAATTACTTTTTTACTTTTCATGTTATCTGAGCCAAAGTCCTTGGAAGGCCAAGGAATTCTTTTGGTAAGTGTGTCCGGTATCTGACTGGATAGATCCTTTACTCTGTTTTGACAATTTAAAAGTCCTTGGAAGGCCAAGGCACTTAAGTTATTTTAACGAATATCCTCGTTTTGCACAATTTTCACCTTCTTTCATAGTATGTTCCAATTTTAATGGCTAGTGTTTAAATAGCCCTTAGTTATTTCATAGTGAGAGTGTTTAAATTCTCCGATGACGAATGTTTAAGTGGTCATCACTCTTTTATTTCAGTCCGGATGGTGTGATAAAAACAAAGTAAGAACACTTCGAAATGTTTTTAAGAAGGCATCAAATTTTATTTAAAACCCGGACACCTCATTAAAACCTCCCCGCGCCACCAGGGTAGAAAAGAGTATGCCCCCAAATATTTACATGGATGTTTAAACAAGTAAATATTTACACAAATGTTACTCTAAGTACATCCGGAGATGTTCGATATTCCAAGGGTGGGTCAGGACTCTTCCATCCTTGTCTTCCAGCCAATATGTTCCAGGTTTGAGCCTTTCAACAACCACATAAGGTCCTTCCCAAGTTGGGGCCAATTTTCCGAGCAGCTTTTCTTTGGTGTGTAAGAAGACTTTCCTCAATACTTTGTTCCCTCGCTGGAAATCTCTTTTTTAACTTTAGAAGCAAATCTGCTCCTCATCAAACCCTGATAGTGTGCGACTCTAAGGTGAGCTTTAACTCGTCTTTCTTCCACTAGCTCGAGCTGACCTTTGATTGCCACTTCGTTATCACATTCGGAGAAGTGGTGAACACGAAATGATGGAAGAGTTGCTTCTATGGGAGCTACTGCATCCATCCCATAGACCAAGGCAAAGGGTGACTCATGAGTTGCCGCCCCAGGTGTCGTCCGGTAGGCCGACAAGACTTCTTGTAAATAACTAGGCCACTTCCCAGCGGCCCCTTCCAAATTCTTCTTTAAACCGGACAGAATAGTTCAGTTAGACACTTCAACCTGGCCATTTGCTTTTGGGTGGAAAGGTGAAGAGAAACAATGTTGTATACCACTTGAGGCACAAAAACTCTCCATTTCCCTATTGTCGAACTCTGTCTGTTGTTATCTTTCGTGGGACACCAAATCTGCAACAGATGTTATATAGAATGAATTTTATGACAGCTTTTGATGTTGTTCCTGCTAGAGGGGCTGCTTCAATCCACTTCGAGAAGTAGTCTATAGCAACAATTATAGTTTCGCGCCCTCCGGATGCCATAGGGAGAGGTCCCACTAAATCCAACCCCCATCGAGCAAAAGGTATAGGCTCAGAAATTGATTCTAAAGGAATAGCTAGGACATGAATTTCATTGATGTACCTTTGGCATGGGTCACATCTTCTTACCAGCTCCTTAGCATCTTTCATGATAGATGGCCAATAGTAGCCGGCTAGTAAAACTCTCCTCGTTAATGCCCTGAATCCACAATGGGCTGATCCCTCACCATCATGTAATTCGGAGAGGACTACTTGAGACTCATCATCCCCCAAACAGCGCAAAAGAGGTTTACTGTAAGACTTTTTATATAGAATGTCTCTCAATATGATAAAACCACGAGCCTTGTGTTTCAATTTTCTTGCTAGTGATTTATCCAGAGGCACGACGCTGTCGGAGAGGTATTGCAGGAGAGGAAATCTCCAATCCTGAGGTTGTTTCATTTGTACTTCAAAAATTTCTTCTTCTTTACTCATATTAAGTTGAATGGAGGGGCTCTCCGACACATGGATCCATGGATACGAATCTGTGTATGCTATGGTTGCCAATGAATCTGCCAACTCATTTTCTGTCCGGGGTATATGTTCATAAACAACGCTTTTAAACTTGAGTGCTTCATTTTTAAGAAGAAGTAAATATTTCACTAGCTGCTCCTTTTTAGCTTCAGATTGACCTTGGGCATGGTGAATAAGAAGCTGGGAGTCACTCAGTAGCTTGACCCTCTTAGCCCCACAAATATAGGATAAATTTAAACCAGCTATAGCTGCTTCGTACTCAGACTCATTATTGGATGCCCTGAAAGAAAAACATATAGCTTGGTACATTTTGTCACCATACGGAGAAGG
Organism: Limnanthes douglasii subsp. nivea; assembly: GCA_036936605.1. Lineage (NCBI taxonomy): Eukaryota > Viridiplantae > Streptophyta > Magnoliopsida > Brassicales > Limnanthaceae > Limnanthes > Limnanthes douglasii. The sequence goes on from JAUPFV010000002.1 coordinate 239,586,581, forward strand.
TCAAACATACCCCTGCACCACAGCCCATAGTGCTGGATCCACCATATGTCCGGACGACCCAGACCTTTTTGTCTTTCATGTTAGTAGCCTGCTCCGAATCTCTGTCGGAGTGAAATTCAACCAAGAAATCAGCCACAGCTTGGGCCTTGACTGCCGTTCGAGGAGCAAAATCTATGTCGAAATCCCCCAATTCTACTGACCACTTTGTTATCCTACTTGAAACGTCTGCCTTTTGGAGGACATTCTTCAAGAGAAAAGATGTTCGGACAATGATAGGATGAGCCTGGAAATAAGGCCTCATTTTTCTTGCAGCTATTACCAGGGCTAATGCTAACTTCTCAAGTTTCAGATAACGCCTTTCTGGATCTATCAAACTCTTGATGATGTAGTATACTGGATGGGGTAATTATCCACTTCTCTCACCAACACAGCACTGATGGCACAGTTTGAAACTGCCAGATATACGAAGAGTGTCTCCCCATCAATTGGTTTAAACAAGGTTTTAGGGGAGGACAGATGCTTCTTGATCTCATCGAAGGCCTTATCACACTGTGAGGTCCAATTAAATCCCTTTGCACCGTTCAAGGTTTGAAAAAATGGGGCGCACCTGTCCGAAGACCTTGAGATGAATCTGTTTAAAGCAGCTAACCTCCCCGTTAGCCGTTGTACTTCTTTAATATTTCGAGGAGGCTCCATTTGCAATAGAGCATTAAACTGGTCCGGATCGGGCTGTATCTCATGCTCACTTATAATATAGCCTAGAAACTTCCCGGATTGTACTCTGAACACACATTTTTCTGGATTAAACTTTAAATTCACTTTCATTAGATTGGTAAAAGTTTCTTGCAGGTCAGCCAAGTGTAATTGCTCATCCACACTCTTCACCATCATGTCATCGATGTATACTTCCATATTCCTTCCAATCTGATCAGCAAAGGCTTTGTTTACCAATCTCTGATAAGTAGCCCCACAATTTTTCAATCCAAATGGTATTACCTTATAGCAATGAAGACCCATGTCAGTGACAAATGTGGTATGCTCCTGATCCTTTGGATCTACTTGGATCTGATTGTATCCGGAGAAAGCATCCATAAAGGATAGTAGTTTGTTCCCATAGGTGGAGTCTACTAGTTGGTCAATCCGGGGAACTGGATACAAATCTTTTGGGCAAGCTCTATTGAGATCTGTGAAGTCAATGCACATGCGCCACTTGCCATTTTTATTTTTTACCAAGACCGGATTGGCAGTCCACAAAGGATATTGAGACTCCTTGATATGCCCCATCTTCGTGAGCCTGTCAACCTCTTGTACAATAACATCAGCCTTTTCTTTGGAAAAAGCCCTTCTCTTTTGAACCACTGGTGCTATGTCTTTCCGGATAGATAAGTGATGTGATATCACATCTGCTGGAACCCCAGTAACATCAGTATTGCACCAAGCAAAAACGTGCTGATGACTTTTCAAAAACTTTAGCATCTCACTTTTCAGACCAGGTGGCATTTTAGACCCTATCTTGACGTTTTTTCCTTCTTCTAAACAATGTGTCTCTACCTCTTCAACCGGTATTAACAATCCAGGGGTCTCTCTGGGGTCATCAATTTCACCCTCACCCCCAGAAAGCCCCTCAAACTGCTATTGCTCGTTGATACGAACTTCCCCCAACGTCCGGGGAGCCAGGGCTGTAGCATAACATTCTCTTGCAACCTTTTGACTGCTCCGGACAACTCCCACCTGTCCCTGAACAACATATTTCAAACATTGGTGGATGGTTGAAGCCACTGCATGCATCCTAGAGAGCCAAGACCTCCCTAAAATTGCATTATAGCTAGTGGGACAATCCACCACAATAAAAAGTATCCTGACCATCTTCTTGAATAGGCCCTTGTCCAACAAAACTTCTTCTTCGAACTCTCTGATCACATCTGCCGAGCTGCCAGTAAAGCCCACAATTGATTTGTCCAAACTCTGAATTACAGCTGGATTTTTCATTCTCTTGTATGTGGTTAAGAAAAGGATATTGGCTTAGCTTTCAGTGTCCACCAGAATTCGTCTTATGTTATTGCCCCCAATAGATGCTCTTATGACAACAGCATCTTCATGAGGGCCATCTATATCTCTCGAATCATCTTCATCAAAAACAATGAAGGGGAAAGGAACTTGCGACTGATAGGAAGTCATGCCTCCCTCTAGCTGGGTGGCCAAAGTATGAACGTGCCTCTTCCTCGAAGAAGCAATAGGAGCTGTCATAGTATCCCCTTCGAAAATTGTAAGGGACTCAAAAAACTTAATGAGGCCGGAGACTGTTCTGGAACACTCCTCAATTGCACCCACTCTATTTCGAGTTGGATCAGGATCTAAGTATTCAGATTCCACGTCAAACCTCTCGATTATAACCATGGCTCCCTCAGGAGCAGCATTACTTGGACCAACCCGGTGAGTATTGTCAAGCCTGTTACCTCATCTTCTTTTGACATAAGCCCCCAGTTTTCCCCTTTCGATCAAGTTCTGAACCTCTTGCTTCAAAGCTATACAATCATCAGTGGTATGGCCAGTGTCATTGTGATACTGGAAGAAAGAGTTATTACGGTGTTCTCTAGGGGATTGTAGCGTGACCGGTCTTCTATAGTGTACTTCTTCATTTGTTTTATCATAAATATTGGCCACACTTTCTTTCAATTCTGCGAACCACTCCGGTTGAACCCAAGGCCCTCTCTTGTTTCTGGATTGCTGACTCTGAGCAGGAGCAGCTGGCTGAGACTGAGCTTTAGCCCTCTCATGCCCCTGTCCGGTCTCCTTTGCCTTGTTCCCGGACTGATTCTGATTGGGATTTGGTGCCACCGGGGCACACCTCACCTGTTTGTGCACCCTTGTTTTCTTTGTTTCATCAACGCTAATCTGTTTTCCAACCTGATTCAATAACCCTCCCCAAGTCATTGCCTTCTTTATGGTCACCGAATCAGCCAAATTGCCAGGGTTCAAGCCCTGCCTTAGAGATGCTATCGCAACCTGCTCGAAGCAGTCAGCCAACCCATTCTTGGTGTTCACAAAACGGCTTATATATTCTTTTAAGGACTCGTTCGGTTACATTTAGCTCTTTACTCTCAATGAATTTCCTTTGAAAGGCCACCCAAAAAGCTGGTGGTACTTCCGGGACGTCCGGATTCATTCAGAGTGACTTTTCTTGCTGGTTTCGAATGCTTGATTCAGGCACCTTCTTCTCCCACTGTGGTCACCAATTTGGTGAGGTTAATTTACGTTTGAGGGTACTTGAGTAATTTGTTCAGAGTTTTGTGGAAGTTTATGGGTATTTAGTGTTTTGAGTTGAGAGTAGAGGAAGAATTAAGCTGCCTAGTTGTAGTTAATTTTCATTACCCACATTTAATGCAGGTGGTTGGGTATTTATACCCTTACATTTGGGGCCTTATGGGCTTTCGGGTCATGTTTAATGGACCCGGGTCATGTTTAAAGACCCATGAGCTCTAAGTAGGAGAGCAAGTAGCTTAGTCAAGAAGTGTTTAGGTTTCGGACTCATCAGATACTACGATCATAGACACGCTCATAGGTGACGGTCGAATACTTCCACTAGGGAAGGAGTTGTCTCAAGACTCAAAGTTACGTTTACTGGCTTTATTAGCAAAAGCTTTAGATATTTGTGGTTGGGAGACAGCCGATGTCTCAGGGGTAAGCCCTTCAATTATAAGTCACAAATTAGCTATCAACCCTTGCGCCAAGCCAGTGCGTCAAAAGCGTAGATCATTTTTAGCAGAAAAGTAGGCGGCTATATTTGTTGAGGTGACCAAATTAAGTCGTTTGGGACATATCCGAAAAGCAAGATATACGGTCTGGATACCCAACCCTATCTTTGAAAAAAGAAGAGCGGTCAATGGAGAATGGTCGTGGACCTCACCAATCTAAACTAGACATGTTGTAAGGATGCTTTCCCATTACCACGTATCGATCAGTTACTCGATTCGACATCGGGTTGTGAATATTTATCATTTATGGATGCATACTCTTGGTATAACGAGATTCGCCTCCACCCATCCGACCAGGAGCACACAGCCTTTCCAACCAAGATAGGTCTCTACTGCTACACGGTCATACCTTTTGGGTTGAAGAAAGCAGGTTCAACGTATCAAAGACTGATAAATCACATCTTCCAAGATTATCTAGGGCGCTATTTAGAGGCATACATTGACGACATGATCGTTAAAAGTCATAAGGAGGCACAACATTTGGAAACATTGCAGGTTGTTTTTTATTTATTATGACAGTTTAACCTCAAGCTTAACCTGGACAAGTGCTCTTTTGGTGTTGCCAAGGGAAAGTTTTTGGGTTATGTAGTAAGTCAACGAGGTATTGAAGCCGACCCCATCCAACTAAATGAAATTCTGTAAATGGAACCTCCAAAGAATATCAAGGAAGTACAATGTCTTACAAGAAGGTTAGTAGCTATCTCAAGGTTTATCTCCCATGCGTTGGACAAGAGTCATTACTTTTTTGAAGTTTTACGAGGTGCTAAGAAGTTCTCCTTGACAGAAGAGTGTGATAAAGCTTTTGTCGAGCTCAAACAATATCTCACTTCCCTAGAGATTCTGTCTGCACCTGTCCTCGAGGAGCCCTTGTGTATCTACTTGGCGGTATCACCATTTGCTTTGAGCTCGAATCTCGTACGTAATCAGAATGGAGTACAATGCCCGATATATTACACGAGCAAAACACTAACAGATGCGAAAACAAGATACTTGAACCTCGAAAAACTTGCTTAGAGTTTGGTTATTGCAGCTCGGCGGATGAGGCCATATTTCCAAGGGCATATAATTACGGTGCGGATAATATTTCCTCTGCGAACGGTATTACAGAAGCCAGATGTTTTCGGTAGGCTCACTAAATGGAGCATCGAGCTTGGTGAGTACGACATTCGTTTTGAGCCACGCTTAGCTATCAAGGGGCAAGCATTCGCCGACTTCCTTGCCGAATTCACCTCCTCCTGAGATCTACAGACGAACACAAAGAATTAAGAAGCGATTAAGTCAGACCAAAGCATTGTTGAGGTTGATGGTGCATCTTCTACATTGGGTGGAGGAGCATGAGTTGTCGTACGATCCCCAAATGGTAAGGAGGTCAAACAAGCCGTACGTTTCAATTTCCCGGTAACAAATAACGTAGCAGAGTACGAAGCTGCTCTATGTGGAATGAAACTGGCCTTGATATGTAGAGCCCAAAGTATTAGGATCAAGTCTGATTTTCAGTTGGTGATTAATCAGGCACAAGGTACCTATGATGCAAGGCATGAAGGAATTAAAGATTACCTTGTTACTTAAGGAATATGAATCTGAATTTCCATGTGTGTTATATGAGCAGAACCCACGAAAAGATAACTCAACAATTGATATTTTAGCCAAGACCGAAGCTTCGGGAGAGCATCCCACAGTTTTACTCCAGCAGCTCCCCATGACAGAACTCATACCAATAATAACGACCATTAATTCAATTGTGAATGACGTCGATTGGAGAAATCTATATTTACAACACTTGAGCTATGGGAACTTTCCAGAAAATAAAAATGAGGCTCGAGCACTGCAAATCAAGGCAGCCAAGTTTTATATTCTCGACAACATCCTGTATAGGAAGATTTCGACCCGGCCTTTCTCCAATGCATTGATCGTGCATAAGCTAATTTGATATTAGTTGATTTACACTCAGGGGAATCAGGGGCTCATTATTGCCACCGAACGCTAATTTGTTGATTCCTCCTAGCTGGGTATTATTGGCCCGAGCTAGCAGTCAATGCGGAAAATCTTGTACTAAAATGTCACAGGTGTCAAGAGTATGCGAACACACAGCATAGACCAAGTGAACCTATGCATAAATTTTATGTTTCGTTCCCCTTTGATAAGTGGGGAATAGATTTAGTGGGTCATTTGGCAATGACCACATGCAAAAGGCAGTTCTTTATCGTTGCGGTAGATTATTTTTCCAAATGGGTTGAGGCAAAAGCCATATTCCGAACACGTGCACAAGAGGTATGTGATTTCATCCATAATCAAATTCTAATCCGATATGGAATTCCCCGGATTTTAATGACACATAACGGCCCCTAAATCTAAAATTCAATACTTAACAGCTTCTGCAAACGATATGGGATTTTCCAGCACTTCGCCACCCCTATTATCCCGGGGCAAACGACCAAGTTGAGGTAACTAACAGGACGATGCTCGAAGGACTTAAGAAAAAGTTGGAAGGCGCCAAGGGCAAGTGGCCCGATAAGTTATCATAGGTGTTATGGGCGTATCGAACCATCCCGCGCTCAACAACAGGAGACACACCATTTACATTGGTATACCGTATAGAAGCGGTCATTCCAGCAGAGATCATAGTACCAAGCCATAGAATCGAGCACTATGAAGAAGAGGAAAAACTAATAGTTAGATCAACCTGCTTAGATCTCTTAGATGAATGACAAGACTAGGAAAGGGTACGAGCAGAACACTATAAAACCTTGATGCAGGGACGCTTTAATGCTCGTTTAAAGCCACACTCTTGTAAGGAGGGAGACTTAGTCTTAAAGAAGGTGTTTCAAGGTTCCAGCGGTGGAAAAGGTGGCAAACTGGGACCAAATTGGGAAGGCCCGTACACGATTATTTCTACAGGGAACTATGGCGCGTATAGATTGGCAGATCAAAGTGGTCGAGCACTTAAGCACCCTTGGAATGCCAATCACCTAAAGTTGTATTGCTAGAATGTTTAGAATGCACGGATGCATTTTTTTTCCTTCCTGATGGCGCAGAAAGGTTTTTTAATGAGGTATCTTAGAACAATGTTTTTTTTTACAATATAATTTATGTTTTCGCCACTTTTGTTGCAATTTTCATCCTTACAGTCAGCAAATGGGTCAATGACCACGCCTTTCTTGGCTACGCAACGGACCATACTGAGTTCAGATTAAGTGTCTATAAACACGAATAGGCTAATTGGCCATGCCTACGGGTTACGTAATGGCCATATTGTGCCTATACTTTGTACTGGGTATATTTACGAACTGGTTAAATACCAAGTCTGAAACAGACTACGCAATAGGGTTCCACATGAACTTGCCGCGAACAAGCTATTACGGAAAATATTGTCTAAGCTAATGAGCCCCATTGAGCTCGGGATTGTAAGGATGTCCATGTAGTACAACAAACACATACTTCATATTTTCTCAATAAGTATTCATGACAGTAATCAATTGGCATAAGGTAAGTCACAAATAATTTTAATACGTTTTCAAAATTACTACAGGCAACACAAAGTCTTCGGCGATCGGCTCATGTGGCAAGCTCACATTTTGAGGTGGTGCAAAGCCTTGAACCAGATATGCCAAAGATCCTAGGTTTAGCCCAAGATTCAAGGCCATCAGCTCACCTATAGCTTTCTTATTTTCTTTAGCTATCATCTTTGTAGCTACGGTGAACACCTGAGTCTCCCTTTCCGCCACAGCTGTTTCCAAATTCTACTTCCACTGATGTCACTCTCGCTCGAGCTGTGCATGTTCCTCGTCTAGTTTGGCAGTCAACCTAGTAACATCAGAACTTAGAGTTATTATCCGCTCTGCCTGCTCCTCCACCCTTTTTGCTTGACTCAGAGTCCTATCCATCAAGTTCGAGCTTTGAACATGCAGTTCATCATTTCTCTTCAGCAGGTTCTCATTTTGTTTCAGTACAATCGTATGATTGTCAGACGCGGTTTTCTACCTCTCATCATTGCATCTCAGAGCTTATTGTAAGGTTCCAATTGTCTTCTCCAGTTTGGACTTTGTGTCAATGGCTTCGTGTTTTGTTGTTTTGGCAGAGCTGTAAGCATGTTTCAAACGAATGACCTCTACAACGCTGGTTTTGGCTGAACCAAAAACCATGGCTTCTGGTCTCCACTTTCCATAGTTTCCAGCTCAGCGGGAGACATGTTCCGATAGCCTAGCACGACGGAGTTGTGATGAAGATGCATACCACTATAAAGTTAGAATTATATTACTACTTTTTAATTAAACACAACCAGAACGTGAGAGTCTTACCTCGATTGTCAGCTCCACTTGTCGTTGTAAGATCTCAGGAACTAACATCTTGTCATAATACGACAAGTCAGGAATCCGGAGGAGTTGCTCGAACATGAATGAAGAAGGATGTGGTATGATGATATGTTTAGGCAGCAACTATTCCACGGGCACCCTCTGTTGACTAGGCCCAGCGCCTTTATCCTCACCCTTGCATTTCTCCATGGTCTTCATCGATTGTGGCAAGCTTTAGGGATAACCTTTTTCTTTTGAGGCTCGTCCTTAATTTCCGCATCGTCCCCCACCAAATTAATTAACCCTTCCACAGCTTTTGGATTCTGATCCTCGCCTTGTTTCGGTGAAGGTTGGGCTGAGGGACAAGTTTTTCCACCAGAGGTAGCTCCCCTGCTATCACCATCATCGTCTCTAAGTTGTAACTTCCTCACATTGAGAGGAACATCATCTTCAATCACTTTTTGCTTCTTATTCCAGGGCTTAATCAACGAGCCCGAGTAAGCTTCTGGCACCTTAGGTGCTTCGTTTTCAGCCTGTTCGACTTCTTTCCCCTTGTTGCTCACGATATCATTTCCTTGTTCACATGGTGGAGCAGGAGCGGAAGATGAATCCCCTGTTTCACTACCTTTTCGGGTCATATGTGGTACTGAAAGCCAGACACGGGTGTTTTTATTCTCCCAATATCTCTTCTCCATTAGAGCCCTAATACGATCCATGGTAGCTTCTAACCCATCTGCCATGGTAACTTCACGGTCTGCTGTGATCTTCAACTCCGGAATCGACCATAAACCTGATTTCAAATAACTGTATCGCGTAAATAACTGCTCAGGATCCTGCTGCCATGCCTCGCAAGCTAAATTCCCAACTCTAATAAGAGGGTTTACGGTAATCTTTAGCTCTCCCTTCCTTCCACCAGCTCTGATTAGCTAGTTCACCTTCACAAATAAAGATTTGTCAGCTTATTGCTTAACAAGGCTTCGAGCAAATTTTGTGTTTCAGATAATCCTATTAACACTTACACTTTATTTTCCATTTCCTTTCAAATTGAAGGTTTAAGGTAAGGGTTTTCTGCTCCCAATTTCGAGATACAAAAACGAAGGAATTTTTCCAATTCCTATCAGAGGTGGGTAGCTCGACAATTTTCTTCATCCCTTTGAAATGGGTATAAGAGAAACGAGCCTTGGACATTTTGTTAACATCAGTGGCTGGTAGTAAGTCTGCCAAGCATACATCAGTCTTAAGCAGGCGCCAGCTCAGCACTATGCTAAGTAATAGCCTCCACCTGTTTGCTGAAAGTTGAGTAGGGAAAATGCTGAGTACGTTAAAATAGTCACGAATTAATTCAGGAAGTGGCAATCTTAACCCCCAATCGAACAGGGTAGTAAATAGACAAATCTCCGTCTTTTGGGATTGATATGGGTGCTGGCCTACAGTGGGTGCTCTAATGATCACATCCTCAGGAATCCTACATCTATTCCTGAGGGTAGTAACTCCATTGTCATCTAAATAGGTGTATTTGGTGGTTATTTGCGAGAAATAACTCTTTAAAGCACTGGCTTCCTCATATATAGGCTCTACAGTTTTGTCTGCTTTCGTCTTTGTCGCCCTTTTGGTGCAATAATGTTTACTGAAACTACAATGAGGTAAGGATACGAATCAGCATGTTTATAGGAGGCAAGGGCGAGCGATTCGACGCAGGGAAGATATGTGCATTCGAGGAATAACCTACTCACAGAAGTTGCATTCCAAAATCTCGGGTTCTACGATGTGCATAATTGAAAGGACTTATGTGTTACAAAATTATTTACTTGATTGGTGCTGAAAAATGCGACAGAAAGTACTTTGGCTGCAGGTGATAACTTATTCTCCAGCAAGAACGAAGCAAGACAACTAAAATGTTTCTATTTTTTCTTTCAAGTAAGTAAATACAAAAGAAGTTTGAATGTGTAAACACCTTTGCAAAACAGCGTGTGACGTCACCAATCAGTTGAAAGTTCTGCCAAAAACAGAAGTGTCAGGTGTTGTCTCCCGGGAACGACGATGTCAGAACTGTCGCAGTTACATCAATGACACGTGTCAACAAATGAAGCCATAAGGTGTTTGGAATAACCACACGGCTACTTATGGGTTCAATTTAATAATATTTTTTTCTTTTACAAGTTTACTAATCTTTTTCTAAAAATTAGTAAACCTCTAAACTAGGGGAGCCCTAATAAGGGGGGATTCCCCGAGTGAGTACAACCACGAGCGGGAAAGGTACACTAGAATCTTGGGTTAAGACAAATAACAAGATAGAGGACGAGCTCTACGACACCGCCGATATCGAAGATAAAGAGAGAACGAGTTCGACGATACTTGGAGCAACAAGTTGATCGACCAGATTAGGGACGCGATGAACATACCAAGGCTGAGTGCAAACTTGAAGATGATTGGTTTATCACGTGATCAGTGAGCTCGAGCTCTGCACACCAATACAGATCTGATCGCGCTAAAGGAATGGCCCAGCTCGACTTAATGCGCGATTCAGACAAGGCGTTTCTGTATAAATTGTATAAAACACGTTTTGACTCTTAAGTCAATCCGTTTTAAGAAGTTGTTCCGAAATTATAGGAATAGTGACGTTAGTGAGTTAGTGGAGCATTAAATGTGAACAAGTGTAGATTCCCACTAACTCATGGCATTATAAATAGGAAGAACCTATCAATAAATAAGAGAATTCTTTTTTGCCTTATCTCTTTCTTGGCTAAAAACTTAAAGACTCCATGTGGTAGAACTTTTTATTCCTGTAACAATCCTCTCATTAGGGTTTTTTAACCACCATATCAATGATATAAACTTCTACATTTCTTCCAATCTGGTTAGCAAACTCCTTATTTACTAATCGCTGATAAGTGGCTCCAACATTCTTCAACCCAAAAGGCATTATCTTATTACAATGAAGCCCCTTATCAGTGATAAATACAGTATGACCTTGATTGCTCAGATCCATATGTATTTGATTATATCCAGAAAAAGCATCCATGAAGATTAACAACTTGTTTCCCGATGTGGAATCTACTTGTTGATCTATTTAGGGTACTAGAAACGGATCCTTGGGGCAAGCTCTATTAAGATCTATAAAATCAATGCACATGCTCCATTTTAGAATTTTCTTTTTGACAAGGAGCGGGTTAGCCGTCCAAAGTGGGCACTAAGATTCTTTAATGTGTCCAACTTTGGTTAACCGATCTACTTATTAGACTATGGCTTCAGATTTTTCACTCGAAAAATCCCTTCTTCTTGCACCAATGGTCCCGCATCAGATCTAACAGATAGTTTATGGCTGATTATACTTGTGGGTACTCCGGTTGCAACCTCATTGCACCAGGAAAACCCATGTAGATTTTTTAGATAAAAAAGGTAATAACTTTTCTTTCAATTCGAAAGGAAATTTAGATCTGACCCTAACACTTTTCACTTATACAAAGTAATGAACTTCAACTTCTTCAACTGGGATCATGGCGCTAGGAGCTTCCCTTGGATCATCTATCTCATTTGACCAGACAAATGACTCAATTAATTATTATTCTTTGTCAATTTTCACTGCTCCTAAAGATTTTGGAGGAAGATCAGTGACATAACACTACCTTTCCACTCTTTGGCTACTTCAGACCAACACCTACTTGGCCTCCCAAAATATATTTCAAACATTAGTGAACTATGAATGCGACTGCATGCATCCTAGATAGCCAAGATCTACTGAATATATCAATGTACGATGTCGGACAATCAACCACTACAAACAAAACCCTTACCAACTTCTTGAATGGTTCTTTTTCTAACAATACGTGTCCTTCAAATTCCCCAATCACATCAGCTGAATTACCAGTGAATCCTACTATATTTCTATTCAAATGCTGGATAACTGAAGGATTCTTCATTTACTTATAAGTTGATAAAAACAAAATATTTTTCGAACTGCTAGTCTCAATTAAGATTCGTCAAATTTCATTTCCTTTAATAATTGCTCGTATTACCACAACATCTTCATGGGGACCCGTAATTACTCTTAGGTCATCTTCATCAAAGACAATGAAAGGGGAATGGCTCTTGTAGAGATGTGGGGACATTTTCCCTTATAGTTGAGTGGTTAGACTATTCATGTGTCTTTTTCTGGAGCAGTTCGAGGGTGCAGTTATAGTATCTCCCCAAAAATGGTCAAAGATTCAAAGTAGCTGCACATATCGGATACAATCGTTGTTTTTCTACTATCACCACAAATTGGTTCTGATTTGAATCGGGGTTTAAGTATTCTAAATCAATATCAAATCGCTTCAAAATAAGTATATCATTCTCTTGTTTGGACGTCTCCATCTTTTGTCTTTGAAAATTTGGCGATGTGGTCTGTGATGTACTTACACTAAGTTGGGCATGTATATTAACTTGCATGTTGTCCCCTTGTTTTTTAACAAAAGTAGACAGCTTCCCACTTTCAATCAGGGTTTGTACTTCTTCTTTTAAGATAATACAATCTTGGGTGTCATGACCGACATCATTATGGTATCTACAAAAGCGAGTGTTCTGAATTTCTCTTGGAGATTGAATTTATGCCCAATTTCGCAAATACACGACATTCTTAAATCTGTCATAAAAGGTGGTACATTTTCACTCAATTTGGAAAACCATTTAGGTTGGACCCACTGACTCCATCTTGGTCTAGACGGTTGGCCTTGATTTGACTAACTTTGTCTATGTTGATGTGAACCTTGTCTGGAATATTTAGAGTTGTAATTGACTGTGGCTTGGGACTGAGTATTGGCTTGTATAATAGAAATTGTTGGAACAAACCTATTATGGACTAGTACTCTAGAATTTTTGCTTTCATACACTATGATTTGCTTTCCGACGGGATTCAATAATCCTCCTCAAGTCATAGCTTTTTTCTGAGTTCCGAATCAGCCAACTCACTTGACATTAAAGCTTGCCTTAAATACATGGTTCAGATTGGACAACAAAATGATCACTTAACAAAAGATGAATGTTGTGATATGCTGATACTTTTACTTTCTCTTGATAATTTATCCTTTTCCATTTACCCTTTCTATCACTTTTCTAACGGCCCTGATCACTGCTTGATGAGGAAGAATAAATATCTGAGTCTGATTTGTGGTTGAATTTCCAGTAGAATCCAATGTATTCATTAATTGCTTAGTCTGATGTTCCTTTTTAGAACCTATGTGAGCCTTTGTGGATTTATTACTTTCACATTGTTTGTTGTTGTTACGAGGCTTATATGTAAAAATATATCCTATTTCAAATTTCCTTTTTAATTCTTTTTAACTTTTCTTTGGGCCCTCAAAGCATCAATTTCATCCCTCAACTGATCACGCTCCTATTGCATGGGTTGTCTTTCCTTTGTATTATGATTAACAGGTGAGATAGTAGCATGCTCATTATCACCTCTTATCCCCTCATTGTCAACAAGGGGAAATTTTTGCATGTCAAGATCCATGTCTTAAAGAGCTCCTAAGAATGATCTGCAAGTATGGTTTTGAATAAATCTATCCAGGAACCTCACGCTCCCATTGTGTTTGCCAATCTGGTGATGATAAAATCTGATCGAGGGGTAGTTCATGAATATCTTTAGTTTATATGGTCTTAAATTCTTTATAGAGAGTATTGAGCAAGAATGAAGATGCTTGAATTTGTTATCGAGAGAAAAAGGTTTTTTCTTTTATTTAATGTTGTTGGTTAAGCTATTTATAGTCTTTTTGGTTCCATGGGCCATTTGGGTTGGGTCATATGTTTAGGTCAATCCCACGAGCCCCCAGGCTCAAATATAAATATAAAAGGCGCCCAGCTGATTCATTACGCATACTGCTTATTCATGAAATTTAAGTTTTGAGTCTAAACTACCCCTCTATACCAAATCCGATCCACTTTACTGCTTAGGACCTCCAACATAATCCGACCCTATCAAGAGTGGCAGAGGATTTTGATGTTTATTACCATCAAATTATATTATACGCAACAACAATTGATTGATTGTGTTACGCTTATCAGAAAAGACAACGACTTTGTAGTTGTATTAAAATGTCGAGAATATACAAAATGTACGGAAACTCCTAGACTAATTTTATAATGCGAGATATGAAGAACATGAATGAAGTTGGTAGAGCCGAAGAAGAGAAATCATATATGAACCACGATATGTGAATTCCTTTCCATGTTTAATGGAAAATGGTAACTCATGATGAATAGTCCTTAGAGTTCATATGCGGGGTTCACAATTATAACCCGCTTGTCTAGCTGATTATTTATAGGACTAGTATAGAGTTTATGATGGAAAACCAATAAATACATAATATTAAGGTTATTTTGGGTCATATAGAACAAATATGTGTTACTTAGTAGAATAATGAGGGTAATCACCATAAATGGACCAACCATGTGGCCTTAGGGTCCACCGCCGTTATTATATAAAGTAATGTACTATTATTTAGGGAAATGTAAATGATTATTACTTGATTACTACTTTTGGCAGCTTTTCTCTTTAAAATTCTCGTGTTTCTCTTTCTAGAATCTAACTCCCGCAATATTTTAGACTAAATAACCCCTTATATATTTCTAAAACTTCCATTGGCAGCCATAGTGGGAGCGATTTGGTACCCAAATTTGATTTCTAATATCATACACAAATTTGAGGACGTGTTGCAGTTGAGAGTTTAGTGATCGAGGATGTGTCCGAGGAACAACAATTTAACATTATTAGGTTTTTAAGATAAACTTGATCAGTCAGCTATCGTGGCATATTCAAAAGAACTGTTGGAGGATATTATAGAACTAAATGCTGAAAAAAAATGTTATGATGGCCGCTAGAAATGTCAGATTAGAGGTCAGAAAGGAACAAAGTCGTTATGCTTTAAGAAAAGAGATAAATACAATGTGTCTTTATGACTCCTCGGATTCGAGTGATTACTATCTTTATAACTTGGATGAATCATCTTCTCTGAAAATAAATTATCGTCACAAGAGGAGCTCTAAGAGACATAGCTCAAAGAAGCATTCAGATTATCACCAGACGTGATGACAAGTAAGAGATCCGATGAAGATAGAGGATCATTCAGATAGAGAGCACCAATATAAAAATAAAAGGATAGGACGGTGACCGTAGGAAGATGAGAACAACAACAAAACTATGTTCAATTTCCCTCGGGGATCTAGAGTTTTGATTACAAAGTGAGTAATCAGTTTGTAAATTCTTCTGAGGAGGGCCTTTATACAATGGTTAATGAAGGCTCGAGGGGTAGTCTATATAAGCGAGACCAGAATTGAATGGAATCTCTTTTGTCACAGATGTTCTAGTCGGGCACATACACAAACGGTTTGATATTTCAAAGTTGGAAAAAATTGATGGGAGCCAAGACTCAAATAAACACATTGAACAGTTTAAAAATTGAATATAAAATTTGAGAATGACGACAAACAGTTGTGTCATGCTTTCTGTTAAACCTTCAAGGATAGCACCTGAAAGTGGTATAATCTATTACCGAAGGAATCCATCAAAGTTTTTGACATGTTTTAGACTTTATTTAGACATCAGTTTGTGGGAAGAAAGAAGTTCCGAGGGAACATAGACATTATCAGTAATTGCCAACAAGAGGTCGAGACAGCCTGATGGAGTATACTAAGCCTTTTTGCAAACAAAAACCGATCTAGATAGTTGCGAGGTGTTGGTTCCTTGCGTTGCGTATAGGCAATGGATTTTGTCCAGAATATTTGAAGATAGCATTTCCAAGAAACAATCTTTAACCTTCGGCACGTTGTTAGCACAAGTTGAGAAACATATAATTGTTTAAGACACTCAAGCAACGGAACTTGCCTCTATACCCCAGGAAAGACAGGAGAATGTGCAATAACCCATGTTAATTTATCGAAAGTCACCCACTTCAGTTTATCAGCCTCAGCTGATCCAAATATTTCACCTTGCAACCACGATTCGACCAAGGGGTCCGAATCAAACACCATTAAGGCCTTAATGAATCAACATGTTGTAAATTTCCACCAGAACTGACAAAGTGTGTGGCAATAATTTTCGACAAAGTTTGTGTTATTGACACAGTATTTGTGGCAATTATTTTTGATAAAGCTCGAGGTCATATACAGTTTCGAAAGCCTTATCCAATTCAGCCTCCAAGGGAGGATAGAAGTGACAGATACTTTAAGTATCACGATAAGGTCGGTCATGAAACAAAGGATTATATACCTTTGAAAAAGAACTTCAAGTGTTAATTGAGAATAAGAAATTGATAACTTTTGTTAAAATAAATGTTGGGGCTTAGTAACAGATTTTGACAATAAATCTGACTAGAAGGGAGGTAATCGTAGTGGCTTCGAATAGGGAAAATACATTAATGATCATAGAGCCATCTGGCTCATTTGACTTGTTTTCAGAATATTTGAATTCATACCCTGACCCGAAGGATTGTTATGATGGTTGAGGAACGAAAGGCCAATGGGAAGGTTAGTGAGCTGTGTAATGTTTTGAGTCTCTAACTATTTTTGGTGGAGATACTATTATAAAGATGACCAACTTTTCTAAAAAACGACACATAGTAAGTATGGCAACCCATATCAATGTTAGCGGGATTATTATAGTAACGATGGATGAAGACGCAACAACTCCAACTGTATATCCTTCTTACCATCTCGTGAACCATTAATCATGGTGCAAGTAAGCTTCAAACCATATGTATGAGATACCCAAACATGTAATCAAGTATAGAATTCGAAAAGTAATTGTAAAGCCCATAGGAACATATAGATACAAACAAGTTATGCAAGTTCGACATTGACATCAGACATTGTACTATCTCTCTTTAAGGGTCTAGACTAGATTCACTAGTGTAGATGCCATCATATTAGATGAATTCACTTTTGATTTCGTCCTTGGTATAGTAGAAGTTTAGAAATAAATTATGATGCTTGTTCATGATAATATAAGATCCATCATCATATAACATAATTTATGCAAAATCATGGTTTGATCAAATGCATTGTGTAGTCTCTATAATGGATCAGTGTCTTTTATACCAAATCAACGGGAAGGTAGGAATGATTAGAGGGAACCAGAAAACTTTCAGAACATTCTATGCAACTTTTGTATCCCTCGAGAAATAAAAATTAGCAATGGACCCGATCATCCTTAATTATATGGAAGATCTCATATATCCCACCCCATTCCAAATATAAACAAAAAATGAATTTTGGTAATTTCTAGATATATTCCAAACAAGGATCCCAAGTAGTTATTCTTACAATCTCTGTATTTGGAATCGATTACTCCAACTTGAATAACTAAGTACTAAACTATATCGTTCTCTTTGAGAAAAATAAAAGAAAAAAATTAAAACACAAGTTATACAACTTAATAAGTGATACAATTCACTTTATGTATAAAAAATCAAAACTTCACCAACTATGGGGACTTTTTTCATAGAAATATTAGCTAAAATATGTAAAGTAGGATTTGACTTGGAAAACGTCTAAGTTTGATTGATTGAAGCTTTATTAATTGGATGCATTAGTTGCGTCAACCAATGCATCGATTGTGTTTGCCAAGACATCGGTTGCATCAGTCGCGACAACATTTTCTTCAACCTTATCATCTTCTTCAACAAAGGTTGTGTGTAGTGTATGAAAAAATCATCTAAGAATGGTAGTTCTAAGCATGTTGTTTTTTTCGTCCTATCAGGTGATGGTAATGATTATCCTTGGGTCGATTATTCTGAATTCTTGAATCCTGGTTGGTGGTGTTCGACTTACTCTTCACCGAATTGTTGCACTTTTGTTGCTGCTTCTGGTTGGGTTAGTAGTTCTACCTTTATGCAGGGTTGTGTTTTTTGTTTTGGTTGGGTTTCCTTTTCAACTTGGTGTGCGAGTGCTGGTGCTGCTTCGGTTTGGGGTGAGTTGTTCACTCTTTGGCAAAGGTGGTTGTTGTTGTTCTGCTTGATGGTGTTGGTGGTGTTGGGTTTGTTGTTATTGGGTATCCTTTTTTGTTATTTTTGATGTTGTTGTCATGTTTGTTGTTGTCCATCCTGTTTTTGTTGGGCTCCTTCTTCTTCTTGGGGCTGACCATGAAATACCTTACAGGAGAAAAATGAATTTCTTTATAAAAGAAATTCATCGACCTCAGTATATTATGGATCATGCGAGTTCCATATATACTAAAGCATGAAATACATGCATACGATTGTTTTGATAGGTTATAGATGTGATTGTTGTGATATTATAAGCATACTAGTTCTTTAGTATTATAAGCATGCAATTTCTTTGATATTTAACATAAAAATTACTGAGTAATTTAACATATCAGTTGTTTTAGTTTTATATTACCCGAGTCATTTTTCACCTAAATCACTGATTTGAAACATTAACCGCGAGACTTGTTTGAAACATTAATCATACAAGTTATTTCATGCATCATAGATCCAACTATAACAAAATAATATATCATAACCCTTAATAATATGACGTTATAAACATACAGTATATATGATAAAATATATTTAGAAAGTTGAATCTTAATGAACTTAAGATCCACTTACATCTTCACGACCTTCCTGTTCTAATGGTTCCACTTCTGTAGTTTCTAAATCATGTATTTGTGTTCACTATGGTGTAGTTTGTGTCTCTTTTATAGGATATATACAACAAATACCAGACATAAATGACATGTACTTACTTGTTTGTAATGTTTGGCAATAAAATGTTGCATATGTTTCTTATCAACAAAGCTCATGTATGTATTTGTCTTCTTCTATTGTTCCACTCTTTGACGTAAAACAGAACAATTACGACTCTCGAAAGTGGTTGTATTTTTTTCGGATGCTGGTCCGCGCTTTCGATATCGTTGCAGCACTCTTTGACGTTCTTCTAGTCTTCTTCATGTTTTGTGGAGTCAGGTTTATTTGGATGTAAAAATCATTAATTGTCAAATCAAATTCATTTTATACCCCCTCGGTTTCATGTGGGGATGTTCGACTTCTTATTGATGGAATGTTTGAGGGGTTCTTTGTTGGGGGTTCGGTGGTCGGTGGTTAGCTCGTTTGTGGTGGCCTTTTGCTTGTTTTTTGGGTCAGAATTTTAGTCATTTTCCTATGCCTTTCCTCTAGTAAAAACCGTATAACATCTTAATTTCTATTAGCTTCACCGTATCCAAATATTGTTCTTTTAGCCTCTTTCAAGGCCAGCTCAGCCTCCAAAACCTATCCAATGAAGAAAAAACCAGTAATTTGTGACTGAGAATCTTATTTGTTTCAGATAAGACCATGTGATTCTCTTAATTTTTTAAGGGTATATGCATGGTCTACGATACACAAAATATTTGTGTTCTGTTATCCTAAAATTATAGGAGTTCCTTACAAACTACAATAAAGTTTAGGAATATATATTCAATACATTATCGTCTTCTAGTAGGTGCAGATTCTTAATCATCTCCATGGTTGCTAGCTTACACTCTAATCCCCACCATTTGTAGCATCTTCTGATCATGTCAGGCTTGGTGAGTTCAAGCGTAATTCTTGCGTGATCCATAATGAAAGGTTGCATCAAAAAAATTATTAGCATCAGGACATCTTCTCTAAACTTATATTTAATTACGTAGATATATTCTTACGAATAGAAGTACAACACAACCTATGACTCTATCGGGTTTCCCGACAGCAACATAAGTTGTAATTGACTCAAGAAGCTTCTGTAACATTACTCCAGACTAATCTTAGTTGTTTATTTTTCCCATGTATTTGACTTAATATATCGTTGTCAAACCCATCATATATCTTGAACCTGAGTAGAACAAGGTAGAGCAAATAAACATGATCAATAGTCGAGTAACGTCATTCGCAACATGTTACCCGCCTTTCCTGATGGCTTTCTCTATAACTTCCTTTAGAACACCACACACCAAGATAGATTAGTGCAACTGAATATTCTACTTATAACAGACGTTAGAAATAGAGGTACCTATACCATAAAATTTAATACTGATTTTCTATTTGTCGGGCCGACTTTTCTTAAACTTCTAGTTATGAAGTATGTATGCATAATCCTGGAATCATGCTCGACACCTTATTTGAATGGAGTTAAGAATCCTCCAGCTTTGGTTAAAGGCATTTCCTTTGTTCCGTGTTTAAGACTGAATATAATCTTTACATCGTTGGTCGTTAGCTTGACCATTTTAGACCTTAGTCGGAATGTGTCCTCCTGGACTGAAAATGTATTTATAATCTTCTCGATCAACATATAATTCTTTCTCATCAAGAACCTCTTATTACATAGGTCGAATGAGGCTTTCAAAAATGTATAGATGGGTGTGTCTTTTCCATCTTTTTTTGTGTTCGGATATAATGATATTTAATGTGTCCAACTTTGGTTAACCGATCTACTTATTAGACTGTGGCTTTAGATTTTTCTCTGGAAAAATCCCTTCTTCTTGCACCATTGGTCCCGCGTCAGATCTAACAGATAGTTTATGGCTGATAATACTTGTGGGTACTCCGGTTGCAACCTCATTGCACCAGGAAAACCCATGTAGATTTTTAGATAAAAAAGGTAATAACTTTTCTTTCAATTCGAAAGGAAATTTAGATTTGACCCTAACACTTTTCACTTATACAAAGTAATGAACTTCAACTTCTTCAACTGGGATCATGGCGCTAGGATCTTCCCTTCGATCATCTATCTCATTTGACCAGACAAATGACTCAATTAATTATTATTCTTTGTCAATTTTCACTGCTCCCAAAGATTTTGGAGGAAGATCAGTGACATAACACTACCTTTCCACTCTTTGGCTACTTCAGACCAACACCTACTTGGCCTCCCAAAATATATTTCAAACATTAGTGAACTATGAATGCGACTGCATGCATCCTAGATAGCCAAGATCTACCGAATATATCAATGTACGATGTCGGACAATCAACCACTACAAACAAAACCTTTACCAACTTCTTGAATGGTTCTTTTTCTAACAATACTTGTCCTTCAAATTCCCCAATCACATCAGCTGAATTACCAGTGAATCCTACTATGTTTCTATTCAAATGCTGGATAACTGAAGGATTATTCATTTACTTATAAGTTGATAAAAACAAAATATTTTTCGAACTGCTAGTCTCAATTAAGATTCGTCAAATTTCATTTCCTTTAATAATTGCTCGTATTACCACAACATCTTCATGGGGACCCGTAATTTCTCTTAGGTCATCTTCATCAAAGACAATGAAAGGGGCATGGCTCTTGTAGAGATGTGGGGATATTTTCCCTTATAGTTGAGTGGTTAGACTATTCACGTGTCTTTTTCTGGAGCAGTTCGAGGGTGCAGTCATAGTATCTCTCCAAAATTGATCAAAGATTCAAAGTAGCTGCACATATCGGATACAATCGTTGTTTTTTCTACTATCACCACAAATTGGTTCTGATTTGAATCGGGGTTTAAGTATTCTAAATCAATATCAAATCGCTTCAGAATAAGTATATCATTCTCTTGTTTGGACGTCTCCATCTTTTGTCTTTGAAAATTTGGCGATGTGGTCTGTGATGTACTTACACTAAGTTGGGCATGTATATTAACTTGCATGTTGTCCCCTTGTTTTTTAACAAAAGTAGACAGCTTCCCACTTTCAATCAGGGTTTGTACTTCTTCTTTTAAGATAATACAATTTTGGGTGTCATGACCGACATCATTATGGTATCTACAAAAGCGAGTGTTCTGAATTTCTCTTGGAGATTGAATTTATGCCCAATTTCGCAAATACACGGTATTCTTAAATCTGTCATAAAAGGTGGTACATTTTCACTCAATTTGGAAAACCATTCAGGTTAGACCCACTGACTCCATCTTGGTCTAGACGGTTGGCCTTGATTTGACTGACTTTGTCTATGTTGATGTGAACCTTGTCTGAAATATTTAGGGTGGTAATTGATTGTGGCTTGGGACTGAGTATTGGCTTGTATAATAGAAATTGTTGGAACAAACCTATTATGGACTAGTACTCTAGAATTTTTGCTTTCCTACACTATGATTTTCTTTCCGACGGGATTCAATAATCTTTTAATGGATTCGCGAGTTGAGAAATTTTAAAAAATAAATTGAATGAATAACAAAATATATCACTTTTACAACCATAAATTATATTTAAATAAAAAATTAAATTAAATTTCAGCGGTTAATAGAAAATTATCTCACTCAAACGAACAATAAAATGTACAATTTCTAACATTCTACTTTTTATTTAAACAAATAATTAGATTTCACTACCTGTTTACTATTTTATGATTTTCCAATAGCTTTGCGTAGATAATAGAGTTATGAAACCTCAATCAAGGCTTTGATCAGTAATTTGTCCCTCGACCATTGATTTTAGTGACATATAGTCCTTGGATTTTTAAAAGTCCGTTGGTAGTCTCTGGACTATCGATTTTGGATAAAGTTAGTCATTTGGATATGTTGATTAATATAAAGTTGTCACGTGGCACCATACTCAAGAGAAACTTGTATCACCAATGGTCCATCGACTTTCACCTTGACTATATTTGAAGTTCGTCTTAAAGACGAGGGACCATTAGTGATACAAGCTTATGTTAATCAACATATATTGTGGACTAACTTTATCCAAACTGGATAGTCAAGGGAGTGTCAGCATACTTGAAAGTCTAGGAACTATCTATCACTAAAATCAATAGTTCTGGGACGAACTCTTGTTCAAAGCCCCTCAATCGATATTAGTTTTTTATTTGAAAAGATAAATGAATTATAAAATATCAACCATATTAACTAGTGGAACGAATAATGTTCGGAATATGAAAGCATTTTTAACTTATCTTTGATATTAAGTTCAAATTATACAAGTAGTGTTGTCAACTATTTTGAGAACCGATAATCAGACCGGAACCAAATCAATAAGAACCTGACAGAATTTTAACAGTTTGGTTTGCGGTCCCATTTTAAAAACCAAGATCGATAAGAAACCAAAATAATAAAATCGTTTTGGAACCGAACCGATAAAATCGATAAATTGGTAGAATTGATTTGAAACCAAACCGATAAAATTGGTAAATATATAGATCTGATACGGAACCAAACCGATAAAATCGATGAAGCGGTAGAATCGATAAGCAATCGAACCGACAAAACTTTTAGAACCGATTGTTTTTGTTTTTGTTTTTTTATACATTATATTTCTAAAATTAATAGTTAATAACCATTTTTAAAAAAATCAAAGATTAACTTATAATTGGATTTAATCTTTTTTAGGTGGACATAACGAGACTGATAACAGACCAAAACGAATACGGATAGAATCGAAATGAACCAAAACGTAACCGAACCGAAATTGGATTGGACCGAACCGCACTAGACCAAACCGAACTGAACCGAAAACTAGAACCAAAATCTTAACGAACCGATAATAGTCCTATATACAAGTACTCCATTAGCTTAACAATTTCCATGATATCAAAGCTAGTTAGCTTTAAACGTTTTTAATTGATCAAATATAAAATTTGAGGTCTGAAAATTTATCTAATTTTGATTTTTCAAAAAAAATCAACTAGATTTTAATAGATAACTAAATTAGAATTTAACTTTATCAATTAGTTTTTAAAATAACTAAATTTAAAACTACGTATAGTTTTATTTTTTTTAAATACAACCAAACTAAGAGTTATACAAAATAATTTTTTTTTAAAAGACTACAATGTTCAAAACTTTGTATAGTTCCCAATTAGTTATTGAAAGAAAAAATATTATGGTGAACATCTTGAAAAATCCACTACATAATAATCATAATAATCAAGTTTCAACAACATACGATACCTAGGAAAACATTAGTTTAAGTCTAAATATTATTTAGCTGAAGCATGTTTGTTAAGTAGGTATGATCTTGAAACAAAACATATCGAAACTAGACATATGCAGCTAAGAAATTTAAGTTTGTACCCAAAACTTCACCTATGGATCCAAAAAAAAAACAAAGCAAGTGATGAGAACAAGAAAGTTAACCAACCACGCATAAGACATATTTAATGTCATTTAGATTGTGAAGAAATACTACATTCACGAATAACAAACACATATTTAATATATAAGAGGTTACAAGAAGACTCTATCAAACACTAACACGCAACCAATCATATATTTTTTCGATAAGAATTTTATCGTACAAAAATAAATATGTATCTCAAAGTATTCCCAAGTGTTCATCCTCTAACTCAACTCAATCTATAAAATCTGAATGCTTTTAGCTTTCTGTCATTAGCGATTCTGAGATTCATAATTCTGACAGTGAGTTCATATACATCTCTCATTATTATAGCGGATAAAAGTTGTGCATATTGTTCTTTATGCTCACACAACTTATTTCCCAAATTGACCAAGCAAACATACACAAATGATACTCTGCAGCGCAACGGTCAAGTAGTGACACCCTTATATTATCTTGTCGCAAGCATGAGCAAACCAAGATTAATGGTATTTGATTAATGGTTGAGATGACATATTCATTCAAATCTCTTAGTGATAAAGTTTCTTCTAAAAACAAATAGGTATATTCAAAATTCATTCGTAACATGTTTTGCACATTCGGCTTAAATAGGTCATCATCGTATATCTTTGGAACCAACTCTAACCTTCTTCTTTCCTTTCGGAAAATATCACTGTTAGGTTCCAGAACATATCTTTGCTCACAAAACAAATCACATGTGTCAGATCATATGAAGTATTTTTCTCACTTGAAACCTTTGCCACCTTCAGTTTCTCTATCCACCACGTCTCATATGAAGTGAATCTTGATATCTATGTTCTTAGTTATTCATAAAATTTCGGATTTTTCATTAGATGAAGAGCACTATATTAGTGATCTCACTCAAAAACCCTTTCAGACACATGGCTTCCTTCATATATTCTCTATCAACCATATCTACAGATTTCATATATGATAAGGTAACGACATTCTGTATACAAGACTTTTAGTCAACTAATTCTCCAAATACAATAAAACAGATAACCCGAAGTTGAATTCCTAGTGTTAAGAAAACCAGTACAATGAGAGTCAACATACCCTCTTATCATTTCATCAGTTGTATCCTTCTGATTATAACATAATCAAACTTCAAATAAACCCTTTAAGTATCTCGTCATCCACTTAACGACATGTCAACAATAAATCCCCGGATTTGACATAAGACTTCTCAAAATACGTATATAATAGACAAATAAATTCTCGTACATATCATAACATACATTATGCTTTAAATGACATATTTACAAGCTATATATTGCATGAACTTCTTATTGTTTTCTTCAATTGGTGTTTGAGTGACATTAAGTTTGAATTGGAAACCAATGAAAGTTCCAACATATTTAACTATGGGCTTCCAAACTCTTTTATGATCTTATGTATGTATTCTTGTTAAGATAAAAATATATAACATTTTGGCATATTCCTCTTCATCCTAATATCAAGCATCTTTCGACCCTCTCCCATATCTTTCATGTCAAAACCTCCCATCTTTTGATTTTTCACAGTTTAATTCATCTTCTTCTCTTTTTGAGATTTTAGGATAACATCCACATAAAATAGAAACATAATGTGTTTCCCCATTAAAATAAACACAATCGCCGTAACACCTCCTCCCATACTTGATGGACCTCATAAAAAAATCAAATATTTTGTTTTATTACCCCAGCTAATGCTTCGACCCATTTAAGAGTCTCTTCAACAAACACACATCTTATTTCTCCTTTTTTTTAAACCTTTCGGTTGTCACATGTAGATGGTCTCTTACAATTCTCAATTTAGGAAAGCTGGAGTAGCATCATTATTGGATCTAACTCAACATCAAATTTAGTAATAATTGACAACAAAACCATGATTGAGGTTTATTTCACACTCGTGAAAATATCTTCTTAAAACAACAACCCTTCTTTTATATGAATCTTTTATCCACAAGCATAAATTTGTATCTCGATAACTTCATTCTATGAATGCCTTGTTTTATTTTTTATATCATTTACTCTTAATAGGCTTCTAACACTTCGATTATTTCAAAAGAATCTAGGTGCCCATTTTCTATACAGGTCCCAGTTCTTCCCTTATGACCTTCAACCTATTATATTTATAACTTCTCTTCATAGAATCATGATAGCTCTCATATTCAAGACCATATCTATTTACTTCAATTGATAAAACATAACCAATAAAATCAGAAAAACCATACCTTAGAGAAGGTTTGTTAGGACTTCGTGCTCTATCTCTCCCCAGCTGATAACTTTCAAGATTATGTTTCTCTCGAGCATGATCATCCGAAAGTTTTAGAACATCATACTCTTTGCTCGTTTCATAATTATGCAGATGGTGAACTTCATATGCATTAGTTGAAATTTTATCAGCTTTAAAATCATCTTCGACAAAAACATCTTTGACTCTCTTTTTCAGACTCAACATCAACTTTACATCTTTTTTGAAAGTAATAGGGTTGGTCTTTATTATCTTATTAAACGGAATGTCCTCCTCGTTGAAAACCACGTCTCTACATTTTGACATCCAAGTTGAATGCATGATAACCTATAACGTTTTACTCATTTCGGATAGCTAAAGACCAAGAATTTTAGTGCTTTCAAGTTAATCTTGTCTTGTTTCACTTGTGTGTAGAAATCACAAACATTCTTAAATGTTCTAGCTGAGGTTTCTCTCAACTGGTGTCACAACTTCTTCATAGAACTTTTGGCCCATTCCAACTATTTATAGCATGCACCTAATTAGTTATGGTAGCCTTTCATTCTTTTAAAAAGTCTATTATGATGGGGAGCTCCTCTCACGATTCGCCAGTCTAGTAATGAAAAGTTTAGAACAATAGCTAGTAAATACCTCATTCAGATATTACAAGTCATTTTTAGTTTGTAACTTATTCACACCTTTCAATATTGATTATCTAACAACTTCTTTCATTTTCTAAAAACATCAAATTCTTCGTCTTTGGTATTTAAATGTAGAACCTGTACTTTTTCTGGAGTAGTCATTAATCAGGGACATGAAGAACCTTTCACCACCCATGGTGGGTTTTCGTGTCGAACCTTAAAGATCTGAATAGACATATTCAAGCATGTCTCTAGTTGTGTGTTGATTACGAAGGAACTTGAAACTTTTTTCTTTTACCTAGCACGCATATTTCACAAAAGCTCAACTTTTGAACAATGTTATCATCCAACAACCCTTTTTTGTTAAGCTCAATAAAAAAAATCTTTCTGACATACCCTAGCTCCAAATAATACAACTTTGTTGAATGTTTCTATATGCTAGACACACATGCGAACGTTACAGACACAACCTTCAAGAAATAATACACCATTAGTCCTATAGGATTTTATAACAATAAATGATTCTTCCAAAACCCTAAGCATGTTGTCTCCATCGTTATAAGTAAACACGTACTCATCTAAAATAATAGAAGAAAGAATGTGTTATTTAACATTATGTGCATCCCTCGCGTTTGTTATTACTTCTCTCAAGTATTGTAGACAACTTGAGCCTAAGAATCCTCATTCCTTTGATAGTACATGATTCGAAACTCCCAAGAACGAATTTTCCACCATAAATATTTTTAGGTTTTTAAACCAATATTTGTTGGAAATCATGAGAAATGAAGTTCTCGAATCTAATATTCATTTGTCACTATATCTGCAAGTAGAACCTTCAAAATATCATTGTAACCATAATCATCTAAAACCATTGTAGCATCTTCAGATTCGGCCTTCGAGTAACTATTTTTCTTTCTTCTTTATGAGAAATTCATATTGATATAATCTTTTTTTCCAAAACCAGTGTCCCACTTTATTAGAAAAACAAATCCTTTAGATTTGGAATGAGATTTTGTTCTTTTCTTGATCGACTCTCTTTTTCAAAGCCTCTCTCCCAAACTCAACACGATACCTTCAAAGTCACCCTACATAACTGTATTAATGTAATCATATTTTTGAGTTCAATGAACTCTTAACTTTGGATATCACAAAGGATTCTTTGTTGTAAAGCATGGTGTTAACAAATATCTCTACACCTCCTACAGAGAACTCAAGAATATTATGCGATAATGATCTTCATTTTATATCTTGACCTCAAGGGTATTAAAATCAATAATGATTCT
The DNA here is from genome assembly GCA_036936605.1 of Limnanthes douglasii subsp. nivea. Lineage (NCBI taxonomy): Eukaryota > Viridiplantae > Streptophyta > Magnoliopsida > Brassicales > Limnanthaceae > Limnanthes > Limnanthes douglasii. The sequence continues at coordinate 239,614,812 of JAUPFV010000002.1, forward strand.
AGTGAAATTATCCAGGTGCCTTTGAATCTCCTTCTAATCATCCATGGGCAACATGTACATAAATTTCTTGAGATATAATATATTGTTTATAGAGTTCTTCATGTAAATGGCTTTTAATTGATTTCATGTCCTTAATATCGTAGGCTATTAAGATACCTCTTGAAGCCTTTCATCCCTAAAATATAAGATTAAATCACTATGAGCTTTCGACTATACTTCGACATCAATATTTTTATATATTCCTCATTAATTCAACAACTAAACTTTTATGTACTAATGATTCCAAAAGTTAATTATTTAGAGGTTGAAATCATTATCTCTTTGAATTTTACTAGGTTTAACTTCATGGAACTGATCTTGCTAGTTTTTCTTAGTTTACATGTGAGATTCTTCTATTTAACATCAATATAAGAAATTATATTCATCATTTTTACATTATATAAACCTACAAAATATTATTTTACATTATCAATACTCATTATACCACGTGTTAGAAGGAAAACCTTCAGAAATCAACTATGGGATAATTACAATAATTAAATTTCAACAACAACTGAAACTTAATATATTATTAGCCTAAGTTGAACTGATATTCAACCGAAACCATCTGTTTCATATGTATGATCATGCGACAAGAAACATAGAGCTACACAATTTTGGAATGTACTCTAAACTTTAGCTATGAAAGAAAACAATAAAAAATGGTATGAACAATAATAGTATGAAAAATCAAGCACACACAATAAATATTTAACATGGTTTAGATTATAAAGATATCTTACATCTGCGGACGACAAATGTGCATTTTATATATAAAAGGTTATAATAATACTCTCTCAAACACTGACACTCAACCACTTACCTTTGTTATAAAACACCCAACTTACAAAATATACTATGGATCAAGAATATTCCTAAATCTTTATACTTTAGCTTATCTCTAAAATTTGAAAGATTCTAGCTTTCTCTCTCTAACAATTTGGAGATTCAGAATTTTGGCAATGATTTCATATCATTATTTTATTTTATTTTTTCAGAGGGAAGCATAACCGTTACTCAACGAGTGCGCACAGGGTTAACCCTCAGTCTGACGCAATAGCCTGCAAACCAACGCCTGAAGATAAACCCCACAAGGTGACAAGCTCATCCAATAAAACGTATGTAGAGGGACTCGAACTCATGACCTTTGGTCACAAGCATGCTTACTCAACCAACTCGGCTACCCCATTGGGGGCTACTTATAGAGGACCAAAGGTGTACATATTTTTTTCCACGCTCACAATATAAGCTGAAACATTCTTCTCAATTAGCCAGCAAACAAGCATAAAGGACACCCTGCAACATAAGCATATGTACGGTCAGGTAGTCTCATCCTTGTACAATCATGCCACAAGCACTGGCACGCTAAGAACAACGGTCATTTGATAAATGGTTAAGATTACACATCCATTCCTATCCCTTAGTGACTATCTTTATTTTATAAACAAATAGCTACCTTTGTAAGTCTTCAACAATATGTTTATGCACATTCAACTCAGCAAGTGATCGATCTGCATCTTCAACACCAGCTGTAATATACGTCTTGGCTTCAAGATAACCCGTCCTTAAGTTCTAGCAAACGTCTTTATACGTAAATTTTGGACGAGCTCCTTTACAGTTCATACTCATTAAATCATCAGTTGTCCATCTGTAATCTATTAATGTTTTTGGCAGTTCTTCTATCTGGATTATTTTTTAACCTACATTTTTAATAATTAATTTTAAAATTATAAAAGTTAGGCCATAAATCCACTATAAAATTATTAACGTCTATATTGTATGATAGTTTATATCGACATACAACCAAATTCATTCCAACTAGACTAAAAAAACCATCAAATTTTCAACCGGTTATTAGCTAACACCTAAATGGTTTTATTAGCTGATTTTGCATCATTAAATCGAAAAGGCATTAGACTAATTTAACATAAAAATATTTAAAAGGATATTTAATTAGTCATAAATGATAACTAAATTGAAATTTTAAAATTATTTATCGGTTTAAAATGTTGTCAACTAACTTTTTATTAATTAAGAGAAAACTTTTATTTTAAAATTAAAGTTCATACAAAGATTGAGGACTAATAGTGTAAATTATAAAACTTCAAAATTAAACAAGAAAGGAATGACGCCTCTGCTTCCCTCCATGCCCTGGATGAAATTTTGTGAAAACTTGGAATCCTAAGACCCGAAATCTGAGGAAATCAACATGCTACTCCACCTAAAACGTCCAGTACAGGTATTGTTTGATCTTTCTTTCATACAGCTACACCCATAACTCTTTTCCATCCTCTTTTCCATGGCAGAGTCTTCATGCCTACAATAAGAATTCGAACGAGAAGCAAGAACTCGAGAAAGAATTAATCTGGATTGATATAGCTCAGGCCAAGCCTTTCAGTGAAGGATATAGCCAGCAAATTCGAAGGAGTGTCAAAATGATTACATGTGAGTTTTTGTTTACATTTCATAACTATTTTGCAAGACAGTCTATGGCTTGGTTATGGACTCTGGAAATGTGCTTAATCGTCATCCTCGAATTAATGAGCTTCATACAAGCTATCATAATGGCTTGAACAAACTATCCTAATGGCTTGATTCAGCTAGGATAGGCGAAAGCTTACCAAACATGATACCGGTTGCTTGAACGATATCGCCTTCTCTATTTCTGATAAGAATACCTCCACAAGACTCACCATTTCGAGCGCAATCCCCATCCACATTCATATTTAATCTGCCGTTTATCGAGGCATTCCACTTCAGGTAAACTAGTTTTTTATTTCTTTCAGTTGATTTGCAGCCCAGTGAAATTCCTGCATTCAGAGACTTGAACAAATACTTCTAGTTAAGCTCGTTAGAGACATCGATACCTTTTTATAATTTTGATAATCAGTTCAATGGAATTCCTAACATTTGGCTACTTTCCGTTGCATTTAAAGTTTTTTCTAGCTTTCCAAATTACCCAGCATATAACCTAAGGGATAAGGTGAGTTACGTAGATTTTTTTGTTTGAAAACTAGAACCAACATCTTAACATATGCGTTATAACCATAAAATGATTGATTTTAACCTTGATAAGCATCCAAAGAAGTTCCATAATTGCCACGCAAAATTGCAGCTGACAAAAAGGTGATTTTTGTCTTCGCAATTGTTGCAAAACTGCCACTTGGAAGAAATATTTAGATGCTTCTTTATCATGATAGAATGAATTGAAATACAACTATTAATGAGTTTCCAACATATAAAAGAGAACTTCCTGGGGATGTAAGGACTCCAGATTTTCTTGAAAATACTAGATTGAACATGTTTGGTTCTCAAGCTGTTCCATGTAAGCTTCATGTTGAAGTTATTATCATTATAGTGCTTCCAACTCAGTAAGTCATCTTTATGAGGGTTAACTCTGAGAGAGTTGATAATGTCTAGTCTTTCATTGGTCAAGAGACCATGCATTGTATTAAAGTCCCATGAGTCATTCTTCCAAAACGTATGAACCTTAGCATCTACGTACCAGCTTATGTCGATGACACTAGATATAGATGGCAGGTTGTGCTATGAGTCCATCCAAAAATCTATCTCGCCCTTGCCAAGTTATACCTATTAGCCTTTTCCAAACTAAAGAACCCAATCTATTAGTAGCTTTTAATGGATGAATTGTTTTACAATAAATACTTTGCATTATGTTGGACCAAAGACACTTGTTTTTTCAAAAGATAAACCACAGTTTTGAGAGAAAGTTTGTTGAATATCATCCAACTTTCTGATAGTCAGCCCTCCCTCTCCAAAAGTCTTGCAACGTGAGACCCAAGAGGTCTAGTGAATTGAATTCACATTGTACTTAGATCTCCTTATGAATCTATTGAATATTTTTTCAAGTTTTTAATGATATTTTTAGGCATTAAACAGCTTTGCATCCAGTGGTAAGTAATAGGAATAAAACATTAGTTATTAAAGATAATCTGCCTCCACAAGAGAGGAATTTTCTATCCCATTCAGTAATCTTGTCATTAATCTTATCAAGAATAAAGTTAAAAATATTTCCTTTATTTTTGTTTGAGAGAGTTACCCCCAGATGAATGGTTGGCAGAAAGTCCACTGCAAATCCAGTTTGAACTTTCAAATTCTGAATTCTAGTGTGATGAGATTTTGATGATATAACAATCTTTGTATTTCTCTTGTTTATAGATTTCTCGGATATCTTTTAATAACTATAAAGGAACCTGCTCAAAGTATCTATTAAAGAAGGTAAGATGTCAGTAAATACCAAAATATCATCAACAAACACAATACAAGGAATCACGAATTCAGTTCTTGCAGCAAATTTCATCTTAATATCTCTGTTGAAAAGGTTATACATTCCTCCGACCAGAACCTCTTGCCCTAAGAATGAAAAGGCTTGGAATAAGTGGATCTCCTTGCCTTAAACCTCTCATCATATGGAAATAATCATAAACTTTCCCATTAATAAGCATTGAAATGTAAACATTGCTGATCATTTTCTTAATAAGACTGATATAATCAGCAGAGAAACCAAATGAGATTAGTACTTTGAAAAGGAAGGCATGAGAAATCCTATTGAATGCCTTGGACATGTCGAGTTGGATCATGATGTTTCCAGCTATAGGCTTTATGTTAATGTCGTGAATAAGTTCTTTAATGATCAGTATGTTGTCATGGATCAGCCTCCCTTTCACAAAAGCACTTTGCACATTAGAAACAATTCTAGGAAAGATATTAGATAACCTCTCGTTTATAAGACTAGAAATAATTATGTTTGATGAGTCCGAATTCAGCATGCTCCCCGGACACAGACAGATCGGTCCAAGGCCTCCGGATCGGACAGATCGGACAGATCGCATGGACCGGACAGATCACTTTGAACACTATGACCATAGGACTGTTCGAACTATGACAAAAGTACTAAAAAACCTAAACACTTCTTGACTAAGCTACTTGCTCTCCTACTTAAAGCTCATGGGTCTTTGAACATGACCCGGGTCCATTAAACATGACCAGAAAGCCCATAAGGGCCCAAACATCAAAGTATAAATACCCAACCACCTGCATTAACTATGGGTAATGAAAATTAACTGCTACCAAGCTGCTTAATTATCTCTCTACTCTCTAAACACTTAAACACCCACACACCACCATAAAACACCAACTGAAATTACAAGCCTACCCTCAGGCGATTATTATCCACACCAAATTGGCGACCATAGTGGGAGAATAAGGTGTCTGAATCAAGCATTCAAAACCAGCTAAGAAAATCTGTCCGAATGAATCCGGACAATCCAGAATTTCCACCAGCTTTGCTCGAAGTGGTGGAAGAGAACGATGAATGCACTGTCGAAGAGTGTGATAGGCTAAAGTGTGAAATAGAAGCTCTGAGGGCAGAGAAGGCCAAGATGGGCGTGAAGGCAAAATCCAAAGCATCGGTTGCTCATCACACCGATAACCCCATAGAGCATGAGTCTTCGAAGACTCATGTGAGCACCAAAAAGACTCATGCCAGTTCTAAAAAGTCTCACCGGTCCAAGCCTGTGGAGAGTTCTGACTCAAGCTCAGAATCTTCTGATAGCTCTTCGGACAGTGATGGAGTTGAAAAATTCTTGTCCTCTAGCAGCGATGAGGGTCGAACCAGAAAAAAGCAAAAGAAAATTAAAAAATATTCAAGAAAAAGAGATAGACATGGAAGAATGAAGAAGCATATTGGCAAGGGGTCATCTCATAACCGGAGGCATGTGGACAAGATGTTGATGGATCCCTTTGCCTTCCACGATGAACCACGTATCTTTGCAACTCCCAATGAGGATACTGTGTTCAGTCGTGGAAGGAATTGGAGGCAATCTCCATTGTCTTCTAAAATTATGTCCGGAAACCTCCCCAAGAGGTTTGACAGCACCAAAATAGAGAAGTACGATGGTAGTACTGATCCGGACAACCATCTGGATCAATTGAAAAACTTCATGACGAACTTTGACGATGATGATAAACTACTTTGTAGGGCATTCTCCCAATCCTTTACGGGGAGTGCTCTGAAATGGTACAACAGTCTGCCTTAGGGTTGTATTAAAGATTTCGATATGTTTTGGGTGGCCTTTCGAAGGCAGTTCGTAGGGAGTAAAGAGCTGAAGGGCAACGGAGACACAATAATCCATTGTGCCCAGGAACCAAATGAATCCTTGAAAGAATATATAAGTCGTTTTGTGAACACCAAGAATGGGTTGGCTGATTGCTTCGAAGGCCATGACATGGGGAGGGTTGCTGAATCAAGTTGGCAAACAAATAAACGTCGATGAAATAAGTGCACAGGCAGGTGAGGTCTACCCCGGTGACACCAAATCCCAATCAGAATCAGTCCGGGAACAAAGCAAGAGAAACCGGACAGGGGCATGGTAGGGCAAAAGCTCAGTCTCAGCCAGCTGCTCCTGCTCAAAGTCAACAATCCAGAAACAAGAGAGGGCCATGGGTCCAACCGGAGTGGTTCGTAGAGTTAAAAGAAAGCGTGGCAACTATCTTTGATAAAACAACGAATGAGGTGCATTACCGGAGACCGGCAACACTGTAGTCTCCCAGAGAGCATCGCAACAACTCTTTTTGCCAATATCACAATGATATTGGTCATACCACTGATGATTGCATAGCATTGAAACAAGAAGTTCAGAACTTGATTGAAAGGGGAAAGCTGGGGGCCTATGTGAAAAAAGGAGGGGGTAATAGGCCTGATAACACTCACCGGGTTGGTCCAAGTAATGCTGCTCCGGAGGGAGCCATGGTTATAGTTGAAAGGTTTGACGTGGAATCTGAGTACTTGGATCCCGATCCAACTCGGAACAGAGTGGGTGCTATAGAGGAATGTTCTAGGTCGGTCTCCGGGCTCATTAAGTTTTTCGAGTCGCTTACAATTTTCGGAGGGGACACTATGACAGCTCCTACTGCTTCTTCGAGGAAGAGGCATGTTCATACTTTGGCCTCCCAGCTAGAAGAAGGCATGACATCTTATCAGTCACCAAAATCATTTCCCTTCATTGTGTTTGATGAAGATGATTTAAGAAACATCGCTGGCCCTCATGAGGATGCTGTTGTCATAGGAGCATCTATAGGGGGCAATGACATAAGACGAATCTTGGTGGATACTGGAAGCTCAGTCAATATCCTTTTCCTAACCACTTACAAGAAAATGAAAAATCCAGTTGTAATTCAGAATTCAGACAGGTCAATCGTGGGCTTCACAGGAAGCTCAGCAGATGTGATCGGGGAGTTCGAAGAAGAGGTGTTATTGGGCAAGGGCCCTTTCAAGAAAATGGTCAGAATACTCTTTATTGTGGTGGATTGTCCCACTTGCTATAATGCTATTCTATGGAGGTCTTGGCTCTCTAGGATACATGCAGTGGCTTCAACAGTCCACCAATGCTTGAAGTATGCTGTTCAGGGGCAGGTTGGAGTTGTCCGGAGCAGCCAAAAGATTGCAAGAGAATGTTATGCCGCTGCCTTGGCTTCTCGAACGCTGGGGACAGTCCGTATTGATGAACAATAGCAGTTTGAGGGCCTTTCTGGGGGTGAGGGTGAAATTGATGACCCCAGAGAGACCCCCGGAGTGTTGATACCAGTTGAAGAGGTAGAAACGCACTGTTTGGAAGATGGGAAAAGTGTCAAGATAGGATCTAAAATGCCACTTATGTTGAAGAATGAGATGTTAAAGTTTTTGAAGAACCATCAGCATGTCTTTGCTTGGTGCAATGCTGATGTTACTGGAGTTCCATCAGAAGTAATATCACACCACATATCCGTCCGGAGAGATGTAGCTCTAGTGGTTCAAAAAAGAAGAGTTTTTTCCAAAGAAAAGGCTGATGTCATTGTGCAAGAGGTTGACAGGCTCACAAAGATGGGGCACATCAAAGAGTCTCAATACCCTTTGTGGATTGCCAATCCTGTCTTGGTGAAAAAGAAGAATGGCAAGTGGCGCATGTGCATTGACTTCACAGACCTCAATAGAGCTTGCCCAAAAGACTTGTATCCGGTCCCCCGGATTGATCAGTTAGTAGACTCTACCTCTGGGAACAAGCTGCTTTCCTTTATGGATGCTTTCTCCGGATACAATCAGATTCGAGTAGATCCAAGGGATCAAGAGCATACCACATTTGTCACAGACAGAGGTCTTCATTGCTACAAAGTTATGCCATTTGGTTTGAAAAATGCTGGGGCTACTTATCAGAGGTTAGTCAACAAGGCATTTGCTGATCAAATTGGAAGAAATATGGAAGTGTACATTAATGACATGGTGGTGAAGAGCGTACATGAGCAGTTGCACTTGTCCGATCTCCAAGAAACTTTTGCCAACTTGGTAAAAGTGAATTTGAAGTTAAACCATGAAGAGTGTGTGTTCGGAGTGCAGTCCGGGAAGTTTCTAGGTTATATCATAAGTGAGCATGGAATACAGCCCGATCCGGACCAGCTAAATGCTCTTTTCCAGATGGAACCTCCTCGAAACATTAAAGAAGTACAACAGTTAACGGGGAGGTTAGCTGCCTTAAACAGATTTATCTCAAGGTCTTCGGACAGGTGTGCTCCTTTCTTTCAAACTTTGAAGGGTGCAAAGGGCTTTGATTGGACCCCGCAGTGCGATAAGGCTTTCAATGAGATCAAGAAACACCTGTCCTCCCCCAAAACTTTGTTCAAGGCAGTCGACGGGGAGACTCTCTTTGTATACTTGGCAGTTTCAAGTTGTGGCATCAGTGATGTACTGGTAAGAGAGGTCGATAGTCATCCTCATCCAGTGTACTACATCAGCAAAAGCTTGATAGATGTAGAGAAGCGTTACTTAAAGCTGGAGAAATTGGCATTAGCCCTGGTAATAGCTGCAAGGAAGATGAGGCCTTATTTCCAGGCTCATCCTATCATCATCCGGACCTCCTTTCCCCTAAAGAATGTCCTTCAAAAATCAGACATTTCGAGCAGAATGACTAAGTGGTCAGTAGAGTTGGGGGACTTTGACATAGACTTTGCTCCCCGAACAGCAGTCAAAGCCCAAGGTGTGGCTGATTTTTTGGTTGAATTCCACTCCTGACAGGGATTCGGAGCAAGCTACTGATATAAAAGATAAAAAAGTATGGGTTGTCCGAACAGATGGTGGATCTAGCACAATGGGATGTGGTGCAGGGGTATGCTTAACTTCCCCATATGGAGACAAAATGTACCAGGCTATTTGTTTTGCTTTCAGGGCATCTAATAACGAGTCCGAATACGAAGCAGCTATAGCTGGGCTAAAATTGGCCTATATTTGTGGGGCTAAGAGGGTCAAGCTGCTAAGCGACTCCCAACTGATTATCCACCATGCCCAAGGCCAGTCTGAGGCTAAGAAGGAGCAACTTGTGAAATATTTACTCCTCCTCAAAAATGAAGCGCTTAAGTTTAAAAGTGTTGTCTATGAACACATTCCCCGGGCAGAAAATGAGCTAGCAGACTCACTGGCAACCATAGCATATACGGAGTCATATCCATAAATCTATGTACTTGAAATCCCCTCCATTCAACTTTGTAAGGGTAAAGAAGAGGAGATTTTTGAAATACAAGCAAAACAACCTCAAGACTGGAGATTTACTCTCATGCAATATCTCTCCGATGGTGTTGTGCCTCCGGATAAATCACAAGCCAGAACATTGAAACACAAGGCTCGTGGTTTCATCATATTGAGAGAAGTGTTATACAAGAAGTCTTACAATAAACCTCTCCTGCACTGTTTGGGGGATGAAGAATCACAAATGGTCCTCTCTGAATTGCACGATGGTGAGGGGTCGGCCCATTGTGGGTTTAGAGCTTTGACAAGAAGGGTTTTACTCTCCGGTGTTATTGGCCATCAATCATGAAAGATGCTAAGGAGTTAGTAAAAATGTGTGACCCATGCCAGAGGTACAGCAATGAAATTCATGTACCAGCCATTCCTTTAGAATCAATTTCTGAGCCTATTCATTTTGCTCGATGGGGATTGGATCTAGTGGGCCTCTCCCTGTGGCGTACGGAGGGCGCAAAACTATAATTGTGGCCATTGACTACTTCTCGAAGTGGATAGAAGCAGCCCCTCTAGCAGGGACAACATCAAAAGTTGTTATAAAATTCATTCTATCCAACATATGTTGCAGATTTGGTGTCCCACAGAAAATAACAACAGACAATGGGCCACAGTTCGACAATAGAGAAATGGAGAGCTTTTGTGCCTCAAGGGGTATACAGCATTGTTTTTCTTCACCTTTCCACCCACAAGAAAATGGGCAGGTTGAAGTGGCTAATAGAACTATACTGTCCGGTTTAAAAAAGAATTTGGAAGGGGCTGCTGGGAAGTGGCCTAGTTATTTACAAGAGGTCTTGTGGGCCTACCGGACAACACCTGGGGCTGCAACACAAGAATCACCTTTTGCCTTGGTCTATGGGATGGATGCAGTAGCTCCCATAGAAGCAAATCTCCCCTCTTTTCGTGTTCATAACTTCTCCGAACATGCTAATGAGATGGCAATCAGAGGTCAACTTGATTTGATAGAAGAAAGACGAGTTAAAGCTCACCTTAGAGTTGCACACTATCAAGGCTTGATGAGGAGCAAGTTTGCTTCCAAAGTCAAAAGAAGAGATTTCCAACCAGGGGACAAAGTATTAAGGAAGGTCTTCTTACACACTAAAGAAAAGCTCTTCGGAAAGCTGGCCCCAACTTGGGAGGGTCCGTATATGGTTGTTGAAAGAATTTAGCCTGGAACTTATTGGTTGGAAGACAAAGATGGCAGAGTTTTAACCCATCCTTGGAATATTGAGCATCTCCGGATGTACTTGGAATAGCACTTGTGTAAATATTTACTTTTTTAAACATCCATGTAAATATTTGGGGGGCATACTCTTTCCTCCTCGGTGGCACGGAGAGGTTTTAATGAGGTGTCCGGGCAGTTAAATAAAATTCAATTCCTTCTTAAAAATCTTCTAAGTGCTTTTTAAAGTTTTGTCCCTTGTCATACTATCCGAACTGAAATATCTAAGGGCTATTTAAACTCTAGCCGGAGAATTTAAACACTCTCACAATGCAACTAAAGGCTACTTAAACTCTGGCTATCAAAATTAAAATGAGCAATGAAAGAAGATGATGGTTGCACAAAACAGAGATATTCATTGAATGAAATAACTTAAACTTGCCTTGGCCTTCCAAGGACTTTTAAATAGTCAAGATACAACACAAAAAACCTGTCCGGTCGAGCACCGGACACCATTACAAAAAAGAGTGCCTTGGCCTTCCAAGGACTTTAGTCTGAATAAAAAATAAACAAAATAAATCATAAGTTAAGGTTGAGCCTTTGAAGATGGCTCACCTTCATACACCTTCTTGCCTTTGAAGTCGTCTTTCCCTTCGTCTACCTTCTTGCCTTTGGGATCGTCTTTCTCTTCATTTGGGCTCTCCCCGGTATGCTCTTCATCATCGGATGAGGACGCACTGGAGACTCCATCCTGATCCTCATCGGCCATTGAATGATATGGAAGGTCATCATCGTCTACATAACACCACAAGTCCCATAGGTTCCTCTTCGGATATTTTTCATGAAAGAGTAGAACCATGTCGGACCTCACTTTCTCAATCAATAGCTCTTCACTTTTAATCATCTGGTTGGCATAAGCATTGATCTTGGCTTGGATCGTAGCCTCTTGATCCCTTAGCAACGTATTTTTCTCTTCGGCAGCCTTGGACACTGCATTCTCAAGGGAAATCTTATCAGTAGTTAGGTTGGTGATGATCTTGTCCTTTGCCTTGGTCTCTTCTTTTGAGGCAGTAAGGTCTTTCTCCACACCGGACAGCTTCTCCCGGAGGCCTCTGATGGTTTCCTCTAGAGTAGCAACTTTTGTGTTGCTTTCCTCCTGATTCTTCTTCAACTCCTCATTTACTTCCTTTAGCATGTCAGCATTGGAAGTAGCAGTGCAAAGGTCTTCGGATAGCTTTTCCTTCTCAGACTTAAGGTCTTTGATGGTGTCTGCTTGACCCCGAACTTGTCTCTCCAGTGTAAGTACCGGCTGCACATTGCTTAACAAGGAGTGAGCTATGGTGTCCTTTTCACTAGAGACAATGAAAGTCTTACCATTGAAGTTGACGGTGTTAGAGCTGCTCTGAGGAATGTAAGGCCCTGCGAAGTCGTCTCTAGGGAGGTTGAGGAAGTATTCGCCAAGTTCACCAAGACCGGTGATGTCTACTTCATCAATGTTAAGCTCTCCTCCCTCAACTTCATCAGTATGAAAGTCTCTTGGGATCTCTTCAGCATGTGTTGGGTCAGAAGGATCAGCCTGGACAGAAGGTTCCGGATCCCGGAGAGCAAGTTCATCTCCCTTAGCAGTCTTTTTCTTCTTGGCTGCTCGGTCTGCCCCTTCACTCCCCTGCTTGTGATTCCTCTTGGAAGCCCTTGGAGGTTTTGGGAGGTCTGCTTCCTGCCTTTCGGTATCTTGCTCCACTACCTGCAAAAGAGCAGCATCGATTTGGCTCTGAGCCGGCCCCTCCGGGTCTGTTGGAGCATCATTCTCAGCATCAGCAGGATTAGCATCGCTCACCACCTTCTTGCCTTTCTTCTTGCCTTTCATTTTGCTTGGGGCTTTGGCCCGGCCTGGCAGGAAGAGTGTCCCATCTGCTTCATGGCTCCTCTTAAGCACAGTGTCCGGAGAAGGTTGGGTGGTGAGCTCCTCCCAAGTTAAATCTCTCCGACCTGTGGTGTTCCACAGGTGAGACCTTGCCAGATTTCCACTAGTGAAAGCATTGTGGAATCGGTTCCCCCAGTTCTCTGCGGCCCAGGCATTGATTTTGCCACAAGTGACCTGTCCGGCCTTCAAGTAATCACCAAACTCCTTAGGCAGTTCTGTTAAGACAAAAGAAAGACCAATTAATTTAAATCAACTATGAGAAGGAAAAAGTAGACAAAGATTTAAAGTGGGAAACTTACGGTCACTCCTCCACCTGCTTCTGAGGAGGCTTGGGCTCACTCCGGACTTGATCTTCTGTCCGTTTTCCCAAGCGCCACTGACAAACAAAAACTGGCTCCTCCATTTGCTCTCAGACTCCAACAGATCATCAACAGCTTTGAGATCATTCCCCATATTGAGGTGGTAGAAGGGGAATTGGTGATGTTTGCAAAGATTGGCCACTGCAGCAAACTCTTCCATAGGAAGAGGTATCCCGGACAACCTTGATGCCATGATGCATGACATCAGAGTATACCAAGCATTGGGGCTCAGCTGGCTCGGATAGAGTTTGATCAGATCAAAATATCTGACCATCTTTGGATCCAATGGGAATCCGAGTCCCCAATTAAATAGCTCCGTGAATATGACTATTTCATTCAGCTTGCAATCCATAGGAGTTTCAGGATCTATGGGAATCCTTATCTTCACATTTTCAGGGATCCCCCATTTGTGCGCATTCGACCCAGTTCAGTCGTATGGATGAACGCATACTTGGTCTTCTGTAAGGCCAAGAGGTATTTAAGTTTGACCCTGTGAAAACAAGGCCCTACCTTCCCTTCGAGACACTCCGGCAGCTCCGGATGCCTCAAGCACAGTTTTTCTTTGCCCTTATCTTTTTTGGCAGCAGCAGTGTTACTAGTCTGACCGGATGGCTCAGACTCAAAAGGGACTTCTTCAACAGAGTCCTCCATTATTTCCTCCATGATCGTAGGAGGAATATCAGTGGCAGTGGCCCGGGGAGAATTCAAACTTGGCTCAGCATGGCTTCCGGACTGCTGGTTTTCTGTGTTTTCTTGACTTCTAGTCTCAGGTTGGGGCTCTGAGGCAGAAGTCTCTCTTTGGAGTGCTGGGCTGCTAGCCTCCGGACCAATAGTCTTTCCCGGGGAGCTCTGATAGGCACTCCAGACCCAGAACTGCTATTTTTTGCCCCCGATTTTGAGGGAGTGTTCTTAGAGGCTTGCCCCTTAACCAGCCGACTCTTTCTTCGATCGACTGACTTCTCCGGGGAGTTCTCTATATCTGATCCCATCGCTATGAAGGGTGAGGGTTTTTTGAAGCTAGTGACAGTTGCTCCTGGTTCAACGATGGATTCTGATTCCTGAACAGAGGAACCAGAGATGATGGGAGAAAGGCTAGGCTGGAATAACTTTCTAGGCTTAGTGCCTTTGGAGGAAGAAGATCCTCGATCTGACTCTACAGCAGAGGGGATTGGTCTGTCAACAGGCGAAGTAGGTAACCCTGCTGCGATTCGTCTTTCTTTCTCGACTTTTTGTGCCTTCTCCAACTCAGAGAGGTTGAGCCACCCGCCTTTGATCAAAGCAGTCCTTGTTGTAAACATAAACTATCAAGTAAATCTTTGCTTTAGAGAGAGAAAGCTCTAAGAAACTATGCAGAGTAAATGTGAAAGAGATAGTAAAACAGTAGAAAGTGAGTCTGAATTTATAGTAAATCTGAAAAAGCAGTTGATTCCTAGGAGAATTCGAAAAGTTTGGCAATGATTAAAAGACGGCGCTGATGTCACCGTATGTAATCAAAGAGGTTGCTTTTCGAAGAATGTGGGTTCGAAATTCAAGGTGAAAAATGGCTAAAGCAACCAGTCAGAGTGTGACACGTGTCCCACGAACTCTGACAAAAACTGTTTTGAATTCGTGAAGCTTTATTTGTAAGGGTGAACCCATAGACCTGTCCGGATTGAAAACTACTTCTAATGTCGGACTGTTTTTCAGGTCTCTGACAAGAATACTTGCTCAAACACCTAAAAAAGGGGCTCCTGATGAGTCTGAATTCAGCATGCTCCCCGGACACGGACAGATCGGTCCAAGGCCTCCGGACCGGACAGATCGGACAGATCGCATGGACCGGACAGATCACTTTGAACACTATGACCATAGGACTGTTCGAACTATGACAAAAGTACTAAAAAACCTAAACACTTCTTGACTAAGCTACTTGCTCTCCTACTTAGAGCTCATGGGTCTTTGAACATGACCCGGGTCCATTAAACATGACCCGAAAGCCCATAAGGGCCCAAACATCAAAGTATAAATACCCAACCACCTGCATTAACTATGGGTAATGAAAATTAACTGCTACCAGGCTGCTTAATTATCTCTCTACTCTCTAAACACTTAAACACCCACACACCACCATAAAACACCAACTGAAATTACCAGCCTACCCTCAGGCGATTATTATCCACACCAATGTTCATCATTGTGCATAGCCCGATAGGCCTGTAATTGCTCCACAAAGTAGGATTAGTACTTTTCGGACTTAAACAGATGCACGTGGAAATATACCAATAGGAATATAGTTACCATTTAAGAAAGCATTAAGAGAAATGAATAAATCAGTTTTGATTGTGTTCCAACACACTTTGAAAAACAAAATGTTAAAGCCATCTATGCCAGGGGCGCTGTCACTCTTCATAGTATTGATTATCCTCCAAATTTCATCTTCATTGGTAGTCTTGAGCAGAGCATCATTATCTTATTTAATGACCAGGGAAGGGATACAGTCAAAGAGGTCATCTTGAAGCAGCCTGGTCTCTTTATCGTTGTTGTTATAGGGAGAAGAAGCCAGGATATTCTTGAAATAATTTACAGCAGAATTCCCAATATCTTTCTGATTCAGGATCCAGGTATCACCCTCCTTAATGATTTTAATTTCATTATTTCTTCTCTTTTTAGAAACATAAGCATAGTATAACTTGGAGCTGCCATCACCATCCTTTAACCAACTGTTAAAGCACTTTTGTTTCCAGAAAACTTCTTAATTTCGAAAAGCTTGTATGTGAAGGTTTTTTTATTTAGAGAGGTTAGCTATAAAATTTTTGTTATTGTTGATGTAATGCAAGATTTCCATCTTCCTAACATTATCTTCAAGAGCTTTTACATTTTCAAAGATATTACCAAACTCCTTAGCATTCCAGTCTTTAAGACAAAGCTTTAGCCTTCTTAGCTTGTACCAGAAAATATGGCTTGGCTTTCCACAAATAGGCAACTTCAGTCCTAATCAACAATACTTAGGAAACCCTCATCATTAGACCACATGTTTAAAATCTTTAAACTTTTATTTTTGTGAATTGAAAGAGGAATATTATAGTAGGTAGTAGTTATAAGGAGAGGGGCATGGTCCGAACAAGTTCCGACCATGTGAAAAACGTGTGTTTCTTTGAAAGTATTCACCCATTTGTCATTGATAAGAGCACGGTCAAACCTCTTCCATTTAGTGCTTCTGGATCATGTAAACTTAGACCTTTCATATCCAACATCTTCAAGGTTGCAGGCTCTGATTGTGTTATTAAAATTATCCATACTAGTCTAGAAGTTTGAGGTGCATCCCAATTTCTCATCATGCGAGGAGATGATGTTGTAATCACCAACACACATCCAGGCTTTGCTAGAATTAGCAAAACTCACTAAACTATTCCAAAGCTCCAAGCTTTGAAGACGTTGACATTTAGCGTAGATAGAAGTTAGATAAAAACTTTTCTCAATACCAGGATAACCCACTTCCATATGTAAACATTGATCCATGTTTTGAATGATGTTTATCCTGATATCATCCACCCAGAAGATCCATATCTTATTGGATATATTAGCAGTATATCTATTGAAACCAAGAGACTTAGCAATCTTCTCCATTTTATCAATCATAGCCATAGGCTCCTGTATAGTAAGAATCTTAATACTTTCTATCCAGATAATAAATTCCAACCTTCTCATTTTTGGCTTGTTGTTAAGACCCTTTGCATTCAACTAATAATTCTGATCATTATCAGAGTAGGATTTTTGAAATTTATCCCCTGAATTTAGGGACTTGATTGTTAGTTTACTTTTTGATCTTCTTCTTTATGCAGATTTCAATTTAGTCTTTATGATCTCATTGAAGCTTTGGTCAGGTGAGAAGGTAGGAGTGACAGAACAGCTTCCTATGTTTTCAGGATCTGGAGTAGTTATATTGTCAATTCCTTGAAGATTGTATTGAATGCATTCATGTTCCAGCTTTTTCAAGGCTTTGATGATTTCAGTGTTGTCTTTTAGAGAAGAACCTTTACGAGAGTCAACCGTCTGTTCTTCCATTATGTTTACATGTTTAAGTTTTTGAGTAATTTGGTCATGAAAAGACTTACTTTCAATATTCTGATCTTGAAGTGGTTGATTATTGCTTTCATCTTTTTCAGAATCTTGGTATTTTTGTATGATGATTGACTTGATTTTCCTCCTATAAACTTTGAATGTAGTTTGAGTTGCTTTGGATTAATTATTACTCAGAGCTTTTATAGTTTGTAACCAAGATTTTTGCTTAGCATTCCTAGTATCGTCTTTAATGTCTTCCTTCTCGTTATTTGGAGATTTCTTGCACTCGGAAAGTTTGTGCGCTATGTGATAGCAGTAATCACAGTATGAAGGGACATTTTTTTAAATTTTGGAGATCCAGCGTCCATCGTTTGACCCAAAACAAATATACATTTTACGCTTTAGTTTATTTTTAGAAATCAATCTCAATTTGAGCATATCAAGCATTTCCATGCGCTCATATAAGAATTCAGGCTGTTTTTCGAAACAAACCCACGTAAGCACCATAGGATTTTCATATTTTTTGTTAAATTCTGGACTCCATCTTAAGATTCTCATTAAGAAATCATCAAATTTCCACATGTTCTTCGACTATATAGTGCATATATCATTCTTCAAGTTGAACTCAAGAAACATGTGGTGTGAATCCCATACTTCATAGTTGAAACCTCCTTTGAACTTCAAGGAATCCAAGAAACTATCTAGTTTTGATTTTTTTTTAACACCATTGCTGAATTTACCAATCAATGGGGTTTTGGATTGTTGAAGCAGATGATTCTAAGTATTGAACTGAGAAATGACTCTTTGTTTCTTTGATCCATTCTAGGTTCATTGAAACAGAATCTTTGTTGGGTTTAAACAAATCAACATATAATTTCTTGATTTGTTGTTGAGTTGAATCAATTTTGCGTAAGTTTGAGTGAAGAACATGGAATTCTTCAGTTGATTTTGGATGAATGTTGAGAGTATCCATGGAAAGAAGAAGAAAAGATTAACCCGAAACAAAATTTCTTGGAGTTCTTAGAGCTTCCATCTCCTCTAAAAGGCCTTATCTCTTAATTAAGATCTTTTTTTTTATGTACTCCATTGTTTCAGTGAGGTTGTCAACTAAATTCAAAACAAAATATTGAGTTCAAATATTTATAATTAATCACAACCACCAAAATTCATTTGGAAACGGATTTCATCCAACTTTTGAATTGGAACTTGTTATTTCGATGCCGCTATGTATACGGATTGCTTTTGTTACCATGGAATGTGATAATCGTATAGTATTTCCTAAATAAAACTGTCTGTTAGATATATTTGAACGAAGTTGTAATAATCTTGTTGTAGACATCATGTTATTGTACTTATCGACCGGTAATAAATATCTTAATCTGAATATAGTCCTTAAGGTTTCTTCTTAATTAGAAATTATTTTTAAATTAGAAATTGTTCAATCTCACCAAACATTCCAACCAACTAGTTGAGTCAATACTTTTATAATAACCTCATATGGGATTGATGCAAAAGAGATAGCATCAATTGGGAAAGAAATTGGGATTGATCCTCATTCCCTAGTATTTCCTACGGCTGACCA
Organism: Limnanthes douglasii subsp. nivea; assembly: GCA_036936605.1. Taxonomy (NCBI): domain Eukaryota; kingdom Viridiplantae; phylum Streptophyta; class Magnoliopsida; order Brassicales; family Limnanthaceae; genus Limnanthes; species Limnanthes douglasii. The sequence continues at coordinate 239,633,484 of JAUPFV010000002.1, forward strand.
ACCATCTTTTAGAGGTGATGACCAGCTGGATGCCATAGGGAACTTTAACTTCGAAGATTTTGACTCTCTTAAAGAGAAAACTGCCCATTATATAGCCATTATTGTGGATCCATATGCCGATACAGTATTGGAGTTCATGCAACAGAGGGAGGAATCCATTAAACTAGATTTGGTAATGTTATTACATGAAACATTTCCCAACCGGTCTCTTAGGTATCTATGGAAGTTTGTGTCATATGAGAAAATTCCTTTTCATACTATGTCTTCAGATGATAAACTAGGTTTTTTTCGGATGAATCTGACTCTAACGATGAGGCTGAAGAAGATTCAGATAAGGATCATCCAGAAAAAGAAGAGGAAGAAAACAAAGTAAAGGAAATATATAGAATAAAACCGAGAGGAACGAGCTCTAATATGTGTTTGTGTATTTGAACTGAAGTCCTTGATGTATACAAGGCGTTTTATCGTTTTTGGATCAGATTATGATGTAACTTGGTTTGTGTAAGTCCTTGTTGTATTAAAGGAATTTTGTGGTTTGGGATCAGATTTTTATAATTCAAAGATACCTTTACTTTTATCCATTTTATGTTGCAATATATATTATTTCTCCCGTTAATATCTGATCATAACTAAGTATTTGTATTGAAAGACTTTAAACAAAGCAACAAACTTTAATCTGACCAAGCCATGCGAAGTTAATCCATTCGAAGGCATACAAAGTTTTAAACACAAGGAATTCGAAAATAATCCATTCAAAGGGATCATAACTTTAATCCAACGAAGCCATTCGAAGGAAATCCATTCGAAGGCATCATAACTTTAATCCAACCAAATCTATTTGAAGGCATCATAACTTTAATCCAAGTAAATCGATTCGATGTTAATCCATTCGAAGGCATCATAACTTTAATACAACCAATCCATTCGAAGGTAATTCATTCAAAAGCACCACGACTTTAATCCAACCAATCCATTCGAAGTCGTCATGAATTTTATCCAACCAAGACATTCGAAGGTAATCCATTGGAAGGCAACAAACTTTAATCACAAGCCATTCAAATATAATCCATTTGAAAGAATTATAACTTTAATCCAACCAATCCATTTAGAGATAATCCATTCGAATTCATATTGACTTTAATCCAACCAAGCCACTCAAAGGTAATCCATTCGAAGGAAAAACATTTAATCACAAGCCATTCAAAGGTAATCCATTCGAAAGCATCATAACTTTAATTCCAACCAAGCCATTCGAAGGTAATCCATTCAGAGGCTACAAAACTTTAATCCCACCAAATAGAAAAAATACTTTGTAAAGGCAAAAAATGATCGATTGATTAAGATTCAGACACCTCATTAAAACTTTCATGCGCCACCATGGTAGGAAAGAGTATGCCTCATAATATTTACATTGAGATATAATAAAGTAAATATTTACAAAATAATTTTTATTATAAATATAACCTTCGATGCTCAACATTCCAAGGGTGGTTCAAAAGGTTTCATTCTTTGTCCAAAAGATTGTATTTTCCTTGCTTGATCTTTTCATACACAATGAATGATCCTTACCAGTTTGGAGTGAGCTTTCTGAACTTCTTTTCCTTGGTGTGTAGGAACAGTTTTCTAAAGATTTTATCTTCAACTTATAAACTTTATTCTTCTTACTTTAGATACAAACTTTCTCCTCATAAATCCTTGGTAATGCACGATTCTTAAATGAGATTTTACGATCCTTTCTTCAATTAAATCCAACTAAGCCTTCACTGTCATCTCGTTATTGTCTTCGAAATAATTTTGAATTCTCAAAGAAGATAGATTAGTTTCTATAGGCGCAATTTCATCCATTCCATAAACTAAAGCAAATGGAGACTCCATAGTGGCTGTGTGGGGAGTAGTTCGATATGCCCATAATACCTATTGTAAATAACTTGGCCATTTACCAGCCGCTCCCTCCAAGTTCTTTTTTAAACCTGTTAAAATCTTTCGATTTGGCACCTCAATTTGTCCATTGGCCTAAGGATGAAAATGAGATGAGAAACAATGTTGAATTCCTCTTAACGTATAAAATAATTCCATGCCATTATTCTCAAACTGAAGACCATTATATGTAGTGATGCGATTGAGAATACCAAATCGACAGCATATGTTAGAGAGAATAGACTTTAACACTACTTTAGATGTTGTCCTGGATAAAGGTGTAGATTCTACCCTCTTGGAGAAATAGTCTATTGCCAAAATTATAGTGCGACATCCCCTCGAAGTCATCTGTCAAATGGTATTACTTCAGATACAGGCTCCATGGGGACTACTGGCACATGGATTGCATTTCCATACCTTTGGAAAAGGTTACATCTTCTCACCAAGTCTGTAGCATCTTCCAAAATAAAAAGGCCAATAATACCCCGAACACAAGACGTTTCTAGTTAAATATTTCTAGCCACAATGTGACGATCCTTCTCCATCATCTTGTTCAGATATAACAATTTGAGACTTGTTAGATCATACGCAGTGCAACAAATGCCTCATTTCTCCAATCTTTAGAAACCACGGGGGATACATGTAGAATTTCTCCTACTTCGCCCTTTTATTTTTGAATTTGTGACTATGGAATGACATTTTTGCATAAGAATTCAAGAATACGCTTCGAAATATATTATAGTGGCTAAGGAGTCACCCATTGAATTTTCCGATCTCGGGACATGCTCATATTTAACGTGTTTAAACCGGTTGCGATCTCTTTTAAAAATTCTAGATACTTTATCAAGTGATCTTTCTTGGTTACATATTGCCCTTGTTCTTGATGAAAGAGTAGCAGTGAATCACTTATTAATAACGCTCTTTTAACACAACATATTTGAGCTAATCTCAATACCGTTATTGATGTTTCATATTCTTACTTCAATTGGTCTTCAATTGGTAATGTTATTACATGAAACATTTCCCAAGCGGTCTCTTAGGTATCTATGGAAGTTTGTATCATATGAGAAAATTCATTTTCATACTATGTCTTCAGATGATAAACTAGGTTTTTTTCGGATGAATCTGACTCTAACGATGAGGCTGAAGAAGATTGAAATAAGGATCATCCAGAAAAAGAAGAGGAAGAAAAAAAAGTAAAGGAAATGTAGAGAATAAAACCGAGAGGAACGAGCTCTAATATGTGTTTGTGTATTTGAACTGAAGTCCTTGATGTAGAAAAGGCGTTTTATCGTTTTTGGATGAGATTATGATGTAACTTGGTTTGTGTAAGTCCTTGTTGTATTAAAGGAATTTTGTGGTTTGGGCTCAGATTTTTATAATTCAAAGATACCTTTACTTTTATCCATTTTATATTGCAATATATATTATTTGTCCCGTTAATATCTGACATAACTAAGTATTTGTATTCAAAGACTTTAAACAAAGCAAAAAAATTTAATCTGACCAAGCTATGCGAAGTTAATCCATTCGAAGGAATACAAAGTTTTAAACACAAGGAATTCGAAAATAATCCATTCAAAGGGATCATAACTTTAATCCAACGAAGCCATTCGAAGGTAATCCATTCGGAGGAAATCCATTCGAAGGCATCATTACTTTAATCCAACCAAATCTATTTGAAGGTATCATAACTTTAATCCAAGTAAATCGATTCGATGTTAATCCATTCGAAGGCATCATAACTTTAATACAACCAATCCATTCGAAGGTAATTTATTCAAAAGCACCACGACTTTAATCCAACGAATCCATTCGAAGTCATCATAAATTTTATCCAGCAAATACATTCAAAGGTAATCCATTGGAAGGCAACAAACTTTAATCACAAGCCATTCAAATAAAATCCATTTGAAAGAATTATAACTTTAATCCAACCAATCCATTTAGAGATAATCCATTCGAATTCATATTGACTTTAATCCAACCAAGCCATTCAAAGGTAATCTATTCGAAGGAAACAAAATTTAATCACAAGCCATTCAAAGGTAATCCATTCGAAGGAAACAAAATTTAATCACAAGTCATTCAAAGGTAATCCATTCGAAAGCATCATAACTTTAATTCAAACCAAGCCATTCGAAGGTAATCCATTCAGAGGCTACAAAAATTTAATCCCACCAAATAGAAAAAATACTTTGTAAAGGCAAAAAATGATCGATTGATTAAGATTCAGACACCTCATTAAAACTTTCATGCGCCACCATGGTAGGAAAGAGTATGTCCCATAATATTTACATTGAGATATAATAAAGTAAATATTTACAAAATAAGTTTTATTCTAAATATAACCTTCGATGCTCAACATTCCAAGGGTGGTTCAAAAGGTTTCATTCTTTGTCCAAAAGCTTGTATTTTCCTTGCTTGATCTTTTCATACACAATGAATGGTCCTTACCAGTTTGGAGTGAGCTTTCCGAACTTCCTTTCCTTGGTGTGTAGGAACAGTTTTCTAAAGATTTTATCTTCAACTTAGAAACTTTATTCTTCTTACTTTAGATACAAACTTTCTCCTCATAAATCCTTGGTAATGCACAATTCTTAAATGAGATTTTACTATCCTTTCTTCAATTAAATCCAACTGAGCCCTCACTGTCATCTCGTTATTGTCTTCGAAATAATTTTGAATTCTGAAAGAAGATAGATTAGTTTCTATATGCGCAATTTCATCCATTCCATAAACTAAAGCCAATGGAGACTCCATAGTGGCTGTATGGGAAGTAGTTCGATATGCCCATAATACCTATTGTAAATAACTTGGCCATTTACCAGCCGCTCCCTCCAAGTTCTTTTTTAAACCTGTTAAAATCTTTCGATTTGGCACCTCAATTTGTCCATTGGCCTAAGGATGAAAATGAGATGAGAAACAATGTTGAATTCCTCTTAACGTATAAAATAATTCCATGCCATTATTGGCAAACTGAAGACCATTATATGTAGTGATGCGATTGAGAATACCAAATCGACAGCATATGTTAGAGAGAATAGACTTTAACACTACTTTAGATGTTGTCCTGGATAAAGGTGCAGATTCTACCCTCTTGGAGAAATAGTCTATTGCCAAAATTATAGTGTGACATCCCCTCGAAGTCATCTGTCAAATGGTATTGCTTCAGATACAGGCTCCATGGGGACTACTGGCACATGGATTTCATTTCCATACCTTTGGAAAAGGTTACATCTTCTCACCAAGTCTGTAGCATCTTCCATAATAAAAAGGCCAATAATACCCCGAACACAAGACATTTCTAGTTAAATCTGTCTACCCACAATGTGACGATCCTTCTCCATCATGTTGTTCAGATATAAAAATTTGAGACTCGTTGAAAACCTAGGTAGTGCAACAAATGCCTACTAAAGGATATTTTCTAAAGAACCCTCATTAGAACCATAAATCCACGGGTTTATTATGTTATTTTTTTGACAGAAGCCTTGTCTTGAGTTAAAACTCCATTAGTTATAAACTTTTGGATCTCATTTCTCCAATCTTTTGAAACCACGGTGGATACATGTAAAATTTCTCCTACTTCGCCCTTTTATTTTTGAATTTGTGACTATGGAAGGACATTCTTGCATACGGATCCAAGAATACGCTTTGAAATATATTATAGTGGCTAAGGAGTCACCCATTGAATTTTTCGATCTCTGGACATGCTCATATTTAACATGTTTAAACCCGATTGCGATCTCTTTTAATAATTCTAAATACTTTATCAAGTGATCTTTCTTGGTTCCATATTGCCCTTGTTCTTGATGAATGAGTAGCAGTGAATCACTTATCAATCACGCTCTTTTAGCACAACATATTTGAGCTAATCTCAATGCCGCTATTGATGTTTCATATTCTTACTTCAATTGGTCTTCTGTTAGACATTCTTCAATTGAAAACAAGTTCGAATTGTGATAGAGTGTGCTTGAAAATAAGGCCTAATTTTTCTAGCTGCTATTACCAATGCCAAGGCTAAATTTTCCAACTTCAAGCATCGTTTCTCAACTTCCAAAAAACTCTTTGTTATATGATAAATAAGGCGGGGAAAACTATCAACTTCTTGCATCAATACCGCACTAACAACATAATCTGATACTGCTAGATACATATACAACATTTCCCCGTCTATAGGTTTAAATAACGCTTTAGGTGAGGATATGTGTCTCTTGATTTCAAGGAAAACCCTATCACAATTAGGGGACCAATTAAAGTCTTTGGAATTTCTTAAGAGTTGGAAAAACTAAGCACACTTGTCTAATGATCTTGAAATAAACATGTTTAATGTTGTCAATCTTCCAGTCAATATCTGAACTGTTTTAGTATTTTGAGGTGGATTCATGGACAACAAGGCCTTTAACTGGTTTGTGTCAGCTTGAATCTCTTTCTCACTTATAATATAACCCATAAATTTTCAGATCGGACCCCAAAGGTACATTTGTCGGGATTTTATGTCAAATCGATAGATTTTAAGTTAGAAAACGTTTATTGGAGGTCAGATATATGATCTTCCGCTTTTGGGCTTTTAACCATCATATGAGCGATATAAACTTCTACATTTCTTATCATATGGTAAGCACATGCCTTAGTTACTTATTGTTGATAAGAGGCTCCATCATTCTTCAACCCAAAAGGCGTTATTTTATAACAATGAAGCCCCTTGTCGGTGATAAAAGTAATATAATCTTGATCGCTCGGATCCATTTGTATTTTATTATATCCATAAAAAGCATCCATAAAGGATAACAACTTGTTTCTCGGTGTGAAATATACTATTTGATCTATCCATGGTACTGGAAACAGATCCTTGGGGAAAGCTCTATTAAGATCTATAAAATCAATGTATATGCACCATTTTCCATTATCTAGATAGTTTGTGGCTGATTATACTTGCTGGTACTCCAGTTACATATTCATTTCCCCATTCAAACACATATATATGTTTAGATGAAAAGGGTAATAACTTTTCTTTCAATTCTAAGGGAAATTTCGATCCGACCCTAACACTTTTCCCTTCTGCCAAGTAATGAACTTTAATTTCTTAAAATGAGATCGTGGCGCTAGGAGCCTCCCTTGGATCATATATCTCATTTGACCTGAGAGAAGACTTCATTAATTGTTATTGTTTGTCAATTTTCAATGTTCCCAACAATTTTGGAGCAAGAGCAGTGAAATAACACTCCCTTGCCACTATTTGGCTAGTTCGGACGACACTTACTCGGCCTCCCGCATCGTATTTCAAACATTGGTGAACAATGGATACTACAACATGCATCCTAGATAGCCAAGATCTACCAAATATAACAGTGTATGATTTCAGACAATCAACCATTACAAACAAAACCCTTACCAACTTCTTGACTGGTTATTTTCCTAACAATACTTGTCCTTCAAATTCCCCAATCACATCAGCCGAATTGCCAGTGAATCCTATTATGGTTCAATTCAAATGCTTGATAACTGAAGGATTCTTCATTTTCTTATAAGTTGATAAAAGCAAAATATTTTCCGAACCTACCAGTTTCAATCAAGATTCTTCGGATTTCATTACCTTCAATAATTTCTCATATTATCATAATATCTTCATGGGGACCCCCAATTTATCTTAGGTCATCTTCTTCAAAGACAATGAAAGAGGCAGAGCTTTGGTAGAGATGTTTGGACATTTTCCCTTATAGTTGAATGGTTAGAATAGTCACATGTATTTTTCTAGAGCATCTTGAGGGTGCAGTCACAATATCTCCCCCAAAAATGGTCCAAGATTTAAAGTAGCTACATTGATCAGATATTGTCGCTGTTGTTTCTACTATTACCCCAAATTGGGTCTGATTAGGATCAGGGTTTAAGTATTCCACACTTATATCAAATCGCTCCACAATCACCATAGCGTTATCTAATTTAGAATTCTCTATACTTTGTCTTTGAACATTTGGTGATGTAGCATATGTTGTACTTACACTAGGTTGGGCAGGCATATTAGCTTGCCTGTTGCCCCCTTACTTTTTAATAAAAGCAGGCAACTTTTCAATTTCAATCAGGGTTAGTACTTCTTTTTTAAGACAATGCAATTTTGGGTGTCATGGCCCACATCATTTTGGTATCTAAAAAATCAAGTTTTCCGAAAAAATTTTGGTTTAATTTGTTTCGGCCTTTGAATATACACAACATTCTTAGTTTTGTCATAAGTGGTGGCCATATTTTCGCTCTATTCGGCAAACCATTCAAGTTGGACCCACTGACTCCTTCTTGATCTAGACGGTTGGCCTTGATTTAACTGACTTTATCTAGGCCGATGTGAACCTTGTCTGGATCCCATAGGTCGGTAATTGACTGTGGTTTGGGATCGAGTACTGGCTTGTCTGATAGATATTGTTGGAACAGACCTATTATGGCGCAGTACTCTTACACTTTTTGGTTTCCTCCACTCTGATTTGCTTTCCGACCTAATTCAATAATCCTCCTCAGGTCATAGTTTTTTACGAGTTACGGAATCAGCCAACTCACCTAGTATTAAACCTTGCCTTAAAAAAGCAATGGCTATTTGCTCAAAATAAGCAGTCGATGCATTCTTTGTGTTTAAAAAACGGTTGATGTAGTCTTTTAAGGATTCATTATGTTTTTGTACACAATGAATGATAGTATCACCGTTCACTTTAAGCTCTTATTTCCCAAAAACTGCCTCCAGAAATCCATCCAGAATATATTAAAGTTTCTAAATAATCCCTGAGGTAAACTGTTATATCATTTTAATGCACTCCTCTTGACAGTCTGCGACAAGGCCCAACTTAATAGCTTATCATTATCATCAAAATTCATCATGAAATTTTTGAACTGTTCAAGGTGAGGATTGGGATCTTTGTTTCTATCGTATTTCTCCATTTTAGAGTTATCAAACCGCATTGGTAGATATCTAGAGAGAATCTTTGAAGACAATATGTTTACCTCTAATTATGACGTTTTTAAACATGTGATCCTCATCAAGAGTGGAAAATATACATGGTTCGGAGGGACATCAAACTGATCACGTAACAAATGATCAATGTCGCGATCTATTGATCTCTTTAAGTTCCCTTGATAATTATTCTTTTCCGTTTGCCCTTTCTATCACTTTTCTTTGAATTTTTTTTAGATAATTTTTTTTACAGCCATGATCACAGCTTGATGAGGAAGAATAAATATCTGAGTCAGATTTTTTGGTTGAATTTCCAGCAGAATCCGATGTATTCATTAACTGTTTAGTCTGATGTTCCTTTTTCGAACCTGTGTGAGCCCTTTAGGATTGATCATTTTTAACTTGTTTGTTGTTGTTACCAGGCTCATCTATAACAATACATCCCGTATCAAACTTCCCTTTTAATTCTTTTTCAGGTTGTCTTTGGGCCCTCAAAGCTTCAATCTCAGCCCTCAACTGATCATGCTCCTCTTGCATGGTTTGTGTTTCCTCTATATTATGATTGATAGGTGATATAGTAGCATGCTCATTATAACCTCTTATCCCCTCATTGTCAAGATGGGAACATTTTGCATGTCGAGATCCATGCCTCAAAGAACTCTTAAGTACCATCCGCAAGTATCGTTTTGAATAAAGCTATTTATGTACCTCACACTCCCACTATGGTCGCCAATCTAGTGATGATAAAATCTAATCGAGTGGTAGCTCTTGAAGATTTTTAGTTTATATGATCTTAAATTCTTAATAGTTAGTAGAGAGATACCAGAGATGTTTGTATGTATTATCGAGCGAAAAAAGTTGTTTACTTTTATTTAATGTTGTTAGTTAAGCGATTTATACTCTTTTTGGATCCACGAGCCATTCAAGTCGGGTCATATGTTTGGGTCAATCTCACGAATCCCCAAACTCATAAACAAATATAATAGGCACCCAACTGAGTCATTAAGCATACTGCTTATTTATCGAATTTAATTGTTGAGTCTGAACTGCCCCTCTAAACAACATCCGAATCATTTTACTACTTGAGCCATCTAATATAATCCGACCCTATTAGGAGTGGCAGAGGATTTTGATGTTGATTACCATCAAATTCTGTTATACGCAACAACAATTGATTGATTGTGTTACCCTTATTGGAAATGACAACGAGTTTGCAGTTGTATTAAAACGTCGAGAATATACAAAATGTAAGGACACTCCTAGACTATTTTTATAATGCGAGAAATCTGAAACGTGTATGAAGTTGGTAGACCCAAAGAATCTTAAGAGAAATCCTATAGGAACCAAGATATATGGATTCCTTTCAATGTTTAAAGGAAAATGGTAATTCATGATGAATGGTCATTAGAGTTCGTATGCGGGGTTCACAATCATAAAACTATAAACTTTAGTGAAGATCATTCATACTTGAGACACTTTTCTAAAGAAGAGTTAGAATGTTTACTTAGTTCTACCAACATGGGAACCCATTCAACAACCATCTATTATTTTAACAAATAAAGATATAGTGTTGGTGAATGAGGTCAAAAAAGTTGCATAATGCAACCCACATGTTATGTCGTCGCCACATGATATGAACGTCTTAAGAAAACAAAAAAATCATCAATGATAAAAAGTCTCTAATTGTTTTTAAGTATGTAGAATAAGATGTTGTTGTCGAAGATAAAACTCTCGTTTAATAACTATCAGTATGAAATTCTCTATTACTTCAAAGATTATCTAAATGTAATTGAATACATCCAAACTTGATTGGAACCTTCTAGTGATAAGCTTATTATGTGGAAACCTAACAAGTTCTTGCAATTTTAACAAATAAAGATATAGTGTTGGTGAATGAGGTCAAAAAAGTTGCATAATGCAACCCACATGTTATGTCGTCGCCACATGATATGAACGTCTTAAGAAAACAAAAAAATCATCAATGATAAAAAGTCTCTAATTGTTTTTAAGTATGTAGAATAAGATGTTGTTGTCGAAGATAAAACTCTCGTTTAATAACTATCAGTATGAAATTCTCTATTACTTCAAAGATTATCTAAATGTAATTGAATACATCCAAACTTGATTGGAACCTTCTAGTGATAAGCTTATTATGTGGAAACCTAACAAGTTCTTGCATTTCGGTAAGCAGACCACTAACCGCGTAGATAGCGCTCATTCCACCCTTGAAAATTTCCTTGGTAAGAGTAAAGTAAAATTCAAGTCCTTTTAGTTTAAGGTGCATGGTTTGCTTAAATTGTAACATGGAGCAATTAGAAACTCTTTTTATAAGAGTCAACTTATAGTCTAACATTAATTCTCAGATAAAGTGTACGATGAGCTCATAGCTATCGTCTCCAATGATGCTTTATAAAAACAATTAGAAGAATAATATGTGTAAACAATGAAAGTTGTGGATGGTTCAAACCGAACGAAATCTTTGAATTATTAAGTTAAATTTATATCAGTACCTTTAAAAGATTTCGATGATCATTAGAATATATTAGATATAATATTTCGTATTAAATTAACGATGGCTATTGAAATAAAAACTAGATAAACTAGTTAATCTTGTCATCAAAACCAAAGACGAAACACATATAAAACATTTGTATATAAAATGGTTTGGCGTACTCTATCTAGAAACATGTTTTCCTTTTATAGAATTTAGATAAACTAAATAACTTGGTCGTCCAGTTATGAAATGTAAATTATCTATTGATGCATATGCATCATTCAATAAATGAGATTAGAAAATATGTGCTAGATTCGGAGAAAGCGAGTGCATTATCGTTAGGTAAATATTTCTACACTCAATCAGTAATTTTGTAGAGAGGGAGCAGAAACTCACCAGTTAAATCTTCAAAAGAGAACAGAGTTCATACACAAGCAAGTGGTCAGATATATCCTTCAAACAATCCTTGTAAAATTGAACCATCATTACGAACTCGTACGATGCATTGACTATCAAGTGGAATGGTTAGTTCCAACAAAAACCTCATTCAAGTGCAAGTTTGAGTAAAACATATTCAAGTTGATAGGCCTAAATGAATTCGCATTCAATATATTTTTAATCTCCACTTGGTTTCTGAGGTCCCACCTCTATACATTTCATACATGTCCTCAACATTAATAGTGGTTTTAAACTTTAAAATCTTAAACAAAATCAAATAAATATTTTTTTTATAATCTATTTATCGATATAAATCAAATTAAAAAAATAAATTGAAATATATGACTAAACTTACATTTCGGATATAGATGTTGTACACCTCGTGAAGGTTTTGTGCCGATAACATATTCTAGAGATCGAGAGCATTAGTCGGTATTTGAGTATGAATGTTATGCTCATTTACCTCAAGACGTGTATCATCGTTCGATGATTCTTCATAGTGATAAGATGAGCTACCCAACCCTTTTTTTGTTCTTTTAGGGCTTGGTATTTGTGTACCCGCAAAGACTTCTCGATATGCACTTGCTTATTTTCTTCAGCGGTAAGGGTAACAGTATAGGCTTCTTCAGTTTGTGAGGTATACGTACGTTTAGGTCATCCGATTTTTTAAGCCTCATATATAACTTTTAAGATTTTTTCCGGATTAACATTATATTCCCTGCAATAAGAATAAGAAATTAGTTAGTTAAATGCGCTAAAAATAAGAAATTAAAGAGTATCAGTGGCCTAGAGAGGTTGTATCATCAATATGATATCGATGGCACTAGCGGTACCAAAAAATTACGTGTGGCACTACCAGTGCCACCAAACCATATTGGCGGTACAATTTGTCTATACCGTTGGAGCCAAAAGCACTGAAGGTACGGAGCATTCGCTCAAAAAGAATGGTGAGTTCGAGCAACTGTTATTCGCGATAAACCCCTATAAAATCCTAAAAACAACTTTAATCTAATATAAAATCAAGACAACCATATTATCATATCATTCCCAATTTGATTATAATCATACACTAATTTTAACATCCTGATTGAGTTAAATCTCAATCCCACCCATAATATTAATCCAAAACTAAAAATGAATTAAATCACCAATTGAAGAAAACTTACTATTTTCATTTTTCCATTGATGAATTTGTTTTTATTGAGATGAAGAATAACTTGTATTGTTTCTTGAAAAAAATGTAAAGATGATTTTTATTTTTTATTTTTTTTAGTTCTTGAAGAGAGAGGAGGAAGAAAAGAGAAGAAGAATATTCGGAAATATATGTTTTGAACATATGAGAATTTAGTATATGGGTGGGAGAACTTAGTTTTTGTATTATTAGTTTCTTTGGAATAAAATGGGAGAACTTATCTAATTTATGGGATAACTTAAAAATGAGAGAACTTATCTTTTTGGACAATAATGTAGCCAAACTATATATAATATCAGCTCAACTAATGATTAAAACTTACAAACAAACAATAAAATTTTCATATATAGTTTGGTTGAAAATTTGGTAAACTGTATAAGATAATTGGTACCTCTTCTCTAGCGTTTACATTTTATCACATTTTTTTTTAAAATTTATGTGTGTAAAAGAATAAATTAATTATAATAGCTTGTTACAAATACCCGAGATATTTTTCTAAGTATGGTATTTAAGTTAGAGATATTTGTTGGTGAAAATGTATTAGACTGACATAGGTACATGAACAAGAAAGAAAAATTACGTTTAATAACTTAAAAACGGAAATAACTAGTTAATCCAACTGGTAATGTAAAACAATTGGGTTGGTAATTGATTGAAAACTTTGATTTAGTATTGCAATTTTCGAGGTAGCAATGAACTTGGATGGAACATGCACAAATTTATCAAAGTTAGATGTATACTTATACATGCCAAGATACTTTGGACATTAATTAGCATGATGTGAGATACTGCCAATGCACGGAGGTAAGCCATTGCATGTCAGTGTCCCAAAGGTTATCGTGAAGGGTGAAGAGGGTGGTCTAGAAGCTGGTTGTTAGTATTCATGAAAGCCGATCTTGGTATGGAATAAGATATATAAGTTTCAAGCTTATGGCCTCCTAGATGTTCCAAGAAAAAAACAATCGAACAAGAAATGGTTTAGATATTTTAGCGAGCCATTGCATAACACACAATCACGAGAGGTGTTGAAACCCTAAGCAATTACATTGTCACTTGTTGATAGTTTTACTTGTCTTTATAGCCAGACAATGAAAGAGTGTCAATGAATATTATATTTATTTTGGATGATATTAATCTGACCAACTTGGGTTACTGACTGAAAAATTGCATTACAAGTGCTTATAATAGTAGAAGTATTATTTCGCATGTTGGCAACCCAACGCAATACATCTTCTTGATGGTTAAGGGGGAGGGAGGAATTGTGAATGAGTTTAATATTTTCCTGTAAGTGGTAGGGATATCTTATATTTCTTCACGGGATTATGGTAGACAAGTTCCATGAGCCACTACTAATAATATCTCATATTTTACTATGATTATTGGTTATAGCATTACAAATTATACCTTACAGTTAACAATACAAATATGAAATAGCTATATGTCGTACCAAATAGAGGTGAACACACCATAAATAACCTCTGATTTATAAATATGTGTGGCCAAGGGTATGAGAAAAATAATTTTACTCCATACCGACTAGGGGAAGATCCAAAGTAAAGGTCACAAATAGTTTTATTTTTATTATTTTCTAATTAATTCATTCACACCAAATTGAGTTTGATTTCCCACTCAAAATATACCATAGCTCAAAATATACCATAGCTTTTTAAGGACATCCTTCTAAACTTAAAGTTATAGGTCTATTATTTCAAGGTTGGTGTCATCTAGAGGTAATGTAACTTTGGCCTTATAGGTTTTCATCTCGGGATCAGACCATATGAAGCATCTCAAGTGTTATGAAATATACTTAAGAAGTATGAATACAAAGTTAAATACAAAAGACTTGTGCACTTGGCCAACAAATAATGATATATTTGATATTTTTATCCTTCCTATATATGATAGGTGATTTGAGGTCCACATTTCATACACGAGTAATTTTTTTCCGAAACGATAACGACACTGGCTGTAAGTTAGGTGACTTACATGACTGATTATTAGGCGTACACTAAGATAACGGATGAAAAGTCATCTAATTTGGAATCTAATAATACTAGTGATTGAATGAAAATGATACTCTTTAATCTCACGAAAAAATATATGAATTATTCTATAATTAATGTAGAGGTCGGAGAGAATAAAGAATTCACTAATTTCATATTTGATAGGTTGACCGAATATCATAATGTCATATACAAAATAAAGATTCATAATTTTAATGTTTTGGGATTTCTAATAGAATTTAAACTTGTTTCTTAACCTTCTTTTTAGAATTAAATAGAAACTTAGATGATTAGGATATAAAGACAAGGCAAAATGGTGTCTCTTTTCCTAATGTCTTCTTTCCCTTGAAGGAACCGTAAGGGTTACCATTTATGTTTATAGTGTAAAATAATATTTATATGAACCGAATGATCCAAGATATCACTTTAGTATGAAATTTTATGGTTACAAGGATATCAAGAAGGTGTATCATAAAACATTATCAAATTCTTTCATAAAATTAATTTTTAAGGCAGTTCTCAAGAGTTTTTTCTTGGTATCACACCCTCTAAGGAGTTCTTCAGAAGACAATGTATTATTAGAAATATTATGACCGTGGATGAAAGACGATTGTGTGGCGTCAATAAGGGTCTATATAATTATTTTTATCATATTTTCTAGAATTTTTTAGATTATCTTATGAGTGAAATTGTAGCATAAGATTGTTGTGTAATCAGCTAGATAAGATGGGTGTCAATTTTTGAGACAAACAAAATGGTGATTTTATTCAATTAGAGTACATAGGTGCAGAGTTAAAAAATTCATTTTTCATAGTTTATGCTCTATGATGGACCATAATTATTTAAAGAATCTATCATTGTGATAATCTTGTCATGGCACCTTGTTATGATCTATTGAGGCGAAGGTAGTTAGAAAGAAAAAATTCAACTAGCTGGTTGGAGATATAGTTGACAAACATGTTCTCCGCGTGTCATAATTGTTGATAGAATCGATCTTGTTTTAGATGATACGAGTTCTCCTAGTACTATGGAGGAATTTTGATATTGTGAAACTTGAGCCAAGTTTTCTAAGATGTTTATTCAAATTAGGTTTCACTGGTTCTACTTAAGAAGATAAATTACTTAGATGCACTAAGCTTGTAAAAAATAAATGATGGATTTAGAAGGTGAGTAGATAAGAGAGATTTGGCTAGAAACAAGTCCAATTGCACTTTTGTGACTATTTTACTTATATTTCTAAATTATCGTATATATAACGAGGATATATATTTTTGAAGATGGTGGAGTTGAGTAAAAACAATTGATATGTATGATCCATTAGTTAGGGGTTCTAGCTTGTAGTGGTGATCTTATTTGAGTCAGGATGGGACGGCGATATATTAAAATAACAAAATGAATTTTTGGTGATGGTGTGAGGGAATTCAAATTTAAGGGTGATTATAAATTGATCAGAATTGCATTGAAGACTACAGTGTGCGTAGGAAAAAAGGAATATGTTATTGAAACAACTTTTTACTAACATCGTATCGATCTTAGAAGAGATTGAGTTGTTTGATCGTTTATTGGCCAAAAAATATTGAAAATCTTAAAGTTTGAATATGGTTCAGTTTAAAATAGTATCAACAATTGTTGAAATTATTTATTGAGGAAGTCTATGTTCCATCTTTCTTTTTTTGGATGATAATAAAATCATGTAAAAGAACCCCAAGGATTGTTCGAGCAATTCGAAGCAATTGACAATAAGTCTTTCCATAAAGGGGTATTATCAATGGGGTCGTTGAATACATCAATTTCTGTGAAAAATTATGATTTAGAGGAGGATATATCATTGATTTTATAATCAATCAACTGAAGAATGAGTTTTTCTTAGAGTAGACAAGGTGCAACGGGTTGATACATATCACCTATGTTCCTCAACTAGCCTTAATTTTCAATTTTTAACAAATTCTAAATGAGTAACACCATAATTCTCATATCTAGACAACCTACACTCGCTAGTTTCCATAAATCCACAATTTTAGAGACCGCTAACCTTTATTAACCAAATAATTTTGAGGATCGTCGGTTTTAATAGTTACATATCCCGTAAAACCATCTAAATCCTAAACAACGGCACATGTCTTAGACAAATTCGCCTCAACATGGGCTGATGATGTGGATGAATAAAAAATATTTAACCACCCATTAAGATTCAGCCATGCTCAGCACCAGTGTCTTCTTGTTTGACCGTCACTTTTGGATCTTCGCCTGCAAGAATGAGGCGAAGAGGGTTGGTTTAACCGAACGGGAAGGGAAAACATTCTGAGTGTTAAATAAATTGGTAAATATTGCTCTTGAAAAAATACTTTAAAAATATAAAATGGATGAAATTTAGAACATAATTTAATTCTTTATACATTTTTATATATATATGTGTGTTATAATTGGCTTGTAGTAGCGATTGAGGTTGATAATTTGATTTCCATATTACCAGACCTTTTGAGAAACTGTAATTTTCGCATATTCGAGATCTCGAGGGCCATCTATTTCCATGAAATTGTCTCGAGGGCCATCTATTTCCATCTATTGAATTAAAGTTTTATTAATATCATAGATTGGGTAGATTGAATATAATTTAAACTTGGCGAGTAAAATATTTGAGTAATGAATTAATTTTTATGCAGGTCGGAGACATAAAAGAGAATTAATGCAGATTTGGATTGGTGGCATATTGGAGATGGAGAAGAGAACTAATTCAAATTGAGGTTAAGATAGAGAAGATAACTAATTATGATTTGGGTTGATAGAGGTTGGAGGAAGAGAAGAACAGGATGAGGATAAATACATCCTCGCTAAAAGAGCTCTACTGCCACGAGTGAAACTTGTACAAAACCAAGTTGAAGCTTTATATTGAAAAGGGTAGGAAATCTCTGACTCGCTTGTCTAACTGGTTATTTATAGGGCTAGTATTTAGTTTGTGATGTACGACGAAAAAATGTGTAGCATTGAGAGTATTTTAGGTAATAAAGAATAAACATGTGTTACTTAATAGAATAACGGGGTATAATAATCATGAATGGACCAACCATGTGGCCTTATGACATACTACCATTATTATACAGAGCAACGTACCATTTTTTGGGGAAATGCGATTAATTATTATTTTATTACTACATTTGGTAGCTTTTGACTTTATTACTTGAGAATTCTCGTGTTTCTCTTTCTAGAATTTGAACCTCAAATTATCTTAGACTAAATAACCCCTTAGATATTATCATTAGTGGCCATAATAGGAACGACTTGGTACCCGGAGTCGATTTCTAAAATCACTCAGAAATTAAGAATGTATTGGAGTTGAGAGTTTAGTGATCAGAGTTATGTCCAAGGAACAACGGTTTGAAGAAGAACATGAAAATTATTAGTGAGGGAGAAGCTATTGAGATGGAAGCTGAAGCACTCTCTCTGTCTTTGGTCAGACACGTAAGATCCAACTCTGTAACGGTTAGGCCTAAATACCTTTTGGCCCTTGACCGAATCTCTTACAATTACTTTCAAAATAGTGAGGTAGAGACCATTTGGAGGTGATTTCCAGAAAAGGTGAATATTAGACTTCCCACACAAGGTGAGACCCACATGAACTGTGGTTTGAAAGAGCTAGTTGTCTATCCAGGTGTGCTAAAATGGGGTCTCCGGTTCCCTTTGGATACATAAATTATAACTTATTTCAATTTGGTGAGAATATGCCCCAGCCAGGCTAGTGTGAATGTTTTCTTGAATTACCTTGATGTCATGTATCATGAGATCTAGATTGTCCAAAATCTGAATGTCAATGGAGCAGTTTGTCGCTATCGTTGGGATGTCCTGACACTCTCAAATCCCATTTTATTTTTATAATATGGGAAATGAGTACAAAACAGTGGATGATTTGTTAGAGGGTGGAAAGAAATGGAAGACGTAATTCTTATTCTTCGGCGGTTATTGAGAGAATGGGAAGAAAATCTCCTAAAAGGGTAATTCAAACCGACTCACCCGATTTTGAAAAAACATAGGTACTTTTATGCTTATACTATTGTTCGTTTTTACTGTTCATACTTACCCACATTCTTCTTTAACAACAATACCAAAATCCCATATGTATCACCTGAATAATGACAAAGTCACTTTCAATAAGCTACACCAATGGTCCGGGGAAAATTGTTGTAACAGTTTCCATTAGTGTTTTACTTCCAAAAACCTGGTTTGGAGTCACCTATAGAGGACGAGCTCCAAATGAGAACTATGGTGGGAGCAAGTACTACTCCTTCTTGGTCACGGGCTATCATAAAGAGAACCAAAGCTGCATATGGTAAGGTATTCATTCCAACAAGGATCAGAGCCCCTAACCATCGGGTTAAAAGAGGAAAAAACAAACAAAGCTCAAAAGACTAATACATTTGAAGTAGAATTACATACCGGAGAGTCTTTGCCAGCCACAATCGATGAGTCATTATTAGCTGCAGTCACTGCTAATGTCGAGGAGGGTGACACACCCGTAGAGCTTCTTGTGTCAAAGAAAAAGACATACTACAGAAGAAAACACATCAGTTATATGAAAGAAAAGAAAAAGAAAATAAAGCTACCAGTTCAGAGATCTCCCTCCATTCGGATATCATTCCTCCTACATATTAGTTGTTGTCAGTTGATCTACTTTCCGATACATAACTATCATCATTTTTGTCAATTTCTCTTTTAGGACCGATAAAAATTTAATAGGTTGTTTGGTGCATAATAACATAAAAATAACTTTCAAGAGTGATAGTGACGGTATATATCGAGGTGTGATAAAAATAATAATTATGAAAATGTGTTACTCAAGTTTTTTATCTTATAAACTTAAAATTCTAAGAATTTTCAAATCCAAAATTTGGAACAAATGAAATAATATTTTCAAATCTTAAAGGTCAAATAGCACCAACCAACTCCCTAAGTGGCCTTGCCTAAATATATGAATCATGCTTCATACGATGGTTAAAAATTCACATCGGGATAGATTTAAAAATAATCGTACGATGGTTTTTGAGCATGAAGCCCTATATAAAAAAATTTATGCTCCGGAATGAAGAGTGAAACATGTATCCAATACAATATAAAAAATGAGAGAAGATGCCACACCATAGGTGGATTGGTCAAGAAAACAAAAAGATAAGGGTATCTTCTGTTGAAATATATTTATTTAATATATTTATGGACCAAAAATAATTTGGACCGACAGAATAAATAAACATATTCGGTTATTGTCTTAAGGAAGTCCAAATTAAATATAATCGAGTTTATTATTTAATTAACTAAATTGGACATATGAGTGAAAAAGGCTTTATGGGCTCAAGTGTGGTAACCGGGTTGAATTTGGGAACTGTAATGAAGAGGGCCCAAATCTCAACACTGAAGCTTGAATTAATCAATAAGGGATATAAATTGAATTATCAATTTATCTTGTTATGGTCCCCTAGACACAAGGAAGTAATAAAGGATGGGCTTTACATTGTTGGATTTCCCATTGTAAAGACTATAAGTAAGGGGATTGGTTTATGAATTTATCATCCTAAACCCTAATCAGAAATACGACCACTTCTTTCAGTTTTTGGAAACCTTTCATTTTTTTCATTAATTTGATTCTGCATGTTTCTCAATTTCATAAACAGAATCACTGAAGAACGCAAAGGAACAAAATAGAATACTAGATGGAAAGCAGCAGGAAAACCCGTAAGTGTTCTTGGTTTTCTGTTTATTCATTAGGTGAATCTAGAAAAGGGTTTAATTATTTTTCTGCAATTTTTTTGTAATTATTTGATGCGATTTCGAATAATATATAACATATTTTAGTAATGAGTGGTCCAAGATTGATCAGCCAAGAATTCTCAAATTATGTTCAGATCGCATTTTCTTTATAAAAATTCGAACAAATGATACGGCTCTAAACTTGATAGACGATACGATTTGTGCCATGGGCATTCGTACAAATTACTTTATGGGATCGGACACCTAACTAATGAAGTTTAAAGTTATGATATTGAACATGGAATTTCAATTTTTAATATGCTTTGCTAATTTTATAAATATGTAACAAAGTACCTTAAGCTTTCTTGATTGATATTCTGCTTTGGCACTTTGAAGATTCAACCAACTTGAATTCTAGCTTATTCTCTTTTTTATCTAAAATACATGTCACATTTGATCTTACTAATTCTATAAATTACTAATAACACCAAAATAAAGAACTCAAAATGCAAACACGAAAATAAAAACAAGTATGTTTTTATTCAAATGGTTATTTTGTAGCGTAAGAAGAAATAATTGATCTTAGATGGAGAGTAGAGAGATAATTGAGCTACTTCAATTATTATTTAGAGAGAGAATGTCTGTGTTCATTAATGTTTTCTCATAGACTATTTATAGGCTAACCATTAGCCTAATGAGCCTAATGGCTGATCCAACTCCAAGGGTCAAGCCCAAAGTTTAAAAACTCATTTGGCACACAACAAATAATAGAAACTAATCTAAATATATTACTACGATAAAATAATAAGATAATAAAAGAAAATAACGAAAAATGAACATTGGTGTTTAGTTCAATATGTCCTTCGAACATTTTTTTTACCCTACAGATAGCCCTTTTAGTCATCTCAAAGACATTTATGATGGCTAACAAATAAATTATTCGAATCAATGTTGGCCCTCTCTCCGAGCACAACCCTTCAGGGTTTTGATTTAATTTGGCTTAGAAAAATAATTTACTTTCATCTAAAAGCCTTATTCGGAAACATTGATGGTGCCATTTCATGACCATTACTCGGAGACATTGTGATACACGTGTCATCACCTTATTAGACTCACAACCTCGCTATGTTATTGGTGTAACGTGTCTACAATTAAAAATATTTTCACTTCTCTAGAGATTATAACAGTTGTTGGCTCTTCCTCTTCTCTGGAATCAAAACTTTTGGTTTTCATAGTCTTTTATATAAACTCTCTTCTTATTTTTTCAGTAAAGTAACTTTTTAGAGATATAAAAATCACTTTATAGAGAGAGAAGCTATACCTCACTAGTTTTATAGTAGTGGGATCTGATACATAGGAGAACTTTCCTCCGAGCTTGATCAGAAGAGTTAAAGATCATACCAACCCTTCTTCCGGGAACCAGAAAGCCACTCAGAAACGTCACCATGCTATCGATCCTCCCTCACAGAAACCGAACAAGGGGACATGCCGTCTCTCAACAAGTCTAGCCTCAACAGGTCGATCCACCGAAGTCCAATCCAATTCTTTCCCAACAACCAAACATGGAGACGAATATAGTTTATCAACAGACTGATCCTTCCGGATCCAATCTGAATGAGTTGGAGGACGATGTCAATAATTTGAGTGAGGAATACCCTTGAAGATTTTTGGTCAATTGAAGGAAATGTTAAGAGTTCAAAATCATTTAGGAAGAGAATTTCGAAGGGAAAAGTAGTATAGGTGGATCAACTAAATCTATTGAGACAGAAGCTAAAGCACTCCCTATGTCATTGGTCGGACAATTAAGGCCCAAATTTGTAAGGGTTAGCCCTAAATACATTTTTGCCCTTGACTGAATCTCTAACAATTACTTTCAAAATAGTGAGGTAGAGACCATTCGCAAGAAATGGGGATTTCCGGAAAGGTGAAAATTAGATTTCCCACACAAGGTGAGACCTCATGAACTGTGGTTTGAAATAGCTAGTTATCTATCCAGATGTACTAATAATGGGGTTTTCGGTTCCCTTTGGATACATACATTATTACTTACTTCAATTTGGTGAGACTATGTCTCAGCCAGGCTAGTCTGAATGCTTCCTTGGTTTACCTTGATGTCATTTATCACAACATCTAGGTTGTCAAAAATCTGAATGTCAATGAAGCAGTTTGTCGCTATCGTTGGGTTTTCCTGACACTCTCAAATCTTATTCTAGTTTTATAATATGGGAAACGAGTACAAGACAATGGATGATTTGTTGGAGGGTGGCAAGAAATGGAAGACGTAATTCTTATTCGTCGGTGGTTATTGAGAGAATGGGAAGAAAACTCCTCAAAGGGTAATTCAAGCACACTCACCCAATTTTGGAAAAACATAGGTAATTTTATGCTTATACTATTGTTCGTGTTTAATGCTCATAACTTACCCTTGATTCTTCTTAACAATAATACCAAAATTCTATATGTATCACCTGAAGGATGACGAAGTCACTTTCAAGAAGTTACATCAATGGGCCGGGGAGAATTGGTCTAACGGTTTCCATCAATGCTTTACTTCCAATAACCTGGTCTCGAGTCACCTATGGAGGACCAGCTCCGAATTGGAACTATCGTGGGAGAAACTGACTACTCTTTATTGGTCATGAGCTATCATAAAGATAACCGAAGCTGCAGATGGTAAGATATTCCTTCCAATGAGGATAGAGCCCCAAATAATCGGGTTAAAAGAGGCAAAAAAACAAAGCTCAAAGACTGATACAGTTGGGGTAGAATTGCATCCCGGAGTGTCTTTACCAACGAAAATCAATGAATCCTTGTTCGTTGCTGTTACTTCTAATATCGAGGAAGGTGACACACCCATGGGAGCTTCTTGTGTCAAAGAATAAAAATGACACACAACAGAAACAAACACATTAGTTACATCAGAGAAAAAAAACAAAACTAAAGCTACCAGTTCACAGATCGCCCTCCGTTCTGATATCATTCCTCTTACAATCCCAGCCATTAATCCTCCAGCCATTGGTCCTTCGACCCTTCTGCTATTTGATCATTCTTCTCCATTGCACCCAAAAATTGAGGGAAAACATATGAAAAAGACAATCTCATGAGTCATATAAGTGGGATCGACTTCGACTCTTTCAAAAAATATTCCCCCGAATTTACTTATAATACCACAAAAGTTTTTTATGATGGTATGCTCTTCGAGCTATCAAAAGAAAACGATATATTAGGGTATCTAGTGTTAAGCTTTGTAAGACTCCTCGTTGAGTTGGGAAGGGGGTGAAGGCCCACACAAAGACCATTGCGTCTGAAGCGTTAATATTATCCAATTTTGGAGAGATTGCATCAATCAAAAATCAGCAAGTCATTGATAAAATTACCATCGAACGCCTATGAAATGAGAAAACTGATCAGGAAGCCGTTGTAAATAAATACAAGGAAGTGGTGACTTCTTTCAAAGTCCATGCCATAAAAGACAAGAAATATGCAGTGGATGAGTTTTTCGATAGGGTTTTGATGTCCTTGGACAAATGGGATGCCTCAATAAAATCTAACATGGTCTTGGATTTTCACAAGGCATTCCTTAAGTTAAACCTTCGATCTTTGTGGGAGCTGGTTCCAGAATGGTTCTGGCCTAATGATATGCACATAGCACATCAGTTTGGTATATCTATGGACTCCGCCGGTAATAGCTCGGGATAAAGTGATGCTAGAAACTCCGAAGACGGGAGTTAATAAAAAATAAAGTGACATAAATTGAGACGAGTCCCGAGGCCAATAATTTTACGTCAGTGTTTAAAATCATTAGTTTTCGTAAGCATTAATGTTATTTCATTCTAATTTCACCAATTCCTTGTTTGGTCAAGGCATTTTGTAATGTTTAATTGGATTGCCAGCCACAATCGATGTTTCCCTCAATACTTGCAAATATTTAACCAACGTCTCTTTTCAAACGGTTCGGATTGGCCCTGAGCTTGATGTACGAGTCACTTATCAATCAGACTCTTTTGGCACACAATTCGACAGTTCGGTATTCAAACAGTAACATGAGCTCGGTTAAGTCCAAACATGTAGATATCAAGTTCATGTATATTAAAGAGAGAGTACATAACGGTCAAATCAATGTGGAGCACATAGGGAAAAATCGATGTTAGCCGATGCTCTTACGAAGGTATTAGTGCCTAAAGATTTTATTGAACACACCATTAACATTGGTGTTATGTACTTTAAGGATTATTATTTTCACTAGGAGTTTGTATTAAGCTATTGAATCTATTTGTATTATGCTAATCGCGAACATAAGAACATTAACACAAACATATTTATATATAAGTATTTATTGTGCTCTTATCTTTGATTATTCGTACTCTGTTGTAGGTAAACCTCCAATTAAGTGAGACGAGTTAAGAATAGATATGTAAGATTACATTTCATATTATTCTTATGCTATGCACCATGATAGATCTATCTAATTGATTGTTGCGATATCGCGATTACTTATGCATTTATTTGCGACATGAAATGCATTGATGATGAATTTAGTCCAATGTTGTTAATGGTCATGTACGGGATTGTGAAGGTTATTTATGTGACAATAGAAATTAAGAACGTTTATTAAGTTGATGCATCATATGGTAACATCTGATGATCCAAGTGGGAGATTGTTGGAATTTCTCGAATTAAGTTGGATCGTCACATGTTTTATCCATGTAGTGGACTATCGTCAACTTTGGTCCAATAAAAGTAAACATAAAGAAATGAACAGAGTAGTAGATACGTATCATGGAAGTAGTTGTATAGATACCATGTTTAATTTTGAATGTCGTGAAGGATTGGATTCAGAGTAATTGTATAGATACCATGTTTAATTTTATATATAAACAAGAATTGTTTGTCTTGTTTATATATAAAAGTGCATTTCTCACTTTTCAAAGAACAAAATATCAAATACATACACAAAATATACATTTAAAAAAAACGTATCGACCTTACCTTTGAATCAAATACAAAATTGTGTTTTACTTGTCTTACAAAAATCATTACTATTGATCATTTGCGTGAAAAATCAAAGAATGGTTTAATTTAACGTATCGGTTTTAATAAGTTAAAAATCTGAATAATTTCTAACATCTACCACACATGCTAGAGATGTCCGAGTCTTGGCGCTTATAACGGTTGGTGTTGGAGACATATTTATCGTCCAATTATAGTGTTTGAACAGATGAGAACAAAATCTCGGTCTATACATAAAAAAGCTGCTAGTACATCGAACCCCCTCACCCTACTTATACGATTTACTCTTTTAGAAGAGAAAAAAGGTTGCTTGCAGGACACTTTCCAAACTATGGGGTATGCTTGTGACGACAGCATACCCGAAGATACACTTGGATTGAGTCCTATCCATTGCAACTATAGCAGAAGTTCCATATCGAGGTGGATTAAGAATCGATCACGGAGGGAAGGAGACGCATGTCGCCTATGTCCTCCGCCATCTTCTTTGTTTGTAATCTGCCAAAGAAAAGAGAAAAAACTGAAACTTAAAGACCAACTAAATTTGTAAATTTGTTTGTAATCTGCTAAGAAGTAAACAGTACACAACCATACGGATAAGAATTAAATTGAAGACCTTTACATAATAATAATCATGGGCACGACAAGTAGAGCTAGATCTAAGAGGCCTTAAAGTAAAAGCAATGCCGGCTACCACAAGGAAGGCCAGAGCTGCACCATTGGATCAGAACAAAAGAGCTCAACTTTTCGTTTATGTTTTCAGTAATAGCTCATAGCATCAAAATAAAGCTATATAAGAACTAAGGAAAAATGATTACTGGCAAGTTTGGAAGAACAAAATTTAGCAAATCTAACGCTTAGAGTAATACTTCAAAGTCTTACATAAGGAACTCCATCTTCATGAAGGATTACGAATCCAGTTGTCATGGATGGAGTGCTAGATGCAACAAAAAAATTTGGACCATTTCTCGATTTATGCGTGTCATCCTTGCGCAGGGGCCATGCTAATCTTCTCTGTATCGTTCCAATTTTATCGGATGTCCCCGAAGGGACAATCTATAAAGCTGCCCTCTTGCAATATAAACCGTTGTTTCGTTTTGTACGCATTCGATGTGGGATCTGTGCTCTTTCTAAGGGGTGAGGGATAATAGGATAGGCAAAGTAGAGTAGCATCTTCTCTTGCATTTGCATTTGCATTTGTAAACTCACTCTCCGACACTATATATAAATATTAGAGTTTTTTGTTTTGCTTACCCTTACCCTTCGTTCTTGAATCTTGATGAAATGAAGACAAACCCCACAGTGGGTCTAATACCCTTACCCTAACATCCCCATCTTTGACCGTGATCAGCTGAATCTTGCGAAATCGAAAGCTAAAAGAAGAATAGAGAGAGACCTTGTCTTGTACAGAAATCAAAGGGAGAAAGATGACCATCTTCTTTGCTTTTGGTGCTGCCATTTACCCTTTGGTTTTACTGTGGACCGTAAATTCTTGGGTTTTAATAATCAACCCACCCACCCACTCACTTCATTTTCATTTTTTTAATTTTCCATTTTACTTTTTTTGGGTGGACTAACTTTTGCATCATACTTGCCTCCCCCTAACAAATTGTCCGACGAAATCAAATTTCACAACATATGCATATGCATCTCACCCCTTCCCACACGTACTCCTATCTAAATTCTAAATTCAAATTTGTGCGTTCCAATAAATTATAATCCACCCCTTTGTTTCTAAGCTGCTTTTTCTTCAGATATTCGACTCGGTCTGTGGAAATGTAGACCACACACCCAACTAATCATTATAACACTCCATTCAAACAAAGCTATTGACATAAAACCATCCCCATAAAACATTTCCTTCTATTTTTTTCAAATAACAGTTTATATATATATATATATATAACTTTATTCTAAACGTAACCATCTCGATTCATCACAAAAATTGGAGCCTACTATATTCAATGTTTAAATTTGCTACGTATATAACCAAGTTTTCAATTCATTCCACTTATAAAACAACCATATAATTGTTACCATATACTATATCTATATTAGTTTGTTGCAATTTAAGATAATCTCATCCATCCATCCCTCCGTCACCGGCGCTGAAAAATAATACAAAAATTTATAACTTTATTACAAACTGAAAAATAATACAAAAATTTACAACTTTATCACTACTAAGGGAACTGGTTTTAACAACGACCTGAATGGAACCGGTTGCAACTCATCCTCTTGCAACAACGTTTCTGCGATGGGAGATTCTGGTTGTGTTAAGTTACAACTAGTCATTATAACACTCCATTCAAACAAAGCTATTGACATAAAACCATCCCCATAAAACACTTCCTTCTATTTTCAAATAACAATTTATTTATATATAACTTAATTTTAAACGTAACCATCTCGATTCATCGCAACAATTTGAGCCTACTACATTCAATGTTTAGATTTGCTAGGTATATAACCAAGTTTTCAATTCATTCCACTTATAAAACAACCATATAATTGTTACCCAATACTGTATCTATATTAGTTTGTTGCAATTTAAGATAATCTCATCCATCCCTCCGTCACCGGCGCTGAAAAATAATACAAAAATTTATAACTTTATTACAAACTAAAAAATAATACAAAAATTTATAACATTATCACAAATTAAACATAAAAGATATTCTGCAATTTCGCCCGTTATTGTTATCTATTATCCCATCCCTACTAAAGTTACATATGTCATGGCTTTGCAAACAATATCTTGAAACAAAATTAATTTGTTAATAATCTTTCATAAAGAAAAATCCTCTCCCTACCAAAATTTACAACTCTACTCTCTGCATTGTCTATATGTATTACCGAAATGCAACACGACAATTACCATTTTTGGTCACGTGAATAGGTGTATTATTATATCGTGTGCTAACATGCATCACAATTTTCTACAACCCTCTACGAACAACATATAGATCGAAGAAACCATTCTATAATAAACAAAAAGAATAAGTTCGATGATAATCAGGTGTTTACTTATCTATAAAACATAATCTATATTAGATAAGAGGACGCACGGCTTCCTAGGTCATTTCTTAATCCGGTAGTGCGAAGGAAGTCTCAAATAGGACGATTATCATTACCATTGGCACACGAATAACTATTTCATTATTTGGCATAGAGTATCGCAGTGGTTTATACAGAGCAAGATGAAGTAAAAGTCAACAAATAATGTTGAGAAATATATGCACATGTACTTCATGGTGCAAAACATAATGTTAATCACATACTCTACTAATTGATAAACTAGCGAGGAAAGGCGATTTTTTTAAAAAAAAGATGTAATTGTTTTTTTTATTCAATTGTTGATTCTACATTGAAAGTGTTATGTTTATACATATATAAACAAATTAAAAATGAAGTTAAGAAAACAATATTTTTACTTGTAAATTGTTTGTTAATTTACTCAATATTTCTCATTACGTCATGCCTATAAGTACAAGAAATAGGCTGGTACAAGTTGTACAATTATTCATGTGTATGCTAAAATGTGTAATATTACCAATATACTAATTTATTGAATATTTTTAACACATATGTAACGTTTTTTTTTCAAATCATATTGTTGTCATTTGTTTCATGGGTTGAGGGACTCCTCAAGCCTATTTCAAGCAGTAGGTCTAATAGACCTAAAACTCAGATATGTGTGCCATTTAGAGATAAAGTGAACTAGTTTAGTTCTCGATCATATTATACTATACTCTTGCAAAAAAACCCTAGCAGTTAACTCTTCATCGTCTAACAGTTTAAATTGAAAACCATGACACTTTGACCCTGATACGTAAAGTAGAACGCGTTATAAATTTTGCTAATGTAGTTGTAGGCTGTTATTGAAACTTACTCAATTTATTGATTGTAAATGATATATATGGCCTTCTGCGGGTCAAATACTATAATGCACCTAACATATTTTATATGTTGTAGGATTTTTAATGGAGAGTCGTCCGGGTTGGACAATCGAGTACCAACAATAATTTGATAGTATATGGCTTGGTAGAAAGATCCCCTCCCTACCAAAATTTACAACTCTACTCTCTGCATTGTCTATATGTATTATCGAAATGCAACACGACAATTACCATTTTCGGTCACGTGAATATGTGTACTATTATATCGTGTGCTAACATGCATCACAATTTTCTAAAACCCTCTACGAACAACATATAGATCGAAGAAACCATTCTATAATAAACAAAAAAAATAAGTTCGATGATAATCAGGTGTTTACTTATCTATAAAACAAAATCTATATTAGATAAGAGGACGCACGGCTTCCTAAGTCATTTTTTAATCCGGTAGTGCGAATGAAGTCTCAAATAGGACGATTATCATTACCATTGGCACACGAATAACTATTTCATTATTTGGCATATAGTATAACTATTTCATTATTTGGCATATAGTATAACTATTTCATTATTTGGCATAGAGTATCGCAGTTGTTTATATAGAACAAAATGAAGTAAAAGTCAACAAATAATGCTGAGCAATATATGCACAATTATTACATGTGTATTATTACATTTGTAATATTACCATTATACTAATTTATTGAATATTCTTAACACGTATGTAACGTTTTTTTCAAATCATATTTATCATTGGGTTTCATGGGTTGAGGAACTCCTCAAGCTTATTTGTAGCAATGGGTCTAATAGACCCAAAACTCATATATGTGTGCCATTTAGAGATAAAGCGAACTAGTTTGGTTCTGGATCATATTGTACTTTACTCTTGCAAAAAAATCCTAGCAGTTAAATCTTTGTCGTAGATTCTCTTCAATTCAATCTTCAAATTGAGCTATCGTAATGATCTTCATGTCTCTTCGTCCAACGAAAACGGGAGCTAGAAAGCCCGAATTTTTCTTGGCAAACAGAGAAGCACAAGTGCAAAAGAGGTTTCATCAAGCAGACAACGAGTTGATTATGAGAGGGAAAGTATTGGATCTGAAGAGGCCACTAGAGCACTTGATTATGAATAAATTAGATGGCAAATTTGATGTGTTTTGTGCATGCATGAAACATAGGGTTCGATGCTAGCAAGCTTGCGCCTAGGTTACCACGCCATATCATAGAATGTGTCATGAATGTAAGCTATATTTTAGTAAAGAGAGAGCGCAAAAAAATTAGCTCAAATGAAAGATTGGCAAACACTCTGTATTTAGATTTCGTAGAGGAGTGAGCCCATACGTCTTGTTTCTTAAAAGACCACAAGATGAGTGAATCACTAAGATAGAAACATTAATCCATAATATTTTGTTTCTCATTATGAGAAAAAGCCCAATCCGTATCAGAGAACCCTTTGTAGTTGAAGATGATAATAGGGTTTAAAATGAAGACCATGACACCATGACCCTGATACGTAAAGTAGAATGCATTATAAATTTTTCTAATGTAGTTGTAGGTTTTTGTTGAAACTGACTCAATTTATTGATTGTAAATGATATATATGTCCTTCTACAGGTCAAATACTATAATGCACCTAACATATTTTGTATGTTGTAGGATTTTTAATGGAGAGTCGTCCGGGTTGGACAGTCGAGTACCAACAATAATTTAGTATATGGCTTGGACAGGGGAAGTCCTTGAACACCAAGTAAGTTTCTTATATATTGATATTGTGTGAGATACATATTAATGAAGTCATAATGAACTTTTATATTCCAATGAATAATGGAGTAGCCTCATTTTTTTAAGTGGAAACACTGAGTTTAACATGTGAATAAAGTTGTGTAGATAGTCTAGTTGATTATGTGTAACTAAGATATCGTAAACATAAACTAAGATTAGTAAAAACATTATTTTAGATACAAAGTAGAACATGGAGCAATATACCCTACAATTTTTTAACCCTAATCCAACAAAGTGTGTTTGAGTCTTGAATACCCGAATCTTAGGGCTTGCTTAAGCCTATACAAAGCTTTATGAAGCTTGCACACATGTGTTGGATTCACAAAATTCTTGAAACCTTATGGATGAATCATGTAGACATCCTCACTTAAGAACCCATACAAAAATAAATTATTAATATTACGTTGTCGTACATCCCAATTATTTGAGAAAGTTATAGTTAACACCAACCTTACTATAGAAGCATTAATAACTGGGTAAAATATCTCACGAAAGTAAATGTTATGGGTTTGATGGAACCCCTTAGCCTTGTAACATTGAACAGAGCCATGTACATTATGTTTAAGCTTGTGGACTCCCTTATAAGTAACAATATTTAGTTTAGAAAACCGAAGGACCATAGACCATGTCTTATTTAGCATATGAGCATTATATTATTTTTGCATATCTTGAACCCAATTAGGTTCATCTAATGCCTCATAAAACTTAGTAGGTTTTATTATATATTGGGCAAAAGTATTGGTAGAACCTATATAGGGAGTCTTAGTCGTTATGGTTTATCTTTGGCTTTTATTTTCATTGAGTGTATATTTTGGTATATGTGATTATTTGATAAACTATGTGGGTTAGGTAAGGGTAGTTGAATAGACAGGGTAGGTGTACTGGTAATGGTTTAATAGATTATGTTATCAGCATAGTGACTACTTCAGCAACAAATTGATTGGCATCCATAGACCATGTATGAATCTATTTTACTATCATTTTGCAAAAAAAACTGGTAGAGTATTTTTATAAGCTGGTGAAATTCTTGACAAGCTGATTTAAGCGTTTAGGTTCCGTTGAAATAATTCAAAAATTTATAACTTTATTACAAATTAAACATAAAAGATATGCTGCAATTTCGCCCGTTATTGTTATTTATTATCCCAATCTTCGGCATTTTGTAGTTTTTCAACAAACTTCAAGATATAGTCATAACTCTTAGTGTTTCAAATCACACAGACGACCACTATCTGTTCGTTTAGGTTCCGTTGAAATAATACAAAAACCTTAGTCATTCCTATATGGGTTATACATTTGGACTCTAAGTTTTATATGCTCATTAACATATACCGTCTTGTGATTCGGGACCACAGCCCAGTAAACTGAATTTATCAATTTACTTCTTAAATTATTAGTTCAAGTTTAGGTGTTGCGATTCGGGCCCAATTTCTCACCGTGTCCAAATTCAACCTCATTACCACACTAATAACTCCATAATGTATTTCTCACATAGAGATCCAATACACAATTACGTATATAATATAACTAATCCAATTACTTTTGTTATTGGACTACGTTATGCCAATGACTATTATCTATTTAGCATAACAGTTCATGTACATATTCCCTCCCTACTAAAGTTACATATGTCATGGCTTTGCAAACAATATCTTGAAACAAAATTAATTTGTTAATAATCTTTCATAAAGAAAGATCCCCTCCCTACCAAAATTTACAACTCTACTCTCTGCATTGTCTATATGTATTATCGAAATGCAACACGACAATTACCATTTTCGGTCACGTGAATATGTGTATTATTATATCGTGTGCTAACATGCATCACAATTTTCTACAACCCTCTACGAACAACATATAGATCGAAGAAACCATTCTATAATAAACAAAAAAAATAAGTTTGATGATAATCAGGTGTTTACTTATCTATAAAACAAAATCTATATTAGATAAGAGAACCCACGGCTTCCTAGGTCATTTCTTAACCCGGTAGTGCGAAGGAAGTCTCAAATAGGACGATTATCATTACCATTGGCACACGAATAACTATTTCATTATTTGGCATAGAGTATCGCAGTGGTTTATACAGAGCAAGATGAAGTAAAAGTCAACAAATAATGTTGAGAAATATATGCACATGTACTTCATGGTGCAAAACATAATGTTAATCACATACTCTACTAATTGACAAACTAGCGAGGAAAGGCGATTTTAAAAAAAAAAGATGTAATTGTTTTTTTTATTCAATTGTTAATTCTACATTGAAAGTGTTATGTTTATACATATATAAACAAATTGAAAATGAAGTTAAGAAGACAATATTTTTACTTGTAAATTGTTTGTTAATTTACTCGATATTTCTCATTACGTCATGCGTATAAGTACAAGAAATAGGGTGGTACAAGTTGTACAATTATTCATGTGTATTATTACATCTGTAATATTACCATTATACTAATTTATTGAATATTTTTAACACATATGTAACGTTTTTTTTTTCAAATCATATTGTTGTCATTTGTTTCATGGGTTGAGGGACTCCTCAAGCCTATTTCAAGCAGTAGGTCTAATAGACCCAAAACTCAGATATGTGTGCCATTTAGAGATAAAGTGAACTATTTTAGTTCTGGATCATATTGTACTATACTCTTGCAAAAAACCCTAGCAGTTAACTCTTAATCGTCTAACAGTTTAAATTGAAAACCATGACACTTTGACCCTAATACGTAAAGTAGAAGGCGTTATAAATTTTGCTAATGTAGTTGTAGGTTTTTATTAAAGCTGACTCAATTTATTGATTGTAAATGATATATATGGCCTTCTGTGGGTCAAATACTATAATGCACCTAACATATTTTGTATGTTGTAAGATTTTTAATGAGAGATTCGTTCAGGTTGGACGATGGAGTACCAAATATAATTGGTATAAGACATGGCTTGGACAGGGAAAGTCCTTGAGCACCAAGTAAGTTTCTTATATATTGATATTGTGTGAGATACATACTAGTGAAGTCATGATGAACTTTTATATTATAATGAATAATGGAGTAGCCTTATGTTTTTAAGTGGAAACACTAAGTTTAACATGTGAATAAAGTTGTGTAGATAGTCTGGTTGATTATGTGTAACTAGGATATCGTAAACATAAACTAGGATTAGTAAAACCAGTATTTTAGATACAAAGTAGAACATGGAGCAATATGCCCTAGAATTCTTGAACCCCTAATCCAACAAAGTGTGTTTGAGGCTTGAATACCAGAATCTTAGGTCTTGTTTGTGCCTATACAAAGCTTTATGAAGCTTGTACACATGTGTTGGATTCACAAAATTCTTGAAACCTTATGTTAGTTGCATTCTAAAAAGTCTTGTTGTAACATTCTTCTATATAAAATATGTGTCTGTTACTCATGAGTTTAGTATTTCCTCACAATCTGAACCATTTAAAACAAATCTTACGGGATTGGTTTTAAGTTTATTCCTCGTGTGAGGGAGTAATGGGTATGCTTCTGACAACTATAATGAATAAGATATTATACGGATAAGTTGTCAAGAGAGTTGGTCTTATATTCAACATGAGCCCGTAGACTTTAGTTATCAGGAAATGTATATAAACTATTATGTTCGGGTCATGGGACTAATAATTTTTTAATTAGTCGGGAGGTGTTATTCAATGAAGCTGAAATTACACTGATCACAAAGGTTAGCACTACATATATTACTTCCAATAATGGAAATGGATTTAAAGTGAAGTTTGAACATAAAGGTGAAGACGAGGATACTTCTGTCGTAGCTAATTTCAGACTTTGTATAAGGTTGGCCTCTATAGTGGAAGTTCAACCATTGTAGGGGTTCGGCCTTGACCAGAAGTCTAACGGTTTAGATATTTTGGATGTTCAAACTAAAGAGAAACAAGAAGATTTTGGGAGTTGTTTGCCAATGTTATTTAATTTGATCTCGAATTAGATCGGAATGATATTAATACTGTCTTCTTCCATGAATAAGTTCATGAATCTGATATGTTGGGAAAAATAGCCACAACATATTTCTTGTAATATTTGAGACTTGATCAATCAGGAGATGCACGTGGACTATATATCTCCAGTGAGTAGTTGAAGCATCATAGCAATGTATGTTGGATTCACCATAAGCCTAGGTGAAGTATTGTTAATTATATGCTCAAATTAAATGAGGCAGAAGTTCAGCCAAAATTTAAGTGCACAAACATCTTCTAGAACTTAAAGGTAAGAGCTTGTCAAGACTTTAAATAGTAAAGTTGGTCATAAGTGGTGAAGCCGAAACTTAGTGATGAAGCTGGAACTTAGCTATAAATTTAGACTTGGTGATGAAGTTGAAACTAAGTTCTAAAGTTGAAACTTAGTGTTGAAGTTGGAACTTTGTGTTTAAGCTGGAACCTAAAAGTGACAAAGGCAGTTCAACTAAACCTTAAGGTCAAAAACTTAAGTAAGCTAAGACTTAATGGATTGAACAACCAAATTTCTAAGTGGGAGGATGCTCGGACGAGAATTAGGTGTGGAAACGCATGGTGGAACCTAAGGGATGAGCTTTACCTAAGACAAGTGTTTGAGTAAAGGATTTAACAGAAGGTGTATGATCATTACATGCTGGACATAGGTGCTTGGAATTATAGCTGAAGGATTCTAATATAATTATGTGTTTATAAAAGAAAATGATTATTTAATATGTTGTAGAATCTGAATATAATGAATTAATCTCAACCATTGATCAAGTAATCACCAATATAAATTGTGTCTCAAATATAAATTTTATTGTTTTCCATATCCAAGAAATCACCAATAACATATTAAGAAAAAAACATAGTAAGTTGGTGTAACCCATGAGGGGGCATGGCTTTAACACTCTGACTTTCACCACCCATTTCTACAAATTTCTTGGATAATCACTTTTATCACTCACAAATTTCTTCTTTATGATTTTATTAATTTTTTAGCTTCTTCTGTTATTAGACATGTATTCATGTAGTCATCAACACTCAGTTGTTTTGAAATCAACTTTATCTCGATATCTCTTTATGTTTATTGTCTACATGGTGGGTTTGTTGTAAATAAAAATAATAGTAGGTAAGTGGGTACATATAGACTTAGTTTATGGAACAGATTCTTATGTAATATCTTCAATTTGCTTTCTTTAAAGTTATAATATTGAATTTATCTTATTTTTTTATTAATTATAGCGAAACATACAGTGGTTTATTTGAAGTCTAAAATATCGGGTGTTCAAATAAATATTGTTGTTTTTTATTTAGTTTTGTTGCTATAGAATCAGTTATAACAATTGATATTAAAAAAATCGTAAATAATTTATAAAAAATCGGTGGCATGAGGATAAAATATCAGAAGGACAGAGAAAATAACGTCGGCATCATATGTCATTGGGTTCAAATCTATATATGTTGAAATCAGTTATACAAACCATGTCAAAAAGTTTAATGAGTCAATTTTTGGTATCAAAGAATACATCTTAAAGATTATCTCTATGGAAGAAATTGATAGCAACCTTTTATTTGATACAACTAAGACATGGGATG
This sequence comes from Limnanthes douglasii subsp. nivea, assembly GCA_036936605.1. NCBI lineage: Eukaryota > Viridiplantae > Streptophyta > Magnoliopsida > Brassicales > Limnanthaceae > Limnanthes > Limnanthes douglasii. Next base: position 239,670,455 of record JAUPFV010000002.1, read on the forward strand.
ACTGAGGCAAATTAAAAACATATAAATCGACACGTTCTAGGGTTTGTTTGATTAACTTTGGTTCAATTACACATACTGTTGTGAAATAATATATCATTATGATGATGGCCTTAACGAGCATCTATGAAAATGCATGAGCGAACACAAATATATATTTAATGAAATGTTCATATTGAATATGACATAGGGCATTTCACTCATAAAACACTTAGTCATAAAATCCATGAGCGAACACAAAGATATATTTAATGAATTGATTGTTGCGATATCGCGATTACTTATGCATTTATTTGCGACATGAAATGCATTGATGATGAATTTAGTCCAATGTCGTTAATGGTCATGTACGGGATTATGAAGGTTATTTATGTGACAATAAAAATTAAGAACGTTTATTAAGTTGATACATCATATGGTAACATCTGATGATCCAAGTGGGAGATTGTTGGAATTTCTCGAATTAAGTTGGATCGTCACATGTTTTATCCATGTATTAGACTATCGTCAACTTTGGTCCAATAAAAGTAAACATAAAAAATGAACAGAGTAGTAGATACGTATCATGGAAGTAGTTGTATAGATACCATGTTTAATTTTGAATGTCGTGAAGGATTGGATTCGGAAATAAACAATTTAAGAAACACGTAAAGTTTTGTGATTATTTTGTAAAACAAAATATTACTTGATTATCATCTTTAAAACTGTCAAGTTAATAAGGTATTATTTTCATTAAATAAGTGTTTGGAAATATTACTTGATTATCATCTTTAAAACTGTCAAGTTAATAAGGTATTATTCTCTTGTTTAAATATAAAAGTGGATTTCTCACTTTTCAAAGAACAAAATATCAAATACACACAAAATATACATTTAAAAAAAAACGTATCGACCTTACCTTTGAATCAAATACAAAATTGTGTTTTACTTATCTTACAAAAATCATTACTATTGATCATTTGCATCAGGTTCAAAATGTGAAAAATCAAAGAATGGCTTAATTTAAGGTATCGGTTTTAATAAGTTAAAAATCTGAATAATTTCTAACATCTACCGCACATGCTAGAGATGTCCGAGTCTTGGCGCTTATAACGGTTGGTGTTGGAGACATATTTATCGTCCAATTATAGTGTTTGAACAGATGAGAACAAAATCTCGGTCTATACATACAAAAAGCTGCTAGTACATCGAACCCCCTCACCCTACTTATACGATTTACTCTTTTAGAAGAGAAAAAAGGTTGCTTGCAGGACACTTTCCAAACTATGGGGTATGCTTGTGACGACAGCATACCCGAAGATACACTTGGATTGAGTCCTATCCATTGCAACTATAGCAGAAGTTCCATATCGAGGTGGATTAAGAATCGATCACGGAGGGAAGGAGACGCATGTCGCCTATGTCCTCCGCCATCTTCTTTGTTTGTAATCTGCCAAAGAAAAGAGAAAAAACTGAAACTTAAAGACCAACTAAATTTGTAAATTTGTTTGTAATCTGCTAAGAAGTAAACAGTACACAACCATACGGATAAGAATTAAATTGAAGACCTTTACATAATAATAATCATGGGCACGACAAGTAGAGCTAGATCTAAGAGGCCTTAAAGTAAAAGCAATGCCGGCTACCACAAGGAAGGCCAGAGCTGCACCATTGGATCAGAACAAAAGAGCTCAACTTTTCGTTTATGTTTTCAGTAATAGCTCATAGCATCAAAATAAAGCTATATAAGAACTAAGGAAAAATGATTACTGGCAAGTTTGGAAGAACAAAATTTAGCAAATCTAACGCTTAGAGTAATACTTCAAAGTCTTACATAAGGAACTCCATCTTCATGAAGGATTACGAATCCAGTTGTCATGGATGGAGTGCTAGATGCAACAAAAAAATTTGGACCATTTCTCGATTTATGCGTGTCATCCTTGCGCAGGGGCCATGCTAATCTTCTCTGTATCGTTCCAATTTTATCGGATGTCCCCGAAGGGACAATCTATAAAGCTGCCCTCTTGCAATATAAACCGTTGTTTCGTTTTGTACGCATTCGATGTGGGATCTGTGCTCTTTCTAAGGGGTGAGGGATAATAGGATAGGCAAAGTAGAGTAGCATCTTCTCTTGCATTTGCATTTGCATTTGTAAACTCACTCTCCGACACTATATATAAATATTAGAGTTTTTTGTTTTGCTTACCCTTACCCTTCGTTCTTGAATCTTGATGAAATGAAGACAAACCCCACAGTGGGTCTAATACCCTTACCCTAACATCCCCATCTTTGACCGTGATCAGCTGAATCTTGCGAAATCGAAAGCTAAAAGAAGAATAGAGAGAGACCTTGTCTTGTACAGAAATCAAAGGGAGAAAGATGACCATCTTCTTTGCTTTTGGTGCTGCCATTTACCCTTTGGTTTTACTGTGGACCGTAAATTCTTGGGTTTTAATAATCAACCCACCCACCCACTCACTTCATTTTCATTTTTTTAATTTTCCATTTTACTTTTTTTGGGTGGACTAACTTTTGCATCATACTTGCCTCCCCCTAACAAATTGTCCGACGAAATCAAATTTCACAACATATGCATATGCATCTCACCCCTTCCCACACGTACTCCTATCTAAATTCTAAATTCAAATTTGTGCGTTCCAATAAATTATAATCCACCCCTTTGTTTCTAAGCTGCTTTTTCTTCAGATATTCGACTCGGTCTGTGGAAATGTAGACCACACACCCAACTAATCATTATAACACTCCATTCAAACAAAGCTATTGACATAAAACCATCCCCATAAAACACTTCCTTCTATTTTTTTCAAATAACAGTTTATATATATATATATATATAACTTTATTCTAAACGTAACCATCTCGATTCATCACAAAAATTGGAGCCTACTATATTCAATGTTTAAATTTGCTGCGTATATAACCAAGTTTTCAATTCATTCCACTTATAAAACAACCATATAATTGTTACCATATACTATATCTATATTAGTTTGTTGCAATTTAAGATAATCTCATCCATCCATCCCTCCGTCACCGGCGCTGAAAAATAATACAAAAATTTATAACTTTATTACAAACTGAAAAATAATACAAAAATTTACAACTTTATCACTACTAAGGGAACTGGTTTTAACAACGACCTGAATGGAACCGGTTGCAACTCATCCTCTTGCAACAACGTTTCTGCGATGGGAGATTCTGGTTGTGTTAAGTTACAACTAGTCATTATAACACTCCATTCAAACAAAGCTATTGACATAAAACCATCCCCATAAAACACTTCCTTCTATTTTCAAATAACAATTTATTTATATATAACTTAATTTTAAACGTAACCATCTCGATTCATCGCAACAATTTGAGCCTACTACATTCAATGTTTAGATTTGCTAGGTATATAACCAAGTTTTCAATTCATTCCACTTATAAAACAACCATATAATTGTTACCCAATACTGTATCTATATTAGTTTGTTGCAATTTAAGATAATCTCATCCATCCCTCCGTCACCGGCGCTGAAAAATAATACAAAAATTTATAACTTTATTACAAACTAAAAAATAATACAAAAATTTATAACATTATCACAAATTAAACATAAAAGATATTCTGCAATTTCGCCCGTTATTGTTATCTATTATCCCATCCCTACTAAAGTTACATATGTCATGGCTTTGCAAACAATATCTTGAAACAAAATTAATTTGTTAATAATCTTTCATAAAGAAAAATCCTCTCCCTACCAAAATTTACAACTCTACTCTCTGCATTGTCTATATGTATTACCGAAATGCAACACGACAATTACCATTTTTGGTCACGTGAATAGGTGTATTATTATATCGTGTGCTAACATGCATCACAATTTTCTACAACCCTCTACGAACAACATATAGATCGAAGAAACCATTCTATAATAAACAAAAAAAATAAGTTTGATGATAATCAGGTGTTTACTTATCTATAAAACAAAATCTATATTAGGTAAGAGGACGGGCGACTTCCTAGGTCCTTTCTTATTCGGTAGTGTGAAAGATGTCTCAAATAGGACGATTATCATTACCATTGGCACACGAGTAACTATTTCATTATTTGGCATATAGTATAACTATTTCATTATTTGGCATATAGTATAACTATTTCATTATTTGGCATATAGTATAACTATTTCATTATTTGGCATAGAGTATCGCAGTTGTTTATATAGAACAAAATGAAGTAAAAGTCAACAAATAATGTTGAGCAATATATGCACAATTATTACATGTGTATTATTACATCTGTAATATTACCATTATACTAATTTATTGAATATTCTTAACACATATGTAACGTTTTTTTCAAATCATATTTATCATTGGGTTTCATGGGTTGAGGAACTCCTCAAGCTTATTTGTAGCAGTGGGTCTAATAGACCCAAAACTCATATATGTGTGCCATTTAGAGATAAAGCGAACTAGTTTGGTTCTGGATCATATTGTACTTTACTCTTGCAAAAAAATCCTAGCAGTTAACTCTTTGTCGTAGATTCTCTTCAATTCAATCTTCAAATTTAGCTATTGTAATGGTCTTCATGTCTCTTCGTCCAACGAAAACGGGAGCTAGAAAGCCCGAATTTTTCTTGGCAAACAGAGAAGCACAAGTGCAAAAGAGGTTTCATCAAGCAGACAACGAGTTGATTATGAGAGGGAAAGTATTGGATCTGAAAAGGCCACTAGAGCACCTGATTGTGAATAAAAAGATGGCAAATTTGATGTGTTTTGTACATGCATGAAACATAGGGTTCAATGCTAGCAAGCTTGCGCCTAGGTTACCACACCATATCATAGAAGGTGTCATGAATGTGAGCTATATTTTAGTAAAGAGAGAGCGCAACAAAATTAGCTCAGATGAAAGATTGGCAAACACTCTGTATTTTGATTTCGTAGAGGAGTGAGCCCATATGTTTTATTTCTTAAAAGACCACAAGATGAGTGAATCACTAAGATAGAAATATTAATCCACAATTAGCCGGGAGGTGTTATTCAATGAAGTTGAAATTACACTGATCACAAAGGTTAGCACTACATATATTACTTCCAATAATGGAGATGGATTTGAAGTGAAGTTTGAACATAAAGGTGAAGAAGAAGATACTTCTGCCATATCTAATTTCAGACTTGGTATAAGGTTGGCCTCTATAGTGGAAATTCAACCATTACAGGGGTTCTTCCTTGACCAGAAGTCTAACGGTTTAGATATTTTGGATGTTCAAACTAAAGAGCAACAAGGAGATTTTAGGAGTTTGTTGTCAATGTTATTTGATCTGATCTCGAATTATATCGCAAGAATATTAATATTGTCTTCTTCCATGAATAAGGTCATGAAGCTGATATGTTGGGAAAAATAGCCTCAACAGATGTCTTGTAATCTTTGAGACTTGATCAATCAGGAGATGCACGTGGACTAGTTATCTCCAGTGAGTAGTTGAAGCATCATAGCAATTTATATTGGAATCCACATAAGCCTAGGTGAAGCATTGTTAATTATATGCTCAAATTAAATGAGGCAGAAGTTCAGCCAAAATTTAAGTGCACAAACATCTTCTAGAACTTAAGGGTAAGAGCTTGTCAAGACTCTAAATAGTAAAGTTGGTCCCAAGTGGTGAAGTCGAAACTTAATGATGAAGCTGAAACTTGGTGATAAAGTTAGACTTTGTGATGAAGCTGAAACTAAGTTCTAAAGTTGAAACTTAGTGCTGAAGATGAAACTTAGTGTTGAAGTTGGAACCTAAAAGTGACAAAGGCAGTTTAACTAAACCTTAAAGTCCAAAAACTTGAGTAAGCCAAGACTTAAGGGATCGAACAACCAAATTTCTAAGTGGGAGGATGCTTGGACGAGAATTAGGTGTGGAAACGTATGGTGGAACCTAAAGGATGAGCTTTACCGAAGACACGTGTTAAGTAATGGATGTAACGAAAAGTGTATGATCATTGCATGATGGACCTAGGTGCTTGGACTTATAGCTGAAGGATTCAAAAATAATTATGTGTTTATAAAAGAAAATGATTATTTAATATTTTGTAGAATCTGAATATAATCAATTAATCTCAACCATTGATCAAGTAATCACCAATATAAATTGTGCCTCAAATATAAATTTTATAGTTTTCCATATCCAAGCAATCACCAATAACATAAATTTTATTGTTTTGCATGAGGGGGCATAGCTTTAACACTCCCTCTTTCACCACCCATTTCTACAAATTTCTTGGATAATCACTTTTATCGCTCACAAATTTCTTCTTTATGATTTTATTAATTTTTTTAACTTCTTCTGTTATTAGACATGTTTTCACGTAATCCTCAACACTCAGTTGTTTTAACATCATCTTCATATATTTTTACGTTTTTGGTCTACATGGTGGGTTTGTTGTAAATAAAAATAATGGTAGGTAAGTGGGTACATATAGACTTAGTTTATGGAACTGAGTCACATGTAATATCTTCAATTTGCTTTATTTAAAGTTATAATATTGAATTTATTATATTTTTTATTAGTTATAGCAAAACACGCAGTCGTTTATTTGAAGTCTAAAATATCAGGTGTTTAAATAAATATTGTTGTTTTTTTATTTAGTTTTGTTTCTATATAATCACTTCTAACAATTGATATTAACCAACATTCGTAAAGAATCGATGGCATGAGGATAAAATATCATAACGACAGAGAAAATAACGTCAGCATCATATGTCATAGGGTTCAAATCTATATATGTTGAAATCAGTTATACAAACCATATCCAAAATTTTAATGAGTCAATTTTGGGTATCGGAGAATACATCTTAAAGAATATCTCTATGGAAGAAATTGGTAGAAACCTTTTATTTGATACAGCTAAGACATGGGATGACTGAGGCAGATTAAAAACTTATATATCGACACGTTCTAGGGTTTGTTTGATTAACTTTGGTTCAATTACACACATTGTTGTGAAATAATATACCATTATGATGACGGCCTTAACGAGCATCTATGAAAATCTATCAACGAACACAAAAATATATTTAATGAAATGTTAATATTGAATATGACATAGGGCATTTCAGTTATAAAACACTTGGATGAGTTTAATGAAATTGTGAATGCATTACCATCCGTCTCGAGTGAAGGGAGATACTTAACCTCTATCATTTGAAATGGTCATGATGGTATCTCTTAACCCCAAATTTCATTGTTTCAACACTTAGAATTAAGAAGCTTCGAGGTCAGAAAAGATAATAAGATTATGTTTGGATTTAAACAAGAATTTATGATGTATAAGACATAATAAAATAATAAATTCATATATATTATATTTCATGTAGATATAATTTGTTTGTACGGTATTTTTGCTAAGTGTTTAGATGAGGTATTAAATTTAGGGTAGTAGGTAGAGAGATAATTGAGGTTCTTGTATTTAAATATGTAGAGAGAATGTTCTAACCCTATTAAATGTTGTTCTTTTGAGTATCTATAGGATAATTATGGACTAAGGGGCTAACTGGGCCGAGTCTCGAATATGAATCAATTTAATGAGCCTTTAACTCTACAAACCTTTATTCATTATGAGCATACATCTTATTCATCACGTATAACTAGCTCACATACTTTTATTTCGGGTTCAAAATACCCTTTAAGATAAATCCGACCCACTTTATGTCCATTGGTCTCAAGGATTTCCAACCCCATCATCTAGTCCTTTTTCTTCCCCAAAAAGATGATAGGGTCAGAAATCCTTTAGGGCAATGGATAGAAAGTGGGCGGATATATTATAGGGGGCATTGTAGACCCATAATAAAAGTCATACTGACTAAGATTTGAGCTAGCTATACGTGCTGAATAAGTTGTGTGCTCACTATGCATTTAATTATAATGAATATTGGTTTGTGGGCATAAAGGCTCATGGGTTTAATCCATATTCGAGATCCCGCCCGATTAACCCCTCGATCTAAAATTATCCTATCAGTACTCAAAAGAACAACATTTAATGGGGTTGGAACATTCTCTCTTTACACATTTAAATACAAGCAGCTCAATTATCTTTCTACCATTTACCCTGAATTTAATACCTCATCAAAATATTTACTAAAAATACTCTCCGAATAGATTTTATCTACATTAGTATCAATATAAGATAAGGAGAAATAAAAAAAACATATATCATACTCTTTGAAAGTATGGAGACTGATGACTTTAAAAGCCATATTGTGAATGAGAATGATGGAAGCAGACAGCGAAGTCGATGTGTCGTTGAATTAATATTTTATTTACATGTGCAATTGTTGCCTTGTGAATTAGTTTGATGTGTTATTTTCCCGCAGTTATTGTCAGTTGATCTACTTTCTGATACAAAACTGCCATCCTTTTCGTCAATTTCTCTTCTAGGGCCGATAAAAATTTAATAGGTTGTTTGGTGCATAATAACAAAAAAAAACTTTCAAGAGTGATAGTGAAGGTATATAGCGAGGTGTGGTAAAAAATAATAATTATGAAAATGTGTTACTCAAGTTTTTTTATCTTATAAACTTAAAATTCTAAGCATTTTTTAATCCAAAATCTGGAACAAATCAAATAATATTATATTCAAAGCTTAAAGGCCTAATAGCACCAACCAACTCCCTAAGTGGCATTTCCTAAATATATGAATCATGTTTCATACGATGGTTAAAAATTCAAATCGGGATAAATTTAAAAATAATCGTACGGTGGTTTTGAGCATGAAGCCCTATAGAAACATTGTTGTGATCCGGAATGAAGAGTGAAACATGTATCAAATACAATATAAAAAATTGAGAGAAGATGCCACACCATAGGTGGATTGGTCAAGAAAACAAAAAGATAAGGGTATCTTCTGTTGGAATGTATTTATTTAATATATTTATGGACCAAAAATAATTTGGACCGACAGGCTAAATAAACATATTTGGTTATTGTCTTAAGGAAGTTCAAATTAAAAATAATCGAGTTTATTATTTAATTAACTAAATTGGATCTATGGGTGAAAAATACGTTATGGGCTCAAGTGTGGTAACCCGGTTGAATTTGGGAACTGTGATGAAGAGGGCCCAAATCTCAACACTTAAGCGTCAATTAATAAATCAGGGATATAAATTGAATTATCAATTTATCGTGTTATGGTCCATGGACACAAGGAAGTAATAAAGGATGGGATTTACAATGTCGGGCTTCACATTGTAAAGACTATAAGTAAAGGGATAGGTTTAGGAATTTATCATCCTAAACCCTAATCAGAAATACGACCGCTTCCTTCAGTTTCTGGAAACCTTTCCTTTCTTCACTAATTTGATTATGCAGGTTTCTCAATTTCATAAACAGAATCGATGAAGAACGCAAAGGAACAAAATAGAATACTAGATGGAAAGCAGCAGGAAAGCCCGTAAACGTTCATGGTTTTCTGTTTATTCATTACGTGAATCTATAAAAGAGTTTAATTATTTTTCTGCGATTTGTTATCAATTATTTGATGTGATTTCGAATAATATATAACATATTCTAGTAATGAGTGGTCCAAGATTTAACATCCAAGAATTCTCAAGTTGTGTTCATATCAGATTTTCTCTATAAAAATTCGAACAAATGATACACCTCTAAGCTTAATAGACCATACGATTTGTGTCATGGGGATTCGTCCAAATTACTTTATGGGATGGGACACCTAACTAATGAAGTTGAAAGTTATGATATTAAACATGGAATTTCAATTTTTAATATGTTTTCCTAAATATATTAATATGTAACAAAGTACCTTGAGCTTTCTTGATTGATATTCTACTTTAGCACTTTGAAAATTTAACCAACTTGAATTCTAGCTTCTTCTCTTTTGTATCTAAAATACATGTCACACTTGATCTTACTAATACTATAAATTACTAATAACACCAAAATAAAGAACTCATAATGCAAACACGGAAACAAAAACAAGTTTATTTTTATTCAAATGGTTATTTTGTAACGTAAGAAGAAATAATTGATCTTAGATGGAGAGTAGATAGATAATTGAGCTACTTCAATTATTATTTAGAGAGATAAGGTCTGATATTTCCTTAAATGAACCATCGTTCATTAATGTTTTCTCATATACTATTTATAGGCTAACCTTTAGCCTAATGAGCCTAACGGCTGAACCAACTCCAAGGGCCAAGCCCAAAGTTTAAAAGCTCATTTGGCACACGACAAATAATAAAAACTAATCTAAATATATTACTACAATAAAATAATAAGATAATAAAAGAAAATAACCAAAAATGAATATTGGTCTTTAGTTCAATATGTCCTTCGAATATTTTTTACCCTGCCAGATAGCCCTTTTAGTCATCTCAAAGGCATTTATGATGGCTAACAAATAAACTACTCATCATCGTCAGCATGCTATCTATCCTCCCTCACAGAAAGCGAACAAAAAGGGATAACGTCTCTCGACAATTCTAGCATCAACATGTCGATCCACATGAGTCCAATCCAATTCTTTCCCAACAACCGAACATAGAGACGAATACAGTTTCTCAACAGATTAATCGTTCCGGATCCAATCTGAATGAGTTGGAGGACGAAGTCAATAATCTGAGTGAGGAATAACCATTGGAGATGTTTGGTTAATTCAAGGAAATGTTAAGACTTCAAAATCAGTTAAGAGGAAAATTTTAAAGGGAAATAGTAGTAAAGATGGAAAAACTAAATTTGTTTAGACAGAAGCCGAAGCACTCCCTCTGTTTTAGGTCGGACACGTAAGGCCCAAATTTGTAAGGGTTAGCCTTAAATACATTTTTGCCCTTGATTGAATCTCCTACAATTACTTTCAAAATAGTGAGGTAGAGACCATTCGAGAGAAATGGGGATTTTCGGAAAAGGTGAAAATTAAAATTCCCACACAAGGTGAGACCTCATGCACAGTGGTTTGAAAGAGCTAGTTGTCTATCTAGATGTACTAAAATGGGGTCTCCGGTTCCTTTTGGATACATACAATATGACTTACTTCAATTTGGTGAGACTATGTCCTAGTCATGCTAGTCTGAATGCTTGCTTGGTTTACTTTGATGCTATTTATCATAACATCTAGCTTGTCAAAAATCTAAATTTCAATGAAGCTGTTTGCTGTTACCGCTGGGTTTTCCTGACACTCTTAAATCCCATTCTAGTTTTATAATATGGGAAATGAGTACAAGATAGTGGATGATTTTTTGGAGGGTGGCAAGAAATAGAAGACGTAATTCTTATTCGTCGGCGGTTATTGAGAGAATGGGAAGAAAACTCCTCAAAGGGTAATTCGAACAGACTCACCCAATTTTGGAAAAACATAAGTAATTTTATGCTTATACTGTTGTTCGTTTTTACTGTTCATAACTTACCTTTCATTCTTCTTTAACAACAATACCAAAATCTCATATGTATGACCTGAAGGATGACGAAGTCACTTTCAATAAGCTACACCAATGGGTCGAGGAGAACTGGTTTAACGGTTTCCATCAATGCTTTACTTCCAAAAAACTGGTCTGGAGTCACCTATGGAGGACCAGCTCCGAATGGGAACTATAGTGGGAGCAACTGACTACTCTTCATTGGTCATGAACTATCAGAAAGAGAACTGAAACTGCAAATGGTAAGTTATTCCTTCCAATTAGGATCAGAGCCCCAAATCATCGGATTAAAAGAGGCAAAAAGAATAAACAAAGCTCAAAGACTGATACAGTTGGGGTAAATTGCATCCCGGAGAGTCTTTGTCAACCACAATCGATGAATCATTCTTCGTTGCAGTCACTGTTAATATCGAGGAGGGTGACACACCCGTGGGAGCTTCTTGTGTCAAAGAATAAAAAGACACACAAAAGAAACAAACACATTAGTTATATTAGAGAAAATAAAGGAAGAAAATAAAGCTACCAGTTCAGAGATCGCCCTCTGTTCGGATATCAATCCTCCTACAATCCCAGTCATTAATCCTCCAGCCATTGATCATTCGACCCTTCTGCTATCTGATCCTTCTCCTCCATTGCTCCCAAAAATTGAGGGAAAAACATATGGAGAAGACAATCTAATGAGCCGTATAAGTGGGATCGACTTCGACTCTTTCGAAAACTATTTCCACGAATCTACTTATAATACCATAAAAGTGGTTTATGATGGTATGCTCTTCGAGCTATCAAAAGAAAACGATACATTAGAGTATCTATTGTTAAGCTTTGTAAGACTCCTCGTTGAGTTGGAAAGGGGGTGAAGGCCCACATAGAGACTATTGCATCTGAAGGATTACAATTATCGAGTTTTGGAGAGATTGCATCACTAAAAAATTAGCAAGTCATTGATAAAATTACCATCGAACGCCTATGAAAGGAGAAAACTTGATCAGGATGTCATTGTAAACAAATACGAGAAAGAGGTCACTTCTCTCAAAGCCCATGCCATAAAAGAGAAGGAAGATGCAGTGGATGAGTATGTCGATAGGGTTTTGATGTCCTTGGAAAAATGAGATACCTCAATTAAATCTGACATGGTCTTGGATTTTTACAAGGCATTCCCTAAGTTAAACCTTCGATCTTTGTGGGAGCTGGTTCCAGAAAGGTTCTGGCCTAATGATATGCCCATAGCTGATCAGTTTGGTTTATCTATGGAATCCTCCGGTAATAGCTCGAGATAAAGTGATGCTAGAAACTCCGAAGACGGGAGTTAAGAAAAAATAAAGTGATATAAATGGAGACGAGTCCCGACTCTACTAATTTTACGTCAGTGTTTAAAGTCCTTAGTTTTCGTAAGCATTTTTGTTATTTCATTCTAATTTCACCAATTCCTTATTTGGTCAAGGCATTTTGTAATGTTTAATCGGATTGCCAGCCACAATCGATGTTTTCCTCAATACTTGCAAATATTTAACCAGCGTCTCTTTTCAAACGGTTCGAATTGGCCTTGAGCTTGATGTACGAGTAACTGTCACTCACTTATCAATCAGACTCTTTTGGCACACAATTCGAAAGTTCAGTATTCAAACAGTAACATGAGCTCGGTTCAGTCCAAACATGTAGATATCAAGTTCATGTATATTAAAGAGAGAGTACATAATAGTCAAATCAGTGTGGAGCACATAGGGAAAATCGATGTTAGTCGATGCTCTTACAAAGGTATTAGTGCCTAAAGGTTTTATTGAACACACCATTAACATTAACATTGGTGTTATGTACTTTAGGGATTGTTATTTTCAGTAAAAGTTTGTATTAAGCTATTGAATCTATTTGTATTATGCTAATCGCAAACATAAGATCATTAATGCAAACATATTTATATATAAGTATTTATTGTGCTCTTATCTTTGATTATTCATACTTTTTTGTAGGTAGACCTCCAATTAAGTGAGACGAGTTAATAATAGATATGTAAGATTACATTTCATATTATTCTTATGCTATGCACCATGATAGATCTATCTAATTGATTGTTGCGATATCGCGATTACTTATGCATTTATTTGCGATATGAAATTGAATTGATGATGAATTTAGTCCAATGTCGTTAATGGTCATGTACGGGATTGTGAAGGTTATTTATGTGACAATATAAATTAAGAACGTTTATTAAGTTGATACATCATATGGTAACATCTGATGATCCAAGTGGGAGATTGTTGGAATTTCTCGAATTAAGTTGGATCGTCACATATTTTATCCATGTATTGGACTATCGTCAATATTGGTCCAATAAAAGTAAACATAAAGAAATGAACAGAGTAGTAGATGCGTATCATGAAAGTAATTATATAGATACCATGTTTAATTTTGAATGTCGTGAAGGAATGGATTCAGAGTAATTGTATAGATACCATGTTTAATTTTATATATAAACAAGAATTGTTTGTCTTGTTTATATATAAAAGTGGATTTCTCACTTTTCAAAGAACAAAATATCAAATACATATATAAAATATACATTTAAAAAAAACGTATCGACCTTACCTTTGAATCAAATACAAAATTGTGTTTTACTTATCTTACAAAAATCATTACTATTGATCATTTGCATCAGGTTCAAAATGTGAAAAATCAAAGAATGGCTTAATTTAAGGTATCGGTTTTAATAAGTTAAAAATCTGAATAATTTCTAACATCTACCGCACATGCTAGAGATGTCCGAGTCTTGGCGCTTATAACGGTTGGTGTTGGAGACATATTTATCGTCCAATTATAGTGTTTGAACAGATGAGAACAAAATCTCGGTCTATACATACAAAAAGCTGCTAGTACATCGAACCCCCTCACCCTACTTATACGATTTACTCTTTTAGAAGAAAAAAAAGGTTGCTTGCAGGACACTTTCCAAAATATGGGGTATGCTTGTGACGACAGCATACCCGAAGATACACTTGGATTGAGTTCTATCCATTGCAACTATAGCAGAAGTTCCATATCGAGGTGGATTAAGAATCGATCACGGAGGGAAGGAGACGCATGTCGCCTATGTCCTCCGCCATCTTCTTTGTTTGTAATCTGCCAAATAAAAGAGAAAAAACTGAAACTTAAAGACCAACTAAATTTGTAAATTTGTTTGTAATCTGCTAAGAAGTAAACAGTACACAACCATACGGATAAGAATTAAATTGAAGACCTTTACATAATAATAATCATGGGCACGACAAGTAGAGCTAGATCTAAGAGGCCTTAAAGTAAAAGCATTGCCGGCTACCACAAGGAAGGCCAGAGCTGCACCATTGGATCAGAACAAAAGAGCTCAACTTTTCGTTTATGTTTTCAGTAATAGCTCATAGCATCAAAATAAAGCTATATAAGAACTAAGGAAAAATGATTACTGGCAAGTTTGGAAGAACAAAATTTAGCAAATCATATTTATCATTGGGTTTCATTGGTTGAGGAACTCTTCAAGCTTATTTGTAGCAGTGGGTCTAATAGACCCAAAACTCATATATGTGTGCCATTTAGAGATAAAGCGAACTAGTTTGGTTCTGGATCATATTGTACTTTACTCTTGCAAAAAAAATCCTAGCAGTTAACTCTTTGTCGTAGATTCTCTTCAATTCAATCTTCAAATTGAGCTATTGTAATGGTCTTCATGTCTCTTCGTCCAACGAAAACGGGAGCTAGAAAGCCTGAATTTTTCTTGGCAAACAGAGAAGCACAAGTGCAAAAGAGGTTTCATCAAGCAGACAACGAGTTGATTATGAGAGGGAAAGTATTGGATCTGAAGAGGCCACTAGAGCACCTGATTGCGAATAAAATAGATGGGAAATTTGATGTGTTTTGTGCATGCATGAAACATAGGGCTCGATGCTAGCAAGCTTGCGCCTAGGTTACCACACCATATCATAGAAGGTGTCATGAATGTAAGCAATATTTTAGTAAAGAGAGAGAGCGCAACAAAATTAGCTCAGATGAAAGATTGGCAAACACTCTGTATTTAGATTTCGTAGAGGAGTGAGCCCATACGTTTTGTTTCTTAAAAGACCACAAGATGAGTGAATCACTAAGATAGAAACATTAATCCACAATATTTTGTTTCTCATTATGAGAAAAATCCCAATCCGTATCAGAGAACCCTTTGTAGTTGAAGATGACAATAGGGTTTAAAATGAAGACCATGACACCATGACCCTGATACATAAAGTAGAATGCGTTATTAATTTTTCTAATGTAGTTGTAGGTTGTTGTTGAAACTGACTCAATTTATTGATTGTAAATGATATATATGTCCTTCTACGGGTCAAATACTATAATGCACCTAACATATTTTGTATGTTGTAGGATTTTTAATGGAAAGTCGTCCGGGTTGGACAGTCGAGTACCAACAATAATTTGTATAGTATATGGCTTGGACAGGGGAAGTCCTTGAACATCAAGTAAGTTTCTTATATATTGATATTGTGTGAGATACATATTAATGAAGTCATAATGAACTTTTATATTCCAATGAATAATGGAGTAGCCTCATGTTTTTAGTTGTGTAGATAGTCTGGTTGTGTAGATATCGTAAACATAAACTAAGATTAGTAAAACCATTATTTTAGATACAAAGTAGAACATGGAGCAATATACCCTAGAATGCTTGAACCCCTAATCCAACAAAGTGTGTTTGAGTCTTGAATACCCGAATCTTAGGGCTTGCTTAAGCCTATACAAAACTTTATGAAGCTTGCACACATGTGTTGGATTCACAAAATTCTTGAAACCTTATGGATGAGTCATGTAGACATCCTCACTTAAGAAACCATATAAAAATAAATTATTAATATTACGTTGTCGTACATCCCAATTATTTGAGAAAGTTATAGTTAACACCAACCTTACTATAGAAGCATTAATAACTGGGTAAAAGGTCTCACGAAAGTAAATGTTATGGGTTTGATGGAACCCCTTAGCTTTGGAACATTGAACAGAGCCATGTACATTATGTTTAAGCTTGTGGACTCCCTTATAAGTAACAATATTTAGTTTAGAAGACCGAAGGACCATAGACCATGTCTTATTTAGCATATGAGAATTATATTATTTTTGCATATCTTGAACCCAATTAGGTTCATCTAATGCCTCATAAAACTTAGTAGGTTTTATTATATATTGGGCAACAGTATTGGTAGAACCTATATAGGGAGTCTTAGGCATTATGGTTTATCTTTGGATTTTATTTTCATTGAGTGTATATTTTGGTATATGTGATTGTTTGACAAACTATGTGGGTTAGGTAAGGGTAGTTGAATAGACAAGGTAGGTGTACTGGTGATGATTTAATAAATTATGTTATCAGCATAGTGACTACTTCAGCAACAAATTGATTGGCATCCATACACCATGTATGAATCTATTTTACTATCATTTGCACACACAAAAACTGGTAGAGTATTATTATAAGCTGGTGAAATTCTTGACAAGCTGATTAAAGCATTTTTAAACCTATTGTATTGCATTAGCGAATTATAGTGTTAAACCACCATGTCCTTTTTTGTATTCAATTCTTCAGTTATATTTGAAGGACTCAAAACATAAATAACTTCATCTACCCTACCATCTTCAAGTAGAAAGGAAGTTAAATTCATATAGGCAGTAGTGTTACCCTATAGTTCATACAATGATGTTTGGAAATATTTAATTGCTTGCTCGAATATGGTCTCGAATAGCACCAATAGATCCAATATTATGATTACCACACAAGTTTTTTTTATTAATTGTTCGAATATTTGTTGTTCTTACCCCAACAACCATCTCACATATCAAATTTTATTCCCAAAGTTCTGTTATTTGAAAAATATACAGCGGTCATCTATGAAGAAAAATAAAGTAAATAAAAATATTGACGTGAGTAAAAATGACTTTTACTTTAGATACTCTTAAGAGAATGGTGAGTTCATTTTGAGCAAAGTTGTGAGCTATAGAAAAACAACAAAACTATAATTTTTAGATATAAAATTATTGCATTCACAATCATTGGCATGTTGATTGAAATTGCATCATCCTTTGAAAATATTATTTCAAGTTGGTTTTCTACCAATTTGAAGTATATATTTACATATAAAAAAGTGAAAACAAACCATTAGTCATGTTAAGTGTAGGTTCAAAGTCATTCAGGCATGAGCTCAACCAAAACTTAAGTATAGAGACATTTTATGGAACTTAAGAGTAAAACCTTTGACAGTACTCTAAATTTTGAAGTTGAATTAACTGTTAAACCTTGAATTAAGTTTTGAAGGTGGAACCTAGTATTGAAGGTGGAACTTAAAAATAACTGGATCATTTTTATTGAACATTATGAACGAAAGACTTGAGTAAGTCAAGACTTAAAGGCTAGAACTATTAAATCCCTAAGAGTCAAGATAGTCAACCGAATGATTCGTTAATATGTTGAAAACACTAAATTTGACGAACTAATCTCAACCATTGATCAAGTAACTATTGGTATGAGCATGTTTGAGGAATGAACAGGGTAATACAAGGTACATAGATGCTAGGTTTCATAATTAGTTGTGCAATTACTTGATGCAGTAAGCGAATGTACAGATGTCAGGGCTGCATCATCATTTATGTCCGACTATCTAAGAGAATATATTGTAAGTTGATATCATGAGCTTAAGGGTTCGGATCACTCATCATTTGTTCTATATTTTTTTTTATAGTGCGTATGAATTATTTTTGGAGTAATGCAAGTGAAACTTTCCTAGAAAGAGAACGTATCAACTGTTGTCTGGATTTCGATAAAAAAGTAAGATAAAAGATAAACACTGGAAAAAAAATTGAGATCCATAGTTCCTTCTGTAAGACGAGTTATTTAACTAATAGAATAAAAGTAGTTATGTTAGTTTCATTCTAAATAGTCTTGTTGTAACATTCTTCTATATAAAATATGTGTCTGTTACTCCGGAGTTTGGTATTTCCTCACAATCTACACATTTTAAAAAATATCTTACGGGATTGGTTTTAAGTTTATACCTCGTGTGAGGGAGTAATGAGTATGCTTCTGACAACTATAATGAATAAGATATTATACGGATAAGTTGTCAAGAGAGCTGGTCTTATCTTTAACATGAGCCCGTGGACTTCGGTTATCAAATAAAATGTATAGAAACTATAATGTTCGAGTCATGGGACTAATAATTTTCTAATTAGTCGGGAGGTATTATTCAATGAAGTTGAAATTACATTGATCACAAAGGTTAGCACTACATATATTACTTCCAATAATGGAGATGGATTTGAAGTGAAGTTTGAACATAAAGGTGAAGACGAGGATACTTCTGATGTAACTAATTTCAGACTTGGTATAAGGTTGGCCTCTATAGTGGAAATTCAACCATTACAGGGGTTCTTCCTTGACCAGAAGTCTAACGGTTTAGATATTTTGGATGTTCAAACTAAAGAGCAACAAGGAGATTTTAGGAGTTTGTTGTCAATGTTATTTGATCTGATCTCGAATTATATCGCAATGATATTAATATTCTCTTCTTCCATGAATAAGGTCATGAAGATGATATGTTGGGAAAAATAGCCCCAACATATGTCTTGTAATCTTTGAGACTTGATCGATCAGGAGATGCATGTGGATTAGTTATCTCCAGTGAGTAGTTGAAGCATCATAGCAATGTATATTGGAGTCCCCAAAAGCCTAGGTGAAGCATTGTTAATTATATGCTCAAATTAAATGAGGCAGAAGTTCAGCCAAAATTTAAGTGCACAAACATCTTCTAGAACTTAAGGGTAAGAGCTTGTCAAGACTCTAAATAGTAAAGTTGGTCCCAAGTGGTGAAGCCGAAACTTAATGATGAAGCTGGAACTTAGTGATAAAGTTAGACTTGGTGATGAAGCTGAAACTAAGTTCTAAAGTTGAAACTTAGTGCTGAAGATGAAACTTAGTGTTGAAGTTGGAACCTAAAAGTGACAAAGGTAGTTTAACTAAACCTTAAAGTCAAAAAAATTGAGTAAGCCAAGACTTAAGGGATGGAACAACCAAATTTCTAAGTGGGAGGATGCTTGGACAAGAATTAGGTGTGGAAATGTATGGTGGAACCTAAAGGATGAGCTTTACCGAAGACAAGTGTTAAGTAATGGATGTAACGGAAAGTGTATGATCATTACATGATGGACCTAGGTGCTTGGACTTATAGCTGAAGGATTCTAATATAATTATGTGTTTATAAAAGAAAATGATTGTTTAATATGTTGTAGAATCTGAATGTAATGAATTAATCTCAACCATTGATCAAGTAATCACCAATATAAATTGTGTCTCAAATATAAATTTTATTGTTTTCCATATCCAAGCAATCACCAATAACATATTAAGAAAAGAACATAGTAAGTTGGTGTAACCCATGAGGGGGCATGGCTTTAACACTCCCTCTTTCACCACCCATTTCTACAAATTTCTTGGATAATCACTTTTATCACTCACAAATTTCTTCTTTATGATTTTATTAAATTTTTAACTTCTTCTGTTATTAGACATGTTTTCACGTAATCCTCAACACTGAGTTGTTTTGACGTCATCTTCATATCTCTTTACGTTTTTGGTCTACATGGTGGGTTTGTTGTAAATAAAAATAATGGTAGGTAAGTGGGTACATATAGACTTAGTTTATGGAACTCAGTCACATGTAATATCTTCAATTTGCTTTATTTAAAGTTATAATATTGATTTTATATTATTTTTTATTAATTATAGCAAAACACGCAGTCGTTTATTTAAAGTCTAAAATATCAGGTGTTTAAATAAATATTGTTGTTTTTTTATTTAATTTTGTTTCTATATAATCAGTTCTAACAATTGATATTAACCAACATTCATAAAGAATCGATGGCATGAGGATAAAATATCAGAACGACAAAGAAAATAACGTCGGCATCATATTTCATAGGGTTCAAATCTATATATGTTGAAATCAGTTATACAAACCATATCCAAAAGTTTAATGAGTCAATTTTGGGTATCTGAGAATACATCTTAAAGAATATCTCTATGGAATAAATTGGTAGAAACCTTTTATTTGATACAGCTAAGACATGGGATGACTGAGGCAGATTAAAAACTTATAGATCGACGCGTTCTAGGGTTTGTTTGATTAACTTTGGTTCAATTACACACATTGTTGTGAAATAATATACCATTATGATGTCGGCCTTAACGAGCATCTATGAAAATCTATCAGCGAACATAAAAATATATTTAATGAAATGTTCATATTGAATGTGACAGAGGGCATTTCAGTTATAAAACACTTGGATGAGTTTAATGAAATTGTGAATGCATTATCATCCGTCTCGAGTGAATTTGATGATGAAGTTCGTGCTTTCACTACTAAGGAAACTGATTTTAACAACAACCTGAATAGAACCGGTTGCAACTCATCATCTTGCAACAACGGTTCTGCGATGGGAGATTATGGTTGTGTTGAGTAAGGTAACTAACAAAATTTGACTAGAATGGAACCGGATCACGATTTTGTAACTTTTATTGTAAGTTCGTTGCACCATTTCAACTAAACGGTTAAATTTGTTGGCATGTCCGCCGTTGTAAGCGTCGTTATCATCTGGTTTCATATTAATTGATCCTAATATCGTCTCTAACAGTATTGTAAGCCTGTTGTTGGACTTAATGATATTTGTTTTTAAAATGGATAGTTATGAAGCTCTATTTCATGATTCAAAAAATTAAAATATAATATTCTAACCCATAATGACAAATATGATTCAAAAATACAAAATATGATTTAAAAAATATAATTTACATTCACAAAAAAAAACACCATAATACTTCTTCCTAACCCTAAAATTCCATCAAACATTAACTTATAATAAATTTCATTTAAGTTTAGGCTTTCTTCGATACTTCAGCTAATGCCATCTTTTGTCCTTGAACTTTCAGCTATAGGGTAAGGGAGATACTTTACGTCTATCATTTGAAATGGTCATGATGGTACCTCTTAACCCCAAATTTCATTGTTTCAACACTTAAAATAAAGAAGCTTCGAGGTCAGATAAGATAATAAGGTTATGTTTGCATCTAAACAAGAATTTATGATGTATAAGACATAATAAAATAATAAATTCACATATATTATATTTCATGTAGATATAATTTGTTTGTACGGTATTTTTGCTAAGTGGTTAGATGAGGTATTAAATTTAGGGTAGTAGGTATAGAGATAATTGAGGTTCTTGTATTTAAATATGTAGAGAGAATGTTCTAACCCTATTAAATGTTGTTCTTTTAAGTATCTATAGGGTAATTATGGACTGAGGGGCTAACTGGGCCGAGTCTTGAATATGAATCAATTTAATAAGCCTTTAACTCCACAAACCTTTATTCATTATGAGCATACATCTTATTCATCACGTATAACTAGATCACATACTTTTATTTTGGGTTCAAAATACCCTTTAAGATATATCCGACCCACGTTATATCCATTGCCCTCAAGGATTTCCAACCCCATCATCTAGTCCTTTTTCTTCCCCAAAAAGATGATAGGGTCAGAAATCCTTTAGGGCAATGGATAGAAAGTGGGTCGGATATATTTTAGGGGGCATTTTAGATCCATAATAAAAGTCATACTGACTAAGCTGTGAGCTAGCTATACGTGCTGAATAAGTTGTGTGCTCATTATGCATTTAATTATAATGAATATTGATTTGTGGGCATAAAGGCTCATGGGTTTAATCCATATTCGAGACCTTGCCCGATTAAACCCTCGATCTAAAATTATCCTATAAGTACTCAAAAGAACAACATTTAATGGGTTTGGAACATTCTCTCTTTACACGTTTAAATACAAGCAGCTCGATTATCTTTCTACCATTTACCCTGAATTTAATACCTCATCAAAATATTTTCCAAAAATACTCTCCGAATAGATTTTATCTACATTAGTATCAATATAAGATAAGGAGAAAAAAACTTATATCATACTCTTTGAAAGTATGAAGACTGATGACTTTGAAAGCCATATTGTGAATGAGCATGATGGAAGTAGACAGCGAAGTCGATGTGTCGTTGAATTAATATTTTCTTTGCATGTGTAGTTGTTGCCTTGTGCATTAGTTTGATGTTTTATTTTCCCGCAGTTGTTGTCAGTTGAGCTACTTTATGATACATAACTGCCATCATTTTTGTCAATTTCTCTTCTAGGGTCGATAAAACTTTAATAGGTTGTTTGGTGCATAATAACAAAAAAAACTTTCAAGAGTGATAGTGAAGGTATATAGCGATGTGTGATAAAAAAATACTAATTATGAAAATGTGTTACTCAAGTTTTTTTATCTTATAAACTTAAAATTCTAAGCATTTTCAAATCCAAAATCTGGAACAAATCAAATAATATTATATTCAAAGCTTAAAGGCCTAATAGCACCAACCAACTCCCTAAGTGGCATTTCCTAAATATATGAATCATGTTTCATACGATGGTTAAAAATTCACATCGGGATAAATTTAAAAATAATCGTACGGTGGTTTTGAGCATGAAGCCTTATAGAAAAAGTGTTGTGCTCCGGAATGAAGAGTGAAACATGTATCAAATACAATATAAAAAATTGAGAGGAGATGCCACACCATAGGTGGATTGGTCAAGAAAACAAAAAGATAAGGGTATCTTCTATTGGAATGTATTTATTTAATATATTTATGGACCAAAAATAATTTGGACCGACAGGCTAAATAAACATATTTGGTTATTGTCTTAAGGAAGTTCAAATTCAAAATAATCGAGTTTATTATTTAATTAACTAAATTGGATCTATGGGTGAAAAAGAAGTTATGGGCTCAAGTGTGGTAACCCATATGAATTTGGGAACTGTGATGAAGAGGGCCCAAATCTCAACACTTAAGCGTGAATAAATAAATTAGGGATATAAATTGAATTATCAATTTATCGTGTTATGGTCCCTGGACACAAGGAAGTAATAAAGGATGGGCTTTACAATGCCGGGCTTCACATTGTAAAGACTACAAGTAAAGGGATAGGTTTAGGAATTTATCATCTTAAACCCTAATCAGAAATACGACCGCTTCCTTCAGTTTCTGGAAACGTTTCCTTTCTTCACTAATTTGATTCTACAGGTTTCTCAATTTCATAAACAGAATCGATGAAGAACGCAAAGGAACAAAATAGAATACTAGATGGAAAGCAGCACGAAAGCCCGTAAGCGTTCGTGGTTTTCTGTTTATTCATTAGGTGAATCTTGAAAAGAGTTTAATTATTTTTCCGCGATTTGTTATCAATTATTTTATGCGATTTCGAATAATATATAACATATTCTAGTAATGAGTGGTCCAAGATTTAACATCCCAGAATTCTCAAGTTGTGTTCAGATCGGATTTTCTCTATAAAAATTCTAACAAATGATACGCCTCTAAGCTTGATAGACGATACGATTTGTGTCACGGGGATTCGTCCAAATTACTTTATTGGATCGGAAACCTAACTAATGAAGTTGAAAGTTATGATATTAAACATGGAATTTCAATTTTTAATATGTTTTCCTAAATTTATAAATATGTAACAAAGTACCTTGAGCTTTCTTGATTGATATTCTACTTTAGCACTTTGAAAATTCAACCAGCTTGAATTCTAGCTTCTTCTCTTTTGTATCTAAAATACATGTCACACTTGATCTTACTAATACTATAAATTACTAATAACACCAAAATAAAGAACTCAGAATGCAAACACAGAAATAAAATCAAGTATATATTTATTCAAATGGGTATTTTGTAACGTAAGAAGAAATAATTGATCTTAGATGGAGAGTAGAGAGATAATTGAGCTACTTCAATTATTATTTAGAGAGAGAAGGTCTGATTTTTCCTTAAATTAACCATCGTTCATTAATGTTTTCTCATAGACTATTTATAGGCTAACTTTTAACCTAATGAGCCTAACGGCTGAACCAACTCCAAGGGCCAAGCCCAAAGTTTAAAAGCTCATTTGGCACACGACAAATAATAAAACTAATCTAAATATATTACTACAATAAAATAATAAGATAATAAAAGAAAATAACCAAAAATGAATATTGGTCTTTAGTTCAATATGTCTTTCGAATATTGTTTACCTTACCAGATTGCCCTCTTAGTCATCTCAAAGGCATTTATGATGGCTAACAAATAAACTACTCATCAACGTCAGCATGCTATCGATCCTCCCTCGCAGAAACCGAACAAAAGGGATGACGTCTCTCAACAAGTCTAGCATCAACATGTCCATCCACATGAGTCCACTTGATCAGGATGTCGTTGTAAACAAATACGAGGAAGAGGTAACTTCTCTCAAAGGCCATACCATAAAAGAGAAGGAAGATGCAGTGGATGAGTATGTCGATAGGGTTTTGATGTCCTTGGAAAAATGAGATACCTCGATTAAATCTGTCATGGTCTTTGATTTTTCAAGGCATTCCCTAAGTTAAACTTTCGATCTTTGTGGGAGCTGGTTCCATAAAGGTTTTGGCCTAATGATATGCCCATAGCTGATCAGTTTGGTATATCTATGGAATCCTCCGGTAATAGCTCGAGATAAAGTGATGCTAGAAACTCTGAAGACGGGAGTTAAGAAAAAATAAAGTGATATAAATAGAGACGAGTCTCGAGTCTACTAATTTTACGTCAGTGTTTAAAGTCCTTAGTTTTTGTAAGAATTTTTGTTATTTCATTCTAATTTCACCAATTCCTTGTTTGGTCAAGGCATTTTGTAATGTTTAATCGGATTGCCAGCCACAATCGATGTTTTCCTCAATACTTGCAAATATTTAACCAACGTCTCTTTACAAACGGTTCGGATTGGCCTTGAGCTTGATGTACGAGTAACTGTCACTCACTTATCAATCAAACTCTTTTGGCGCACAATTCGACAGTTCAGTATTCAAACAGTAACATGAGCTCGGTTAAGTCCAAACATGTAGATGTCAAGTTCATGTATATTAAAGA
Source organism: Limnanthes douglasii subsp. nivea (assembly GCA_036936605.1). Classification (NCBI taxonomy): domain Eukaryota; kingdom Viridiplantae; phylum Streptophyta; class Magnoliopsida; order Brassicales; family Limnanthaceae; genus Limnanthes; species Limnanthes douglasii. The sequence continues at coordinate 239,695,894 of JAUPFV010000002.1, forward strand.
GAGAGTACATAATAGTCAAATCAGTGTGGAGCACATAGGGAAAATCGATGTTAGTCGATGCTCTTACAAAGGTATTAGTGCCTAAAGGTTTTATTGAACACACCATTAACATTAACATTGGTGTTATGTACTTTAAGGATTGTTATTTTCAGTAAGAGTTTGTATTAAGCTATTGAATCTATTTGTATTATGCTAATCACAAACATAAGATCATTAATGCAAACATATTTATATATAAGTATTTATTGTGCTCTTATCTTTGATTATTCGTACTTTTTTGTAGGTAGACCTCCAATTAAGTGAGACGAGTTAAGAATAGATATGTAAGATTACATTTCATATTATTCTTATGCTATGCACCATGATAGATCTATCTAATTGATTGTTGCGATATCGCGATTACTTATGCATTTATTTGCGACATGAAATGCATTGATGATGAATTTAGTCCAATGTTGTTAATGGTCATGTACGGGATTGTGAAGGTTATTTATGTGACAATAGAAATTAAGAACGTTTATTAAGTTGATGCATCATATGGTAACATCTGATGATCCAAGTGGGAGATTGTTGGAATTTCTCGAATTAAGTTGGATCGTCACATGTTTTATCCATGTAGTGGACTATCGTCAACTTTGGTCCAATAAAAGTAAACATAAAGAAATGAACAGAGTAGTAGATACGTATCATGGAAGTAGTTGTATAGATACCATGTTTAATTTTGAATGTCGTGAAGGATTGGATTCAGAGTAATTGTATAGATACCATGTTTAATTTTATATATAAACAAGAATTGTTTGTCTTGTTTATATATAAAAGTGCATTTCTCATTTTTCAAAGAACAAAATATCAAATACATACACAAAATATACATTTAAAAAAAACGTATCGACCTTACCTTTGAATCAAATACAAAATTGTGTTTTACTTGTCTTACAAAAATCATTACTATTGATCATTTGCGTGAAAAATCAAAGAATGGTTTTAATTTTCCATTTTACTTTTTTTGGGTGGACTAACTTTTGCATCATACTTGCCTCCCCCTAACAAATTGTCCGACGAAATCAAATTTCACAACATATGCATATGCATCTCACCCCTTCCCACACGTACTCCTATCTAAATTCTAAATTCAAATTTGTGCGTTCCAATAAATTATAATCCACCCCTTTGTTTCTAAGCTGCTTTTTCTTCAGATATTCGACTCGGTCTGTGGAAATGTAGACCACACACCCAACTAATCATTATAACACTCCATTCAAACAAAGCTATTGACATAAAACCATCCCCATAAAACACTTCCTTCTATTTTTTTCAAATAACAGTTTATATATATATATATATATAACTTTATTCTAAACGTAACCATCTCGATTCATCACAAAAATTGGAGCCTACTATATTCAATGTTTAAATTTGCTGCGTATATAACCAAGTTTTCAATTCATTCCACTTATAAAACAACCATATAATTGTTACCATATACTATATCTATATTAGTTTGTTGCAATTTAAGATAATCTCATCCATCCATCCCTCCGTCACCGGCGCTGAAAAATAATACAAAAATTTATAACTTTATTACAAACTGAAAAATAATACAAAAATTTACAACTTTATCACTACTAAGGGAACTGGTTTTAACAACGACCTGAATGGAACCGGTTGCAACTCATCCTCTTGCAACAACGTTTCTGCGATGGGAGATTCTGGTTGTGTTAAGTTACAACTAGTCATTATAACACTCCATTCAAACAAAGCTATTGACATAAAACCATCCCCATAAAACACTTCCTTCTATTTTCAAATAACAATTTATTTATATATAACTTAATTTTAAACGTAACCATCTCGATTCATCGCAACAATTTGAGCCTACTACATTCAATGTTTAAATTTGCTAGGTATATAACCAAGTTTTCAATTCATTCCACTTATAAAACAACCATATAATTGTTACCCTATACTGTATCTATATTAGTTTGTTGCAATTTAAGATAATCTCATCCATCCCTCCGTCACCGGCGCTGAAAAATAATACAAAAATTTATAACTTTATTACAAACTAAAAAATAATACAAAAATTTATAACATTATCACAAATTAAACATAAAAGATATTCTGCAATTTCGCCCGTTATTGTTATCTATTATCCCATCCCTACTAAAGTTACATATGTCATGGCTTTGCAAACAATATCTTGAAACAAAATTAATTTGTTAATAATCTTTCATAAAGAAAAATCCTCTCCCTACCAAAATTTACAACTCTACTCTCTGCATTGTCTATATGTATTACCGAAATGCAACACGACAATTACCATTTTTGGTCACGTGAATAGGTGTATTATTATATCGTGTGCTAACATGCATCACAATTTTCTACAACCCTCTACGAACAACATATAGATCGAAGAAACCATTCTATAATAAACAAAAAGAATAAGTTCGATGATAATCAGGTGTTTACTTATCTATAAAACAAAATCTATATTAGATAAGAGGACGCACGGCTTCCTAGGTCATTTCTTAATCCGGTAGTGCGAAGGAAGTCTCAAATAGGACGATTATCATTACCATTGGCACACGAATAACTATTTCATTATTTGGCATAGAGTATCGCAGTGGTTTATACAGAGCAAGATGAAGTAAAAGTCAACAAATAATGTTGAGAAATATATGCACATGTACTTCATGGTGCAAAACATAATGTTAATCACATACTCTACTAATTGATAAACTAGCGAGGAAAGGCGATTTTTAAAAAAAAAAAATGTAATTGTTTTTTTTATTCAATTGTTAATTCTACATTGAAAGTGTTATGTTTATACATATATAAACAAATTAAAAATGAAGTTAAGAAAACAATATTTTTACTTGTAAATTGTTTGTTAATTTACTCAATATTTCTCATTACGTCATGCCTATAAGTACAAGAAATAGGCTGGTACAAGTTGTACAATTATTCATGTGTATGCTAAAATGTGTAATATTACCAATATACTAATTTATTGAATATTTTTAACACATATGTAACGTGTTTTTTCAAATCATATTGTTGTCATTTGTTTCATGGGTTGAGGGACTCCTCAAGCCTATTTCAAGCAGTAGGTCTAATAGACCTAAAACTCAGATATGTGTGCCATTTAGAGATAAAGTGAACTAGTTTAGTTCTCGATCATATTATACTATACTCTTGCAAAAAAAACCCTAGCAGTTAACTCTTCATCGTCTAACAGTTTAAATTGAAAACCATGACACTTTGACCCTGCTACGTAAAGTAGAACGCGTTATAAATTTTGCTAATGTAGTTGTAGGCTGTTATTGAAACTGACTCAATTTATTGATTGTAAATGATATATATGGCCTTCTGCGGGTCAAATACTATAATGCACCTAACATATTTTATATGTTGTAGGATTTTTAATGGAGAGTCGTCCGGGTTGGACAATCGATTACCAACAATAATTTGATAGTATATGGCTTGGTAGAAAGATCCCCTCCCTACCAAAATTTACAACTCTACTCTCTGCATTGTCTATATGTATTATCGAAATGCAACACGACAATTACCATTTTCGGTCACGTGAATATGTGTACTATTATATCGTGTGCTAACATGCATCACAATTTTCTAAAACCCTCTACGAACAACATATAGATCGAAGAAACCATTCTATAATAAACAAAAAAAATAAGTTCGATGATAATCAGGTGTTTACTTATCTATAAAACAAAATCTATATTAGATAAGAGGACGCACGGCTTCCTAGGTCATTTCTTAATCCGGTAGTGCGAATGAAGTCTCAAATAGGACGATTATCATTACCATTGGCACACGAATAACTATTTCATTATTTGGCATATAGTATAACTATTTCATTATTTGGCATATAGTATAACTATTTCATTATTTGGCATAGAGTATCGCAGTTGTTTATATAGAACAAAATGAAGTAAAAGTCAACAAATAATGCTGAGCAATATATGCACAATTATTACATGTGTATTATTACATTTGTAATATTACCATTATACTAATTTATTGAATATTCTTAACACGTATGTAACGTTTTTTTCAAATCATATTTATCATTGGGTTTCATGGGTTGAGGAACTCCTCAAGCTTATTTGTAGCAATGGGTCTAATAGACCCAAAACTCATATATGTGTGCCATTTAGAGATAAAGCGAACTAGTTTGGTTCTGGATCATATTGTACTTTACTCTTGCAAAAAAATCCTAGCAGTTAAATCTTTGTCGTAGATTCTCTTCAATTCAATCTTCAAATTGAGCTATCGTAATGATCTTCATGTCTCTTCGTCCAACGAAAACGGGAGCTAGAAAGCCCGAATTTTTCTTGGCAAACAGAGAAGCACAAGTGCAAAAGAGGTTTCATCAAGCAGACAACGAGTTGATTATGAGAGGGAAAGTATTGGATCTGAAGAGGCCACTAGAGCACCTGATTATGAATAAATTAGATGGCAAATTTGATGTGTTTTGTGCATGCATGAAACATAGGGTTCGATGCTAGCAAGCTTGCGCCTAGGTTACCACGCCATATCATAGAATGTGTCATGAATGTAAGCTATATTTTAGTAAAGAGAGAGCGCAAAAAAATTAGCTCAAATGAAAGATTGGCAAACACTCTGTATTTAGATTTCGTAGAGGAGTGAGCCCATACGTCTTGTTTCTTAAAAGACCACAAGATGAGTGAATCACTAAGATAGAAACATTAATCCATAATATTTTGTTTCTCATTATGAGAAAAAGCCCAATCCGTATCAGAGAACCCTTTGTAGTTGAAGATGATAATAGGGTTTAAAATGAAGACCATGACACCATGACCCTGATACGTAAAGTAGAATGCATTATAAATTTTTCTAATGTAGTTGTAGGTTTTTGTTGAAACTGACTCAATTTATTGATTGTAAATGATATATATGTCCTTCTACAGGTCAAATACTATAATGCACCTAACATATTTTGTATGTTGTAGGATTTTTAATGGAGAGTCGTCCGGGTTGGACAGTCGAGTACCAACAATAATTTAGTATATGGCTTGGACAGGGGAAGTCCTTGAACACCAAGTAAGTTTCTTATATATTGATATTGTGTGAGATACATATTAATGAAGTCATAATGAACTTTTATATTCCAATGAATAATGGAGTAGCCTCATGTTTTTAAGTGGAAACACTGAGTTTAACATGTGAATAAAGTTGTGTAGATAGTCTAGTTGATTATGTGTAACTAAGATATCGTAAACATAAACTAAGATTAGTAAAAACATTATTTTAGATACAAAGTAGAACATGGAGCAATATACCCTAGAATTTTTTAACCCTAATCCAACAAAGTGTGTTTGAGTCTTGAATACCCGAATCTTAGGGCTTGCTTAAGTCTATACAAAGCTTTATGAAGCTTGCACACATGTGTTGGATTCACAAAATTCTTGAAACCTTATGGATGAATCATGTAGACATCCTCACTTAAGAACCCATACAAAAATAAATTATTAATATTACGTTGTCGTACATCCCAATTATTTGAGAAAGTTATAGTTAACACCAACCTTACTATAGAAGCATTAATAACTGGGTAAAATATCTCACGAAAGTAAATGTTATGGGTTTGATGGAACCCCTTAGCCTTGTAACATTGAACAGAGCCATGTACATTATGTTTAAGCTTGTGGACTCCCTTATAAGTAACAATATTTAGTTTAGAAAACCGAAGGACCATAGACCATGTCTTATTTAGCATATGAGCATTATATTATTTTTGCATATCTTGAACCCAATTAGGTTCATCTAATGCCTCATAAAACTTAGTAGGTTTTATTATATATTGGGCAAAAGTATTGGTAGAACCTATATAGGGAGTCTTAGTCGTTATGGTTTATCTTTGGCTTTTATTTTCATTGAGTGTATATTTTGGTATATGTGATTATTTGATAAACTATGTGGGTTAGGTAAGGGTAGTTGAATAGACAGGGTAGGTGTACTGGTAATGGTTTAATAGATTATGTTATCAGCATAGTGACTACTTCAGCAACAAATTGATTGGCATCCATAGACCATGTATGAATCTATTTTACTATCATTTTGCAAAAAAAACTGGTAGAGTATTTTTATAAGCTGGTGAAATTCTTGACAAGCTGATTTAAGCGTTTAGGTTCCGTTGAAATAATTCAAAAATTTATAACTTTATTACAAATTAAACATAAAAGATATGCTGCAATTTCGCCCGTTATTGTTATTTATTATCCCAATCTTCGGCATTTTGTAGTTTTTCAACAAACTTCAAGATATAGTCATAACTCTTAGTGTTTCAAATCACACAGACGACCACTATCTGTTCGTTTAGGTTCCGTTGAAATAATACAAAAACCTTAGTCATTCCTATATGGGTTATACATTTGGACTCTAAGTTTTATATGCTCATTAACATATACCGTCTTGTGATTCGGGACCACAGCCCAGTAAACTGAATTTATCAATTTACTTCTTAAATTATTAGTTCAAGTTTAGGTGTTGCGATTCGGGCCCAATTTCTCACCGTGTCCAAATTCAACCTCATTACCACACTAATAACTCCATAATGTATTTCTCACATAGAGATCCAATACACAATTACGTATATAATATAACTAATCCAATTACTTTTGTTATTGGACTACGTTATGCCAATGACTATTATCTATTTAGCATAACAGTTCATGTACATATTCCCTCCCTACTAAAGTTACATATGTCATGGCTTTGCAAACAATATCTTGAAACAAAATTAATTTGTTAATAATCTTTCATAAAGAAAGATCCCCTCCCTACCAAAATTTACAACTCTACTCTCTGCATTGTCTATATGTATTATCGAAATGCAACACGACAATTACCATTTTCGGTCACGTGAATATGTGTATTATTATATCGTGTGCTAACATGCATCACAATTTTCTACAACCCTCTACGAACAACATATAGATCGAAGAAACCATTCTATAATAAACAAAAAAAATAAGTTTGATGATAATCAGGTGTTTACTTATCTATAAAACAAAATCTATATTAGATAAGAGAACCCACGGCTTCCTAGGTCATTTCTTAACCCGGTAGTGCGAAGGAAGTCTCAAATAGGACGATTATCATTACCATTGGCACACGAATAACTATTTCATTATTTGGCATAGAGTATCGCAGTGGTTTATACAGAGCAAGATGAAGTAAAAGTCAACAAATAATGTTGAGAAATATATGCACATGTACTTCATGGTGCAAAACATAATGTTAATCACATACTCTACTAATTGACAAACTAGCGAGGAAAGGCGATTTTTAAAAAAAAAGATGTAATTGTTTTTTTTATTCAATTGTTAATTCTACATTGAAAGTGTTATGTTTATACATATATAAACAAATTGAAAATGAAGTTAAGAAGACAATATTTTTACTTGTAAATTGTTTGTTAATTTACTCGATATTTCTCATTACGTCATGCGTATAAGTACAAGAAATAGGGTGGTACAAGTTGTACAATTATTCATGTGTATTATTACATCTGTAATATTACCATTATACTAATTTATTGAATATTTTTAACACATATGTAACGTTTTTTTTTCAAATCATATTGTTGTCATTTGTTTCATGGGTTGAGGGACTCCTCAAGCCTATTTCAAGCAGTAGGTCTAATAGACCCAAAACTCAGATATGTGTGCCATTTAGAGATAAAGTGAACTATTTTAGTTCTGGATCATATTGTACTATACTCTTGCAAAAAACCCTAGCAGTTAACTCTTAATCGTCTAACAGTTTAAATTGAAAACCATGACACTTTGACCCTAATACGTAAAGTAGAACGCGTTATAAATTTTGCTAATGTAGTTGTAGGTTTTTATTAAAGCTGACTCAATTTATTGATTGTAAATGATATATATGGCCTTCTGTGGGTCAAATACTATAATGCACCTAACATATTTTGTATGTTGTAAGATTTTTAATGAGAGATTCGTTTAGGTTGGACGATGGAGTACCAAATATAATTGGTATAAGACATGGCTTGGACAGGGAAAGTCCTTGAGCACCAAGTAAGTTTCTTATATATTGATATTGTGTGAGATACATACTAGTGAAGTCATGATGAACTTTTATATTATAATGAATAATGGAGTAGCCTTATGTTTTTAAGTGGAAACACTAAGTTTAACATGTGAATAAAGTTGTGTAGATAGTCTGGTTGATTATGTGTAACTAGGATATCGTAAACATAAACTAGGATTAGTAAAACCAGTATTTTAGATACAAAGTAGAACATGGAGCAATATGCCCTAGAATTCTTGAACCCCTAATCCAACAAAGTGTGTTTGAGGCTTGAATACCAGAATCTTAGGTCTTGTTTGTGCCTATACAAAGCTTTATGAAGCTTGTACACATGTGTTGGATTCACAAAATTCTTGTGTCATGGCTACTAAAGTCATGGCTTTGCAAACAATATCTTTAAACAAAATTAATTTGTTAATAATCTTTCATAAAGAAAAATCCTCTCCCTACCAAAATTTACAACTCTACTCTCTGCATTGTCTATATGTATTACTGAAATGCAACACGACAATTACCATTTTTGGTCACGTGAATAGGTGTATTATTATATCGTGTGCTAACATGCATCACAATTTTCTACAACCCTCTACGAACAACATATAGATCGAAGAAACCATTCTATAATAAACAAAAAAAATAAGTTTGATGATAATCAGGTGTTTACTTATCTATAAAACAAAATCTATATTAGATAAGAGGACGGGCGACTTCCTAGGTCCTTTCTTATTCGGTAGTGTGAAAGATGTCTCAAATAGGACGATTATCATTACCATTGGCACACGAGTAACTATTTCATTATTTGGCATATAGTATAACTATTTCATTATTTGGCATATAGTATAACTATTTCATTATTTGGCCTAGAGTATCGCAGTTGTTTATATAGAACAAAATGAAGTAAAAGTCAACAAATAATGTTGAGCAATATATGCACAATTATTACATGTGTATTATTACATCTGTAATATTACCATTATACTAATTTATTGAATATTCTTAACACATATGTAACGTTTTTTTCAAATCATATTTATCATTGGGTTTCATGGGTTGAGGAACTCCTCAAGCTTATTTGTAGCAGTGGGTCTAATAGACCCAAAACTCATATATGTGTGCCATTTAGAGATAAAGCGAACTAGTTTGGTTCTGGATCATATTGTACTTTACTCTTGCAAAAAAATCCTAGCAGTTAACTCTTTGTCGTAGATTCTCTTCAATTCAATCTTCAAATTTAGCTATTGTAATGGTCTTCATGTCTCTTCGTCCAACGAAAACGGGAGCTAGAAAGCCTGAATTTTTCTTGGCAAACAGAGAAGCACAAGTGCAAAAGAGGTTTCATCAAGCAGACAACGAGTTGATTATGAGAGGGAAAGTATTGGATCTGAAAAGGCCACTAGAGCACCTGATTGTGAATAAAAAGATGGCAAATTTGATGTGTTTTGTACATGCATGAAACATAGGGTTCAATGCTAGCAAGCTTGCGCCTAGGTTACCACACCATATCATAGAAGGTGTCATGAATGTGAGCTATATTTTAGTAAAGAGAGAGCGCAACAAAATTAGCTCAGATGAAAGATTGGCAAACACTCTGTATTTTGATTTCGTAGAGGAGTGAGCCCATATGTTTTATTTCTTAAAAGACCACAAGATGAGTGAATCACTAAGATAGAAATATTAATCCACAATTAGCCGGGAGGTGTTATTCAATGAAGTTGAAATTACACTGATCACAAAGGTTAGCACTACATATATTACTTCCAATAATGGAGATGGATTTGAAGTGAAGTTTGAACACAAAGGTGAAGAAGAAGATACTTCTGCCATAGCTAATTTCAGACTTGGTATAAGGTTGGCCTCTATAGTGGAAATTCAACCATTACAGGGGTTCTTCCTTGACCAGAAGTCTAACGGTTTAGATATTTTGGATGTTCAAACTAAAGAGCAACAAGGAGATTTTAGGAGTTTGTTGTCAATGTTATTTGATCTGATCTCGAATTATATCGCAAGAATATTAATATTGTCTTCTTCCATGAATAAGGTCATGAAGCTGATATGTTGGGAAAAATAGCCTCAACAGATGTCTTGTAATCTTTGAGACTTGATCAATCAGGAGATGCACGTGGACTAGTTATCTCCAGTGAGTAGTTGAAGCATCATAGCAATTTATATTGGAATCCCCATAAGCCTAGGTGAAGCATTGTTAATTATATGCTCAAATTAAATGAGGCAGAAGTTCAGCCAAAATTTAAGTGCACAAACATCTTCTAGAACTTAAGGGTAAGAGCTTGTCAAGACTCTAAATAGTAAAGTTGGTCCCAAGTGGTGAAGTCGAAACTTAATGATGAAGCTGAAACTTGGTGATAAAGTTAGACTTTGTGATGAAGCTGAAACTAAGTTCTAAAGTTGAAACTTAGTGCTGAAGATGAAACTTAGTGTTGAAGTTGGAACCTAAAAGTGACAAAGGCAGTTTAACTAAACCTTAAAGTCCAAAAACTTGAGTAAGCCAAGACTTAAGGGATCGAACAACCAAATTTCTAAGTGGCAGGATGCTTGGACGAGAATTAGGTGTGGAAACGTATGGTGGAACCTAAAGGATGAGCTTTACCGAAGACACGTGTTAAGTAATGGATGTAACGAAAAGTGTATGATCATTACATGATGGACCTAGGTGCTTGGACTTATAGCTGAAGGATTCAAAAATAATTATGTGTTTATAAAAGAAAATGATTATTTAATATTTTGTAGAATCTGAATATAATCAATTAATCTCAACCATTGATCAAGTAATCACCAATATAAATTGTGCCTCAAATATAAATTTTATAGTTTTCCATATCCAAGCAATCACCAATAACATAAATTTTATTGTTTTGCATGAGGGGGCATAGCTTTAACACTCCCTCTTTCACCACCCATTTCTACAAATTTCTTGGATAATCACTTTTATCGCTCACAAATTTCTTCTTTATGATTTTATTAATTTTTTTAACTTCTTCTGTTATTAGACATGTTTTCACGTAATCCTCAACACTCAGTTGTTTTAACATCATCTTCATATATTTTTACGTTTTTGGTCTACATGGTGGGTTTGTTGTAAATAAAAATAATGGTAGGTAAGTGGGTACATATAGACTTAGTTTATGGAACTGAGTCACATGTAATATCTTCAATTTGCTTTATTTAAAGTTATAATATTGAATTTATTATATTTTTTATTAGTTATAGCAAAACACGCAGTCGTTTATTTGAAGTCTAAAATACCAGGTGTTTAAATAAATATTGTTGTTTTTTTATTTAGTTTTGTTTCTATATAATCACTTCTAACAATTGATATTAACCAACATTCGTAAAGAATCGATGGCATGAGGATAAAATATCAGAACGACAGAGAAAATAACGTCAGCATCATATGTCATAGGGTTCAAATCTATATATGTTGAAATCAGTTATACAAACCATATCCAAAATTTTAATGAGTCAATTTTGGGTATCGGAGAATACATCTTAAAGAATATCTCTATGGAAGAAATTGGTAGAAACCTTTTATTTGATACAGCTAAGACATGGGATGACTGAGGCAGATTAAAAACTTATATATCGACACGTTCTAGGGTTTGTTTGATTAACTTTGGTTCAATTACACACATTGTTGTGAAATAATATACCATTATGATGACGGCCTTAACGAGCATCTATGAAAATCTATCAACGAACACAAAAATATATTTAATGAAATGTTAATATTGAATATGACATAGGGCATTTCAGTTATAAAACACTTGGATGAGTTTAATGAAATTGTGAATGCATTACCATCCGTCTCGAGTGAAGGGAGATACTTAACCTCTATCATTTGAAATGGTCATGATGGTATCTCTTAACCCCAAATTTCATTGTTTCAACACTTAGAATTAAGAAGCTTCGAGGTCAGAAAAGATAATAAGATTATGTTTGGATCTAAACAAGAATTTATGATGTATAAGACATAATAAAATAATAAATTCATATATATTATATTTCATGTAGATATAATTTGTTTGTACGGTATTTTTGCTAAGTGTTTAGATGAGGTATTAAATTTAGGGTAGTAGGTAGAGAGATAATTGAGGTTCTTGTATTTAAATATGTAGAGAGAATGTTCTAACCCTATTAAATGTTGTTCTTTTGAGTATCTATAGGATAATTATGGACTAAGGGGCTAACTGGGCCGAGTCTCGAATATGAATCAATTTAATGAGCCTTTAACTCTACAAACCTTTATTCATTATGAGCATACATCTTATTCATCACGTATAACTAGCTCACATACTTTTATTTCGGGTTCAAAATACCCTTTAAGATAAATCCGACCCACTTTATGTCCATTGGTCTCAAGGATTTCCAACCCCATCATCTAGTCCTTTTTCTTCCCCAAAAAGATGATAGGGTCAGAAATCCTTTAGGGCAATGGATAGAAAGTGGGCGGATATATTATAGGGGGCATTGTAGACCCATAATAAAAGTCATACTGACTAAGCTTTGAGCTAGCTATACGTGCTGAATAAGTTGTGTGCTCACTATGCATTTAATTATAATGAATATTGGTTTGTGGGCATAAAGGTTCATGGGTTTAATCCATATTCGAGATCCCGCCCGATTAACCCCTCGATCTAAAATTATCCTATCAGTACTCAAAAGAACAACATTTAATGGGGTTGGAACATTCTCTCTTTACACATTTAAATACAAGCAGCTCAATTATCTTTCTACCATTTACCCTGAATTTAATACCTCATCAAAATATTTACTAAAAATACTCTCCGAATAGATTTTATCTACATTAGTATCAATATAAGATAAGGAGAAATAAAAAAAACATATATCATACTCTTTGAAAGTATGGAGACTGATGACTTTAAAAGCCATATTGTGAATGAGAATGATGGAAGCAGACAGCGAAGTCGATGTGTCGTTGAATTAATATTTTATTTACATGTGCAGTTGTTGCCTTGTGAATTAGTTTGATGTGTTATTTTCCCGCAGTTATTGTCAGTTGATCTACTTTCTGATACAAAACTGCCATCCTTTTCGTCAATTTCTCTTCTAGGGCCGATAAAAATTTAATAGGTTGTTTGGTGCATAATAACAAAAAAAAAACTTTCAAGAGTGATAGTGAAGGTATATAGCGAGGTGTGGTAAAAAATAATAATTATGAAAATGTGTTACTCAAGTTTTTTTATCTTATAAACTTAAAATTCTAAGCATTTTTTAATCCAAAATCTGGAACAAATCAAATAATATTATATTCAAAGCTTAAAGGCCTAATAGCACCAACCAACTCCCTAAGTGGCATTTCCTAAATATATGAATCATGTTTCATACGATGGTTAAAAATTCAAATCGGGATAAATTTAAAAATAATCGTACGGTGGTTTTGAGCATGAAGCCCTATAGAAACATTGTTGTGATCCGGAATGAAGAGTGAAACATGTATCAAATACAATATAAAAAATTGAGAGAAGATGCCACACCATAGGTGGATTGGTCAAGAAAACAAAAAGATAAGGGTATCTTCTGTTGGAATGTATTTATTTAATATATTTATGGACCAAAAATAATTTGGACCGACAGGCTAAATAAACATATTTGGTTATTGTCTTAAGGAAGTTCAAATTAAAAATAATCGAGTTTATTATTTAATTAACTAAATTGGATCTATGGGTGAAAAATACGTTATGGGCTCAAGTGTGGTAACCCGGTTGAATTTGGGAACTGTGATGAAGAGGGCCCAAATCTCAACACTTAAGCGTCAATTAATAAATCAGGGATATAAATTGAATTATCAATTTATCGTGTTATGGTCCATGGACACAAGGAAGTAATAAAGGATGGGATTTACAATGTCGGGCTTCACATTGTAAAGACTATAAGTAAAGGGATAGGTTTAGGAATTTATCATCCTAAACCCTAATCAGAAATACGACCGCTTCCTTCAGTTTCTGGAAACCTTTCCTTTCTTCACTAATTTGATTATGCAGGTTTCTCAATTTCATAAACAGAATCGATGAAGAACGCAAAGGAACAAAATAGAATACTAGATGGAAAGCAGCAGGAAAGCCCGTAAACGTTCATGGTTTTCTGTTTATTCATTACGTGAATCTATAAAAGAGTTTAATTATTTTTCTGCGATTTGTTATCAATTATTTGATGTGATTTCGAATAATATATAACATATTCTAGTAATGAGTGGTCCAAGATTTAACATCCAAGAATTCTCAAGTTGTGTTCATATCAGATTTTCTCTATAAAAATTCGAACAAATGATACACCTCTAAGCTTAATAGACCATACGATTTGTGTCATGGGGATTCGTCCAAATTACTTTATGGGATGGGACACCTAACTAATGAAGTTGAAAGTTATGATATTAAACATGGAATTTCAATTTTTAATATGTTTTCCTAAATATATTAATATGTAACAAAGTACCTTGAGCTTTCTTGATTGATATTCTACTTTAGCACTTTGAAAATTTAACCAACTTGAATTCTAGCTTCTTCTCTTTTGTATCTAAAATACATGTCACACTTGATCTTACTAATACTATAAATTACTAATAACACCAAAATAAAGAACTCATAATGCAAACACAGAAACAAAAACAAGTTTATTTTTATTCAAATGGTTATTTTGTAACGTAAGAAGAAATAATTGATCTTAGATGGAGAGTAGATAGATAATTGAGCTACTTCAATTATTATTTAGAGAGATAAGGTCTGATTTTTCCTTAAATGAACCATCGTTCATTAATGTTTTCTCATATACTATTTATAGGCTAACCTTTAGCCTAATGAGCCTAACGGCTGAACCAACTCCAAGGGCCAAGCCCAAAGTTTAAAAGCTCATTTGGCACACGACAAATAATAAAAACTAATCTAAATATATTACTACAATAAAATAATAAGATAATAAAAGAAAATAACCAAAAATGAATATTGGTCTTTAGTTCAATATGTCCTTCGAATATTTTTTACCCTGCCAGATAGCCCTTTTAGTCATCTCAAAGGCATTTATGATGGCTAACAAATAAACTACTCATCATCGTCAGCATGCTATCGATCCTCCCTCACAGAAAGCGAACAAAAAGGGATAACGTCTCTCGACAATTCTAGCATCAACATGTCGATCCACATGAGTCCAATCCAATTCTTTCCCAACAACCGAACATAGAGACGAATACAGTTTCTCAACAGATTAATCGTTCCGGATCCAATCTGAATGAGTTGGAGGACGAAGTCAATAATCTGAGTGAGGAATAACCATTGGAGATGTTTGGTTAATTCAAGGAAATGTTAAGACTTCAAAATCAGTTAAGAGGAAAATTTTAAAGGGAAATAGTAGTAAAGATGAAAAAACTAAATTTGTTTAGACAGAAGCCGAAGCACTCCCTCTGTTTTAGGTCGGACACGTAAGGCCCAAATTTGTAAGGGTTAGCCTTAAATACATTTTTGCCCTTGATTGAATCTCCTACAATTACTTTCAAAATAGTGAGGTAGAGACCATTCGAGAGAAATGGGGATTTTCGGAAAAGGTGAAAATTAAAATTCCCACACAAGGTGAGACCTCATGCACAGTGGTTTGAAAGAGCTAGTTGTCTATCTAGATGTACTAAAATGGGGTCTCCGGTTCCTTTTGGATACATACAATATGACTTACTTCAATTTGGTGAGACTATGTCCTAGTCATGCTAGTCTGAATGCTTGCTTGGTTTACTTTGATGCTATTTATCATAACATCTAGCTTGTCAAAAATCTAAATTTCAATGAAGCTGTTTGCTGTTACCGCTGGGTTTTCCTGACACTCTTAAATCCCATTCTAGTTTTATAATATGGGAAATGAGTACAAGATAGTGGATGATTTTTTGGAGGGTGGCAAGAAATAGACGTAATTCTTATTCGTCGGCGGTTATTGAGAGAATGGGAAGAAAACTCCTCAAAGGGTAATTCGAACAGACTCACCCAATTTTGGAAAAACATAAGTAATTTTATGCTTATACTGTTGTTCGTTTTTACTGTTCATAACTTACCTTTCATTCTTCTTTAACAACAATACCAAAATCTCATATGTATGACCTGAAGGATGACGAAGTCACTTTCAATAAGCTACACCAATGGGTCGAGGAGAACTGGTTTAACGGTTTCCATCAATGCTTTACTTCCAAAAAACTGGTCTGGAGTCACCTATGGAGGACCAGCTCCGAATGGGAACTATAGTGGGAGCAACTGACTACTCTTCATTGGTCATGAACTATCAGAAAGAGAACTGAAACTGCAAATGGTAAGTTATTCCTTCCAATTAGGATCAGAGCCCCAAATCATCGGATTAAAAGAGGCAAAAAGAATAAACAAAGCTCAAAGACTGATACAGTTGGGGTAAATTGCATCCCGGAGAGTCTTTGTCAACCACAATCGATGAATCATTCTTCGTTGCAGTCACTGTTAATATCGAGGAGGGTGACACACCCGTGGGAGCTTCTTGTGTCAAAGAATAAAAAGACACACAAAAGAAACAAACACATTAGTTACATTAGAGAAAATAAAGGAAGAAAATAAAGCTACCAGTTCAGAGATCGCCCTCTGTTCGGATATCAATCCTCCTACAATCCCAGTCATTAATCCTCCAGCCATTGATCATTCGACCCTTCTGCTATCTGATCCTTCTCCTCCATTGCTCCCAAAAATTGAGGGAAAAACATATGGAGAAGACAATCTAATGAGCCGTATAAGTGGGATCGACTTCGACTCTTTCGAAAACTATTTCCACGAATCTACTTATAATACCATAAAAATGGTTTATGATGGTATGCTCTTCGAGCTATCAAAAGAAAACGATACATTAGAGTATCTATTGTTAAGTTTTGTAAGACTCCTCGTTGAGTTGGAAAGGGGGTGAAGGCCCACATAGAGACTATTGCATCTGAAGGATTACAATTATCGAGTTTTGGAGAGATTGCATCACTAAAAAATTAGCAAGTCATTGATAAAATTACCATCGAACGCCTATGAAAGGAGAAAACTTGATCAGGATGTCATTGTAAACAAATACGAGAAAGAGGTCACTTCTCTCAAAGCCCATGCCATAAAAGAGAAGGAAGATGCAGTGGATGAGTATGTCGATAGGGTTTTGATGTCCTTGGAAAAATGAGATACCTCAATTAAATCTGACATGGTCTTGGATTTTTACAAGGCATTCCCTAAGTTAAACCTTCGATCTTTGTGGGAGCTGGTTCCAGAAAGGTTCTGGCCTAATGATATGCCCATAGCTGATCAGTTTGGTTTATCTATGGAATCCTCCGGTAATAGCTCGAGATAAAGTGATGCTAGAAACTCCGAAGACGGGAGTTAAGAAAAAATAAAGTGATATAAATGGAGACGAGTCCCGACTCTACTAATTTTACGTCAGTGTTTAAAGTCCTTAGTTTTCGTAAGCATTTTTGTTATTTCATTCTAATTTCACCAATTCCTTATTTGGTCAAGGCATTTTGTAATGTTTAATCGGATTGCCAGCCACAATCGATGTTTTCCTCAATACTTGCAAATATTTAACCAGCGTTTCTTTTCAAACGGTTCGAATTGGCCTTGAGCTTGATATACGAGTAACTGTCACTCACTTATCAATCAGACTCTTTTGGCACACAATTCGAAAGTTCAGTATTCAAACAGTAACATGAGCTCGGTTAAGTCCAAACATGTAGATATCAAGTTCATGTATATTAAAGAGAGAGTACATAATAGTCAAATCAGTGTGGAGCACATAGGGAAAATCGATGTTAGTCGATGCTCTTACAAAGGTATTAGTGCCTAAAGGTTTTATTGAACACACCATTAACATTAACATTGGTGTTATGTACTTTAGGGATTGTTATTTTCAGTAAGAGTTTGTATTAAGCTATTGAATCTATTTGTATTATGCTAATCGCAAACATAAGATCATTAATGCAAACATATTTATATATAAGTATTTATTGTGCTCTTATCTTTGATTATTCGTACTTTTTTGTAGGTAGACCTCCAATTAAGTGAGACGAGTTAATAATAGATATGTAAGATTACATTTCATATTATTCTTATGCTATGCACCATGATAGATCTATCTAATTGATTGTTGCGATATCGCGATTACTTATGCATTTATTTGCGATATGAAATTGAATTGATGATGAATTTAGTCCAATGTCGTTAATGGTCATGTACGGGATTGTGAAGGTTATTTATGTGACAATATAAATTAAGAACGTTTATTAAGTTGATACATCATATGGTAACATCTGATGATCCAAGTGGGAGATTGTTGGAATTTCTCGAATTAAGTTGGATCGTCACATATTTTATCCATGTATTGGACTATCGTCAATATTGGTCCAATAAAAGTAAACATAAAGAAATGAACAGAGTAGTAGATGCGTATCATGAAAGTAATTATATAGATACCATGTTTAATTTTGAATGTCGTGAAGGAATGGATTCAGAGTAATTGTATAGATACCATGTTTAATTTTATATATAAACAAGAATTGTTTGTCTTGTTTATATATAAAAGTGGATTTCTCACTTTTCAAAGAACAAAATATCAAATACATACACAAAATATACATTTAAAAAAAACGTATCGACCTTACCTTTGAATCAAATACAAAATTGTGTTTTACTTATCTTACAAAAATCATTACTATTGATCATTTGCATCAGGTTCAAAATGTGAAAAATCAAAGAATGGCTTAATTTAAGGTATCGGTTTTAATAAGTTAAAAATCTGAATAATTTCTAACATCTACCGCACATGCTAGAGATGTCCGAGTCTTGGCGCTTATAACGGTTGGTGTTGGAGACATATTTATCGTCCAATTATAGTGTTTGAACAGATGAGAACAAATTCTCGGTCTATACATACAAAAAGCTGCTAGTACATCGAACCCCCTCACCCTACTTATACGATTTACTCTTTTAGAAGAAAAAAAAGGTTGCTTGCAGGACACTTTCCAAACTATGGGGTATGCTTGTGACGACAGCATACCCGAAGATACACTTGGATTGAGTTCTATCCATTGCAACTATAGCAGAAGTTCCATATCGAGGTGGATTAAGAATCGATCACGGAGGGAAGGAGACGCATGTCGCCTATGTCCTCCGCCATCTTCTTTGTTTGTAATCTGCCAAAGAAAAGAGAAAAAACTGAAACTTAAAGACCAACTAAATTTGTAAATTTGTTTGTAATCTGCTAAGAAGTAAACAGTACACAACCATACGGATAAGAATTAAATTGAAGACCTTTACATAATAATAATCATGGGCACGACAAGTAGAGCTAGATCTAAGAGGCCTTAAAGTAAAAGCAATGCCGGCTACCACAAGGAAGGCCAGAGCTGCACCATTGGATCAGAACAAAAGAGCTCAACTTTTCGTTTATGTTTTCAGTAATAGCTCATAGCATCAAAATAAAGCTATATAAGAACTAAGGAAAAATGATTACTGGCAAGTTTGGAAGAACAAAATTTAGCAAATCATATTTATCATTGGGTTTCATTGGTTGAGGAACTCTTCAAGCTTATTTGTAGCAGTGGGTCTAATAGACCCAAAACTCATATATGTGTGCCATTTAGAGATAAAGCGAACTAGTTTGGTTCTGGATCATATTGTACTTTACTCTTGCAAAAAAAATCCTAGCAGTTAACTCTTTGTCGTAGATTCTCTTCAATTCAATCTTCAAATTGAGCTATTGTAATGGTCTTCATGTCTCTTCGTCCAACGAAAACGGGAGCTAGAAAGCCTGAATTTTTCTTGGCAAACAGAGAAGCACAAGTGCAAAAGAGGTTTCATCAAGCAGACAACGAGTTGATTATGAGAGGGAAAGTATTGGATCTGAAGAGGCCACTAGAGCACCTGATTGCGAATAAAATAGATGGGAAATTTGATGTGTTTTGTGCATGCATGAAACATAGGGCTCGATGCTAGCAAGCTTGCGCCTAGGTTACCACACCATATCATAGAAGGTGTCATGAATGTAAGCAATATTTTAGTAAAGAGAGAGAGCGCAACAAAATTAGCTCAGATGAAAGATTGGCAAACACTCTGTATTTAGATTTCGTAGAGGAGTGAGCCCATACGTTTTGTTTCTTAAAAGACCACAAGATGAGTGAATCACTAAGATAGAAACATTAATCCACAATATTTTGTTTCTCATTATGAGAAAAATCACAATCCGTATCAGAGAACCCTTTGTAGTTGAAGATGACAATAGGGTTTAAAATGAAGACCATGACACCATGACCCTGATACATAAAGTAGAATGCGTTATTAATTTTTCTAATGTAGTTGTAGGTTGTTGTTGAAACTGACTCAATTTATTGATTGTAAATGATATATATGTCCTTCTACGGGTCAAATACTATAATGCACCTAACATATTTTGTATGTTGTAGGATTTTTAATGGAAAGTCGTCCGGGTTGGACAGTCGAGTACCAACAATAATTTGTATAGTATATGGCTTGGACAGGGGAAGTCCTTGAACATCAAGTAAGTTTCTTATATATTGATATTGTGTGAGATACATATTAATGAAGTCATAATGAACTTTTATATTCCAATGAATAATGGAGTAGCCTCATGTTTTTAGTTGTGTAGATAGTCTGGTTGTGTAGATATCGTAAACATAAAATAAGATTAGTAAAACCATTATTTTAGATACAAAGTAGAACATGGAGCAATATACCCTAGAATGCTTGAACCCCTAATCCAACAAAGTGTGTTTGAGTCTTGAATACCCGAATCTTAGGGCTTGCTTAAGCCTATACAAAACTTTATGAAGCTTGCACACATGTGTTGGATTCACAAAATTCTTGAAACCTTATGGATGAGTCATGTAGACATCCTCACTTAAGAAACCATATAAAAATAAATTATTAATATTACGTTGTCGTACATCCCAATTATTTGAGAAAGTTATAGTTAACACCAACCTTACTATAGAAGCATTAATAACTGGGTAAAAGGTCTCACGAAAGTAAATGTTATGGGTTTGATGGAACCCCTTAGCTTTGGAACATTGAACAGAGCCATGTACATTATGTTTAAGCTTGTGGACTCCCTTATAAGTAACAATATTTAGTTTAGAAGACCGAAGGACCATAGACCATGTCTTATTTAGCATATGAGAATTATATTATTTTTGCATATCTTGAACCCAATTAGGTTCATCTAATGCCTCATAAAACTTAGTAGGTTTTATTATATATTGGGCAACAGTATTGGTAGAACCTATATAGGGAGTCTTAGGCATTATGGTTTATCTTTGGATTTTATTTTCATTGAGTGTATATTTTGGTATATGTGATTGTTTGACAAACTATGTGGGTTAGGTAAGGGTAGTTGAATAGACAAGGTAGGTATACTGGTGATGATTTAATAAATTATGTTATCAGCATAGTGACTACTTCAGCAACAAATTGATTGGCATCCATACACCATGTATGAATCTATTTTACTATCATTTGCACACACAAAAACTGGTAGAGTATTATTATAAGCTGGTGAAATTCTTGACAAGCTGATTAAAGCATTTTTAAACCTATTGTATTGCATTAGCGAATTATAGTGTTAAACCACCATGTCTTTTTTTGTATTCAATTCTTCAGTTATATTTGAAGGACTCAAAACATAAATAACTTCATCTACCCTACCATCTTCAAGTAGAAAGGAAGTTAAATTCATATAGGCAGTAGTGTTACCCTATAGTTCATACAATGATGTTTGGAAATATTTAATTGCTTGCTCGAATATGGTCTCGAATAGCACCAATAGATCCAATATTATGATTACCACACAATTTTTTTTTATTAATTGTTCGAATATTTGTTGTTCTTACCCCAACAACCATCTCACATATCAAATTTTATTCCCAAAGTTCTGTTATTTGAAAAATATACAGCGGTCATCTATGAAGAAAAATAAAGTAAATAAAAATATTGACGTGAGTAAAAATGACTTTTACTTTAGATACTCTTAAGAGAATGGTGAGTTCATTTTGAGCAAAGTTGTGAGCTATAGAAAAACAACAAAACTATAATTTTTAGATATAAAATGATTGCATTCACAATCATTGGCATGTTGATTGAAATTGCATCATCCTTTGAAAATATTATTTCAAGTTGGTTTTCTACCAATTTGAAGTATATATTTACATATAAAAAAGTGAAAACAAACCATTAGTCATGTTAAGTGTAGGTTCAAAGTCATTCAGGCATGAGCTCAACCAAAACTTAAGTATAGAGACATTTTATGGAACTTAAGAGTAAAACCTTTGACAGTACTCTAAATTTTGAAGTTGAATTAACTGTTAAACCTTGAATTAAGTTTTGAAGGTGGAACCTAGTATTGAAGGTGGAACTTAAAAATAACTGGATCATTTTTATTGAACATTATGAACGAAAGACTTGAGTAAGTCAAGACTTAAAGGCTAGAACTATTAAATCCCTAAGAGTCAAGATAGTCAACCGAATGATTCGTTAATATGTTGAAAACACTAAATTTGACGAATTAATCTCAACCATTGATCAAGTAACTATTGGTATGAGCATGTTTGAGGAATGAAAAGGGTAATACAAGGTACATAGATGCTAGGTTTCATAATTAGTTGTGCAATTACTTGATGCAGTAAGCGAATGTACAGATGTCAGGGCTGCATCATCATTTATGTCCGACTATCTAAGAGAATATATTGTAAGTTGATATCATGAGCTTAAGGGTTCGGATCACTCATCATTTGTTCTATATTTTTTTTATAGTGCGTATGAATTATTTTTGGAGTAATGCAAGTGAAACTTTCCTAGAAAGAGAACGTATCAACTCTTGTCTGGATTTCGATAAAAAAGTAAGATAAAAGATAAACACTGGAAAAAAAATTGAGATCCATAGTTCCTTCTGTAAGACGAGTTATTTAACTAATAGAATAAAAGTAGTTCTGTTAGTTTCATTCTAAATAGTCTTGTTGTAACATTCTTCTATATAAAATATGTGTCTGTTACTCCTGAGTTTGGTATTTCCTCACAATCTACACATTTTAAAAAATATCTTACGGGATTGGTTTTAAGTTTATACCTCGTGTGAGGGAGTAATGGGTATGCTTCTGACAACTATAATGAATAAGATATTATACGGATAAGTTGTCAAGAGAGCTGGTCTTATCTTTAACATGAGCCCGTGGACTTCGGTTATCAAATAAAATGTATAGAAACTATAATGTTCGAGTCATGGGACTAATAATTTTCTAATTAGTCGGGAGGTATTATTCAATGAAGTTGAAATTACATTGATCACAAAGGTTAGCACTACATATATTACTTCCAATAATGGAGATGGATTTGAAGTGAAGTTTGAACATAAAGGTGAAGACGAGGATACTTCTGATGTAACTAATTTCAGACTTGGTATAAGGTTGGCCTCTATAGTGGAAATTCAACCATTACAGGGGTTCTTCCTTGACCAGAAGTCTAACGGTTTAGATATTTTGGATGTTCAAACTAAAGAGCAACAAGGAGATTTTAGGAGTTTGTTGTCAATGTTATTTGATCTGATCTCGAATTATATCGCAATGATATTAATATTGTCTTCTTCCATGAATAAGGTCATGAAGCTGATATGTTGGGAAAAATAGCCCCAACATATGTCTTGTAATCTTTGAGACTTGATCGATCAGGAGATGCATGTGGATTAGTTATCTCCAGTGAGTAGTTGAAGCATCATAGCAATGTATATTGGAGTCCCCAAAAGCCTAGGTGAAGCATTGTTAATTATATGCTCAAATTAAATGAGGCAGAAGTTCAGCCAAAATTTAAGTGCACAAACATCTTCTAGAACTTAAGGGTAAGAGCTTGTCAAGACTCTAAATAGTAAAGTTGGTCCCAAGTGGTGAAGCCGAAACTTAATGATGAAGCTGGAACTTAGTGATAAAGTTAGACTTGGTGATGAAGCTGAAACTAAGTTCTAAAGTTGAAACTTAGTGCTGAAGATGAAACTTAGTGTTGAAGTTGGAACCTAAAAGTGACAAAGGTAGTTTAACTAAACCTTAAAGTCAAAAAAATTGAGTAAGCCAAGACTTAAGGGATGGAACAACCAAATTTCTAAGTGGGAGGATGCCTGGACAAGAATTAGGTGTGGAAATGTATGGTGGAACCTAAAGGATGAGCTTTACCGAAGACAAGTGTTAAGTAATGGATGTAACGGAAAGTGTATGATCATTACATGATGGACCTAGGTGCTTGGACTTATAGCTGAAGGATTCTAATATAATTATGTGTTTATAAAAGAAAATGATTGTTTAATATGTTGTAGAATCTGAATGTAATGAATTAATCTCAACCATTGATCAAGTAATCACCAATATAAATTGTGTTTCAAATATAAATTTTATTGTTTTCCATATCCAAGCAATCACCAATAACATATTAAGAAAAGAACATAGTAAGTTGGTGTAACCCATGAGGGGGCATGGCTTTAACACTCCCTCTTTCACCACCCATTTCTACAAATTTCTTGGATAATCACTTTTATCACTCACAAATTTCTTCTTTATGATTTTATTAAATTTTTAACTTCTTCTGTTATTAGACATGTTTTCACGTAATCCTCAACACTCAGTTGTTTTGACATCATCTTCATATCTCTTTACGTTTTTGGTCTACATGGTGGGTTTGTTGTAAATAAAAATAATGGTAGGTAAGTGGGTACATATAGACTTAGTTTATGGAACTCAGTCACATGTAATATCTTCAATTTGCTTTATTTAAAGTTATAATATTGATTTTATATTATTTTTTATTAATTATAGCAAAACACGCAGTCGTTTATTTAAAGTCTAAAATATCAGGTGTTTAAATAAATATTGTTGTTTTTTTATTTAGTTTTGTTTCTATATAATCAGTTCTAACAATTGATATTAACCAACATTCATAAAGAATCGATGGCATGAGGATAAAATATCAGAACGACAAAGAAAATAACGTCGGCATCATATTTCATAGGGTTCAAATCTATATATGTTGAAATCAGTTATACAAACCATATCCAAAAGTTTAATGAGTCAATTTTGGGTATCTGAGAATACATCTTAAAGAATATCTCTATGGAATAAATTGGTAGAAACCTTTTATTTGATACAGCTAAGACATGGGATGACTGAGGCAGATTAAAAACTTATAGATCGACGCGTTCTAGGGTTTGTTTGATTAACTTTGGTTCAATTACACACATTGTTATGAAATAATATACCATTATGATGGCGGCCTTAACGAGCATCTATGAAAATCTATCAGCGAACACAAAAATATATTTAATGAAATGTTCATATTGAATGTGACAGAGGGCATTTCAGTTATAAAACACTTGGATGAGTTTAATGAAATTGTGAATGCATTATCATCCGTCTCGAGTGAATTTGATGATGAAGTTCGTGCTTTCACTACTAAGGAAACTGATTTTAACAACAACCTGAATGGAACCGGTTGCAACTCATCATCTTGCAACAACGGTTCTGCGATGGGAGATTATGGTTGTGTTGAGTAAGGTAACTAACAAAATTTGACTAGAATGGAACCGGATCACGATTTTGTAACTTTTATTGTAAGTTCGTTGCACCATTTCAACTAAACGGTTAAATTTGTTGGCATGTCCGCCGTTGTAAGCTTCGTTATCATCTGGTTTCATATTAATTGATCCTAATATCGTCTCTAACAGTATTGTAAGCCTGTTGTTGGACTTAATGATATTTGTTTTTAAAATGGATAGTTATGAAGCTCTATTTCATGATTCAAAAAATTAAAATATAATATTCTAACCCATAATGACAAATATGATTCAAAAATACAAAATATGATTTAAAAAATATAATTTACATTCACAAAAAAAACACCATAATACTTCTTCCTAACCCTAAAATTCCATCAAACATTAACTTATAATAAATTTCATTTAAATTTAGGCTTTCTTCGATACTTCAGCTAATGCCATCTTTTGTCCTTGAACTTTCAGCTATAGGGTAAGGGAGATACTTTACGTCTATCATTTGAAATGGTCATGATGGTACCTCTTAACCCCAAATTTCATTGTTTCAACACTTAAAATAAAGAAGCTTCGAGGTCAGATAAGATAATAAGGTTATGTTTGCATCTAAACAAGAATTTATGATGTATAAGACATAATAAAATAATAAATTCACATATATTATATTTCATGTAGATATAATTTGTTTGTACGGTATTTTTGCTAAGTGGTTAGATGAGGTATTAAATTTAGGGTAGTAGGTATAGAGATAATTGAGGTTCTTGTATTTAAATATGTAGAGAGAATGTTCTAACCCTATTAAATGTTGTTCTTTTAAGTATCTATAGGGTAATTATGGACTGAGGGGCTAACTGGGCCGAGTCTTGAATATGAATCAATTTAATAAGCCTTTAACTCCACAAACCTTTATTCATTATGAGCATACATCTTATTCATCACGTATAACTAGATCACATACTTTTATTTTGGGTTCAAAATACCCTTTAAGATATATCCGACCCACGTTATATCCATTGCCCTCAAGGATTTCCAACCCCATCATCTAGTCCTTTTTCTTCCCCAAAAAGATGATAGGGTCAGAAATTCTTTAGGGCAATGGATAGAAAGTGGGTCGGATATATTTTAGGGGGCATTTTAGATCCATAATAAAAGTCATACTGACTAAGCTGTGAGCTAGCTATACGTGCTGAATAAGTTGTGTGCTCATTATGCATTTAATTATAATGAATATTGATTTGTGGGCATAAAGGCTCATGGGTTTAATCCATATTCGAGACCCTGCCCGATTAAACCCTCGATCTAAAATTATCCTATAAGTACTCAAAAGAACAACATTTAATGGGTTTGGAACATTCTCTCTTTACACGTTTAAATACAAGCAGCTCGATTATCTTTCTACCATTTACCCTGAATTTAATACCTCATCAAAATATTTACCAAAAATACTCTCCGAATAGATTTTATCTACATTAGTATCAATATAAGATAAGGAGAAAAAAATTATATCATACTCTTTGAAAGTATGAAGACTGATGACTTTGAAAGCCATATTGTGAATGAGCATGATGGAAGTAGACAGCGAAGTCGATGTGTCGTTGAATTAATATTTTCTTTGCATGTGTAGTTGTTGCCTTGTGCATTAGTTTGATGTTTTATTTTCCCGCAGTTGTTGTGAGTTGAGCTACTTTATGATACATAACTGCCATCATTTTTGTCAATTTCTCTTCTAGGGTCGATAAAACTTTAATAGGTTGTTTGGTGCATAATAACAAAAAAAACTTTCAAGAGTGATAGTGAAGGTATATAGCGATGTGTGATAAAAATATACTAATTATGAAAATGTGTTACTCAAGTTTTTTTATCTTATAAACTTAAAATTCTAAGCATTTTCAAATCCAAAATCTGGAACAAATCAAATAATATTATATTCAAAGCTTAAAGGCCTAATAGCACCAACCAACTCCCTAAGTGGCATTTCCTAAATATATGAATCATGTTTCATACGATGGTTAAAAATTCACATCGGGATAAATTTAAAAATAATCGTACGGTGGTTTTGAGCATGAAGCCTTATAGAAAAAGTGTTGTGCTCCGGAATGAAGAGTGAAACATGTATCAAATACAATATAAAAAATTGAGAGGAGATGCCACACCATAGGTGGATTGGTCCAGAAAACAAAAAGATAAGGGTATCTTCTATTGGAATGTATTTATTTAATATATTTATGGACCAAAAATAATTTGGACCGACAGGCTAAATAAACATATTTGGTTATTGTCTTAAGGAAGTTCAAATTCAAAATAATCGAGTTTATTAATTAATTAACTAAATTGGATCTATGGGTGAAAAAGAAGTTATGGGCTCAAGTGTGGTAACCCAGATGAATTTGGGAACTGTGATGAAGAGGGCCCAAATCTCAACACTTAAGCGTGAATAAATAAATTAGGGATATAAATTGAATTATCAATTTATCGTGTTATGGTCCCTGGACACAAGGAAGTAATAAAGGATGGGCTTTACAATGCCGGGCTTCACATTGTAAAGACTACAAGTAAAGGGATAGGTTTAGGAATTTATCATCTTAAACCCTAATCAGAAATACGACCGCTTCCTTCAGTTTCTGGAAACGTTTCCTTTCTTCACTAATTTGATTCTACAGGTTTCTCAATTTCATAAACAGAATCGATGAAGAACGCAAAGGAACAAAATAGAATACTAGATGGAAAGCAGCACGAAAGCCCGTAAGCGTTCGTGGTTTTCTGTTTATTCATTAGGTGAATCTTGAAAAGAGTTTAATTATTTTTCCGCGATTTGTTATCAATTATTTTATGCGATTTCGAATAATATATAACATATTCTAGTAATGAGTGGTCCAAGATTTAACATCCCAGAATTCTCAAGTTGTGTTCAGATCGGATTTTCTCTATAAAAATTCTAACAAATGATACGCCTCTAAGCTTGATAGACGATACGATTTGTGTCACGGGGATTCGTCCAAATTACTTTATTGGATCGGAAACCTAACTAATGAAGTTGAAAGTTATGATATTAAACATGGAATTTCAATTTTTAATATGTTTTCCTAAATTTATAAATATGTAACAAAGTACCTTGAGCTTTCTTGATTGATATTCTACTTTAGCACTTTGAAAATTCAACCAGCTTGAATTCTAGCTTCTTCTCTTTTGTATCTAAAATACATGTCACACTTGATCTTACTAATACTATAAATTACTAATAACACCAAAATAAAGAACTCAGAATGCAAACACAGAAATAAAATCAAGTATATATTTATTCAAATGGGTATTTTGTAACGTAAGAAGAAATAATTGATCTTAGATGGAGAGTAGAGAGATAATTGAGCTACTTCAATTATTATTTAGAGAGAGAAGGTCTGATTTTTCCTTAAATTAACCATCGTTCATTAATGTTTTCTCATAGACTATTTATAGGCTAACTTTTAACCTAATGAGCCTAACGGCTGAACCAACTCCAAGGGCCAAGCCCAAAGTTTAAAAGCTCATTTGGCACACGACAAATAATAAAACTAATCTAAATATATTACTACAATAAAATAATAAGATAATAAAAGAAAATAACCAAAAATGAATATTGGTCTTTAGTTCAATATGTCTTTCGAATATTGTTTACCTTACCAGATTGCCCTCTTAGTCATCTCAAAGGCATTTATGATGGCTAACAAATAAACTACTCATCAACGTCAGCATGCTATCGATCCTCCCTCGCAGAAACCGAACAAAAGGGATGACGTCTCTCAACAAGTCTAGCATCAACATGTCCATCCACATGAGTCCACTTGATCAGGATGTCGTTGTAAACAAATACGAGGAAGAGGTAACTTCTCTCAAAGGCCATACCATAAAAGAGAAGGAAGATGCAGTGGATGAGTATGTCGATAGGGTTTTGATGTCCTTGGAAAAATGAGATACCTCGATTAAATCTGTCATGGTCTTTGATTTTTCAAGGCATTCCCTAAGTTAAACTTTCGATCTTTGTGGGAGCTGGTTCCATAAAGGTTTTGGCCTAATGATATGCCCATAGCTGATCAGTTTGGTATATCTATGGAATCCTCCGGTAATAGCTCGAGATAAAGTGATGCTAGAAACTCTGAAGACGGGAGTTAAGAAAAAATAAAGTGATATAAATAGAGACGAGTCTCGAGTCTACTAATTTTACGTCAGTGTTTAAAGTCATTAGTTTTTGTAAGCATTTTTGTTATTTCATTCTAATTTCACCAATTCCTTGTTTGGTCAAGGCATTTTGTAATGTTTAATCGGATTTCCAGCCACAATCGATGTTTTCCTCAATACTTGCAAATATTTAACCAACGTCTCTTTACAAACGGTTCGGATTGGCCTTGAGCTTGATGTACGAGTAACTGTCACTCACTTATCAATCAAACTCTTTTGGCGCACAATTCGACAGTTCAGTATTCAAACAGTAACATGAGCTCGGTTAAGTCCAAACATGTAGATGTCAAGTTCATGTATATTAAAGAGAGAGTACATAATAGTCAAATCAGTGTGGAGCACATAGGGAAAATCGATGTTAGTCGATGCTCTTACAAAGGTATTAGTGCCTAAAGGTTTTATTGAACACACCATTAACATTAACATTGGTGTTATGTACTTTAAGGATTGTTATTTTCAGTAAGAGTTTGTATTAAGCTATTGAATCTATTTGTATTATGCTAATCACAAACATAAGATCATTAATGCAAACATATTTATATATAAGTATTTATTGTGCTCTTATCTTTGATTATTCGTACTTTTTTGTAGGTAGACCTCCAATTAAGTGAGACGAGTTAAGAATAGATATGTAAGATTACATTTCATATTATTCTTATGCTATGCACCATGATAGATCTATCTAATTGATTGTTGCGATATCGCGATTACTTATGCATATATTTGCGACATGAAATGCATTGATGATGAATTTAGTCCAATGTCGTTAATGGTCATGTACGGGATTGTGAAGGTTAATTATGTGACAATAGAAATTAAGAAAGTTTATTAAGTTGATGCATCATATGGTAACATCTGATGATCCAAGTGGGAGATTGTTGGAATTTCTCGAATTAAGTTGGATCGTCACATGTTTTATCCATGTATTGGACTATCGTCAACTTTGGTCCAATAAAAGTAAACATAAAGAAATGAACAGAGTAGTAGATACGTATCATGGAAGTAGTTGTATAGATACCATGTTTAATTTTGAATGTCGTGAAGGATTGAATTCGGAAATAAACAATTTAAAAAACACGTAAAGTTTTGTGATTATTTTGTAAAACAAAATATTACTTGATTATCATCTTTAAAACTGTCAAGTTAATAAGGTATTATTTTCATTAAATAAGTGTTTGGAAATATTACTTGATTATCATCTTTAAAACTGTCAAGTTAATAAGGTATTATTCTCTTGTTTATATATAAAAGTGGATTTCTCACTTTTATATATAACCAAGTTTTCAATTCATTCCACTTATAAAACAACCATATAATTGTTACCATATACTATATCTATATTAGTTTGTTGCAATTTAAGATAATCTCATCCATCCATCCCTCCGTCACCGGCGCTGAAAAATAATACAAAAATTTATAACTTTATTACAAACTGAAAAATAATACAAAAATTTACAACTTTATCACTACTAAGGGAATTGGTTTTAACAACGACCTGAATGGAACCGGTTGCAACTCATCCTCTTGCAACAACGTTTCTGCGATGGGAGATTCTGGTTGTGTTAAGTTACAACTAGTCATTATAACACTCCATTCAAACAAAGCTATTGACATAAAACCATCCCCATAAAACACTTCCTTCTATTTTCAAATAACAATTTATTTATATATAACTTAATTTTAAACGTAACCATCTCGATTCATCGCAACAATTTGAGCCTACTACATTCAATGTTTAAATTTGCTAGGTATATAACCAAGTTTTCAATTCATTCCACTTATAAAACAACCATATAATTGTTACCCTATACTGTATCTATATTAGTTTGTTGCAATTTAAGATAATCTCATCCATCCCTCCGTCACCGGCGCTGAAAAATAATACAAAAATTTATAACTTTATTACAAACTAAAAAATAATACAAAAATTTATAACATTATCACAAATTAAACATAAAAGATATTCTGCAATTTCGCCCGTTATTGTTATCTATTATCCCATCCCTACTAAAGTTACATATGTCATGGCTTTGCAAACAATATCTTGAAACAAAATTAATTTGTTAATAATCTTTCATAAAGAAAAATCCTCTCCCTACCAAAATTTACAACTCTACTCTCTGCATTGTCTATATGCATTACCGAAATGCAACACGACAATTACCATTTTTGGTCACGTGAATAGGTGTATTATTATATCGTGTGCTAACATGCATCACAATTTTCTACAACCCTCTACGAACAACATATAGATCGAAGAAACCATTCTATAATAAACAAAAAGAATAAGTTCGATGATAATCAGGTGTTTACTTATCTATAAAACAAAATCTATATTAGATAAGAGGACGCACGGCTTCCTAGGTCATTTCTTAATCCGGTAGTGCGAAGGAAGTCTCAAATAGGACGATTATCATTACCATTGGCACACGAATAACTATTTCATTATTTGGCATAGAGTATCGCAGTGGTTTATACAGAGCAAGATGAAGTAAAAGTCAACAAATAATGTTGAGAAATATATGCACATGTACTTCATGGTGCAAAACATAATGTTAATCACATACTCTACTAATTGATAAACTAGCGAGGAAAGGCGATTTTTTTTTAAAAAAGATGTAATTGTTTTTTTTATTCAATTGTTAATTCTACATTGAAAGTGTTATGTTTATACATATATAAACAAATTAAAAATGAAGTTAAGAAAACAATATTTTTACTTGTAAATTGTTTGTTAATTTACTCAATATTTCTCATTACGTCATGCCTATAAGTACAAGAAATAGGCTGGTACAAGTTGTACAATTATTCATGTGTATGCTAAAATGTGTAATATTACCAATATACTAATTTATTGAATATTTTTAACACATATGTAACGTTTTTTTTTCAAATCATATTGTTGTCATTTGTTTCATGGGTTGAGGGACTCCTCAAGCCTATTTCAAGCAGTAGGTCTAATAGACCTAAAACTCAGATATGTGTGCCATTTAGAGATAAAGTGAACTAGTTTAGTTCTCGATCATATTATACTATACTCTTGCAAAAAAACCCTAGCAGTTAACTCTTCATCGTCTAACAGTTTAAATTGAAAACCATGACACTTTGACCCTGATACGTAAAGTAGAACGCGTTATAAATTTTGCTAATGTAGTTGTAGGCTGTTATTGAAACTGACTCAATTTATTGATTGTAAATGATATATATGGCCTTCTGCGGGTCAAATACTATAATGCACCTAACATATTTTATATGTTGTAGGATTTTTAATGGAGAGTCGTCCGGGTTGGACAATCGAGTACCAACAATAATTTGATAGTATATGGCTTGGTAGAAAGATCCCCTCCCTACCAAAATTTACAACTCTACTCTCTGCATTGTCTATATGTATTATCGAAATGCAACACGACAATTACCATTTTCGGTCACGTGAATATGTGTACTATTATATCGTGTGCTAACATGCATCACAATTTTCTAAAACCCTCTACGAACAACATATAGATCGAAGAAACCATTCTATAATAAACAAAAAAAATAAGTTCGATGATAATCAGGTGTTTACTTATCTATAAAACAAAATCTATATTAGATAAGAGGACGCACGGCTTCCTAGGTCATTTCTTAATCCGGTAGTGCGAATGAAGTCTCAAATAGGACGATTATCATTACCATTGGCACACGAATAACTATTTCATTATTTGGCATATAGTATAACTATTTCATTATTTGGCATAGAGTATCGCAGTTGTTTATATAGAACAAAATGAAGTAAAAGTCAACAAATAATGCTGAGCAATATATGCACAATTATTACATGTGTATTATTACATTTGTAATATTACCATTATACTAATTTATTGAATATTCTTAACACGTATGTAACGTTTTTTTCAAATCATATTTATCATTGGGTTTCATGGGTTGAGGAACTCCTCAAGCTTATTTGTAGCAATGGGTCTAATAGACCCAAAACTCATATATGTGTGCCATTTAGAGATAAAGCGAACTAGTTTGGTTCTGGATCATATTGTACTTTACTCTTGCAAAAAAATCCTAGCAGTTAAATCTTTGTCGTAGATTCTCTTCAATTCAATCTTCAAATTGAGCTATCGTAATGATCTTCATGTCTCTTCGTCCAACGAAAACGGGAGCTAGAAAGCCCGAATTTTTCTTGGCAAACAGAGAAGCACAATTGCAAAAGAGGTTTCATCAAGCAGACAACGAGTTGATTATGAGAGGGAAAGTATTGGATCTGAAGAGGCCACTAGAGCACCTGATTATGAATAAATTAGATGGCAAATTTGATGTGTTTTGTGCATGCATGAAACATAGGGTTCGATGCTAGAAAGCTTGCGCCTAGGTTACCACGCCATATCATAGAATGTGTCATGAATGTAAGCTATATTTTAGTAAAGAGAGAGCGCAAAAAAATTAGCTCAAATGAAAGATTGGCAAACACTCTGTATTTAGATTTCGTAGAGGAGTGAGCCCATACGTCTTGTTTCTTAAAAGACCACAAGATGAGTGAATCACTAAGATAGAAACATTAATCCATAATATTTTGTTTCTCATTATGAGAAAAAGCCCAATCCGTATCAGAGAACCCTTTGTAGTTGAAGATGATAATAGGGTTTAAAATGAAGACCATGACACCATGACCCTGATACGTAAAGTAGAATGCATTATAAATTTTTCTAATGTAGTTGTAGGTTTTTGTTGAAACTGACTCAATTTATTGATTGTAAATGATATATATGTCCTTCTACAAGTCAAATACTATAATGCACCTAACATATTTTGTATGTTGTAGGATTTTTAATGGAGAGTCGTCCGGGTTGGACAGTCGAGTACCAACAATAATTTAGTATATGGCTTGGACAGGGGAAGTCCTTGAACACCAAGTAAGTTTCTTATATATTGATATTGTGTGAGATACATATTAATGAAGTCATAATGAACTTTTATATTCCAATGAATAATGGAGTAGCCTCATGTTTTTAAGTGGAAACACTGAGTTTAACATGTGAATAAATTTGTGTAGATAGTCTAGTTGATTATGTGTAACTAAGATATCGTAAACATAAACTAAGATTAGTAAAAACATTATTTTAGATACAAAGTAGAACATGGAGCAATATACCCTACAATTTTTTAACCCTAATCCAACAAAGTGTGTTTGAGTCTTGAATACCCGAATCTTAGGGCTTGCTTAAGCCTATACAAAGCTTTATGAAGCTTGCACACATGTGTTGGATTCACAAAATTCTTGAAACCTTATGGATGAATCATGTAGACATCCTCACTTAAGAACCCATACAAAAATAAATTATTAATATTACGTTGTCGTACATCCCAATTATTTGAGAAAGTTATAGTTAACACCAACCTTACTATAGAAGCATTAATAACTGGGTAAAATATCTCACGAAAGTAAATGTTATGGGTTTGATGGAACCCCTTAGCCTTGTAACATTGAACAGAGCCATGTACATTATGTTTAAGCTTGTGGACTCCCTTATAAGTAACAATATTTAGTTTAGAAAACCGAAGGACCATAGACCATGTCTTATTTAGCATATGAGCATTATATTATTTTTGCATATCTTGAACCCAATTAGGTTCATCTAATGCCTCATAAAACTTAGTAGGTTTTATTATATATTGGGCAAAAGTATTGGTAGAACCTATATAGGGAGTCTTAGTCGTTATGGTTTATCTTTGGCTTTTATTTTCATTGAGTGTATATTTTGGTATATGTGATTATTTGATAAACTATGTGGGTTAGGTAAGGGTAGTTGAATAGACAGGGTAGGTGTACTGGTAATGGTTTAATAGATTATGTTATCAGCATAGTGACTACTTCAGCAACAAATTGATTGGCATCCATAGACCATGTATGAATCTATTTTACTATCATTTTGCAAAAAAAACTGGTAGAGTATTTTTATAAGCTGGTGAAATTCTTGACAAGCTGATTTAAGCGTTTAGGTTCCGTTGAAATAATTTAAAAATTTATAACTTTATTACAAATTAAACATAAAAGATATGCTGCAATTTCGCCCGTTATTGTTATTTATTATCCCAATCTTCGGCATTTTGTAGTTTTTCAACAAACTTCAAGATATAGTCATAACTCTTAGTGTTTCAAATCACACAGACGACCACTATCTGTTCGTTTAGGTTCCGTTGAAATAATACAAAAACCTTAGTCATTCCTATA
This sequence comes from Limnanthes douglasii subsp. nivea, assembly GCA_036936605.1. Lineage (NCBI taxonomy): Eukaryota > Viridiplantae > Streptophyta > Magnoliopsida > Brassicales > Limnanthaceae > Limnanthes > Limnanthes douglasii. Next base: position 239,732,024 of record JAUPFV010000002.1, read on the forward strand.
TGGGTTATACATTTGGACTCTAAGTTTTATATGCTCATTAACATATACCGTCTTGTGATTCGGGACCACAGCCCAGTAAACTGAATTTATCAATTTACTTCTTAAATTATTAGTTCAAGTTTAGGTGTTGCGATTCGGGCCCAATTTCTCACCGTGTCCAAATTCAACCTCATTACCACACTAATAACTCCATAATGTATTTCTCACATAGAGATCCAATACACAATTACGTATATAATATAACTAATCCAATTACTTTTGTTATTGGACTACGTTATGCCAATGACTATTATCTATTTAGCATAACAGTTCATGTACATATTCCCTCCCTACTAAAGTTACATATGTCATGGCTTTGCAAACAATATCTTGAAACAAAATTAATTTGTTAATAATCTTTCATAAAGAAAGATCCCCTCCCTACCAAAATTTACAACTCTACTCTCTGCATTGTCTATATGTATTATCGAAATGCAACACGACAATTACCATTTTCGGTCACGTGAATATGTGTATTATTATATCGTGTGCTAACATGCATCACAATTTTCTACAACCCTCTACGAACAACATATAGATCGAAGAAACCATTCTATAATAAACAAAAAAAAATGAGTTTGATGATAATCAGGTGTTTACTTATCTATAAAACAAAATCTATATTAGATAAGAGGACGGGCGACTTCCTAGGTCCTTTCTTATTCGGTAGTGTGAAAGATGTCTCAAATAGGACGATTATCATTACCATTGGCACACGAGTAACTATTTCATTATTTGGCATATAGTATAACTATTTCATTATTTGGCATATAGTATAACTATTTCATTATTTGGCATAGAGTATCGCAGTTGTTTATATAGAACAAAATGAAGTAAAAGTCAACAAATAATGTTGAGCAATATATGCACAATTATTACATGTGTATTATTACATCTGTAATATTACCATTATACTAATTTATTGAATATTCTTAACACATATGTAACGTTTTTTTCAAATCATATTTATCATTGGGTTTCATGGGTTGAGGAACTCCTCAAGCTTATTTGTAGCAGTGGGTCTAATAGACCCAAAACTCATATATGTGTGCCATTTAGAGATAAAGCGAACTAGTTTGGTTCTGGATCATATTGTACTTTACTCTTGCAAAAAAATCCTAGCAGTTAAATCTTTGTCGTAGATTCTCTTCAATTCAATCTTCAAATTGAGCTATCGTAATGATCTTCATGTCTCTTCGTCCAACGAAAACGGGAGCTAGAAAGCCCGAATTTTTCTTGGCAAACAGAGAAGCACAAGTGCAAAAGAGGTTTCATCAAGCAGACAACGAGTTGATTATGAGAGGGAAAGTATTGGATCTGAAGAGGCCACTAGAGCACCTGATTATGAATAAATTAGATGGCAAATTTGATGTGTTTTGTGCATGCATGAAACATAGGGTTCGATGCTAGCAAGCTTGCGCCTAGGTTACCACGCCATATCATAGAATGTGTCATGAATGTAAGCTATATTTTAGTAAAGAGAGAGCGCAAAAAAATTAGCTCAAATGAAAGATTGGCAAACACTCTGTATTTAGATTTCGTAGAGGAGTGAGCCCATACGTCTTGTTTCTTAAAAGACCACAAGATGAGTGAATCACTAAGATAGAAACATTAATCCATAATATTTTGTTTCTCATTATGAGAAAAAGCCCAATCCGTATCAGAGAACCCTTTGTAGTTGAAGATGATAATAGGGTTTAAAATGAAGACCATGACACCATGACCCTGATACGTAAAGTAGAATGCATTATAAATTTTTCTAATGTAGTTGTAGGTTTTTGTTGAAACTGACTCAATTTATTGATTGTAAATGATATATATGTCCTTCTACAAGTCAAATACTATAATGCACCTAACATATTTTGTATGTTGTAGGATTTTTAATGGAGAGTCGTCCGGGTTGGACAGTCGAGTACCAACAATAATTTAGTATATGGCTTGGACAGGGGAAGTCCTTGAACACCAAGTAAGTTTCTTATATATTGATATTGTGTGAGATACATATTAATGAAGTCATAATGAACTTTTATATTCCAATGAATAATGGAGTAGCCTCATGTTTTTAAGTGGAAACACTGAGTTTAACATGTGAATAAAGTTGTGTAGATAGTCTAGTTGATTATGTGTAACTAAGATATCGTAAACATAAACTAAGATTAGTAAAAACATTATTTTAGATACAAAGTAGAACATGGAGCAATATACCCTACAATTTTTTAACCCTAATCCAACAAAGTGTGTTTGAGTCTTGAATACCCGAATCTTAGGGCTTGCTTAAGCCTATACAAAGCTTTATGAAGCTTGCACACATGTGTTGGATTCACAAAATTCTTGAAACCTTATGGATGAATCATGTAGACATCCTCACTTAAGAACCCATACAAAAATAAATTATTAATATTACGTTGTCGTACATCCCAATTATTTGAGAAAGTTATAGTTAACACCAACCTTACTATAGAAGCATTAATAACTGGGTAAAATATCTCACGAAAGTAAATGTTATGGGTTTGATGGAACCCCTTAGCCTTGTAACATTGAACAGAGCCATGTACATTATGTTTAAGCTTGTGGACTCCCTTATAAGTAACAATATTTAGTTTAGAAAACCGAAGGACCATCGACCATGTCTTATTTAGCATATGAGCATTATATTATTTTTGCATATCTTGAACCCAATTAGGTTCATCTAATGCCTCATAAAACTTAGTAGGTTTTATTATATATTGGGCAAAAGTATTGGTAGAACCTATATAGGGAGTCTTAGTCGTTATGGTTTATCTTTGGCTTTTATTTTCATTGAGTGTATATTTTGGTATATGTGATTATTTGATAAACTATGTGGGTTAGGTAAGGGTAGTTGAATAGACAGGGTAGGTGTACTGGTAATGGTTTAATAGATTATGTTATCAGCATAGTGACTACTTCAGCAACAAATTGATTGGCATCCATAGACCATGTATGAATCTATTTTACTATCATTTTGCAAAAAAAACTGGTAGAGTATTTTTATAAGCTGGTGAAATTCTTGACAAGCTGATTTAAGCGTTTAGGTTCCGTTGAAATAATTCAAAAATTTATAACTTTATTACAAATTAAACATAAAAGATATGCTGCAATTTCGCCCGTTATTGTTATTTATTATCCCAATCTTCGGCATTTTGTAGTTTTTCAACAAACTTCAAGATATAGTCATAACTCTTAGTGTTTCAAATCACACAGACGACCACTATCTGTTCGTTTAGGTTCCGTTGAAATAATACAAAAACCTTAGTCATTCCTATATAGGTTATACATTTGGACTCTAAGTTTTATATGCTCATTAACATATACCGTCTTGTGATTCGGGACCACAGCCCAGTAAACTGAATTTATCAATTTACTTCTTAAATTATTAGTTCAAGTTTCGGTGTTGCGATTCGGGCCCAATTTCTCACCGTGTCCAAATTCAACCTCATTACCACACTAATAACTCCATAATGTATTTCTCACATAGAGATCCAATACACAATTACGTATATAATATAACTAATCCAATTACTTTTGTTATTGGACTACGTTATGCCAATGACTATTATCTATTTAGCATAACAGTTCATGTACATATTCCCTCCCTACTAAAGTTACATATGTCATGGCTTTGCAAACAATATCTTGAAACAAAATTAATTTGTTAATAATCTTTCATAAAGAAAGATCCCCTCCCTACCAAAATTTACAACTCTACTCTCTGCATTGTCTATATGTATTATCGAAATGCAACACGACAATTACCATTTTCGGTCACGTGAATATGTGTATTATTATATCGTGTGCTAACATGCATCACAATTTTCTACAACCCTCTACGAACAACATATAGATCGAAGAAACCATTCTATAATAAACAAAAAAAAATAAGTTTGATGATAATCAGGTGTTTACTTATCTATAAAACAAAATCTATATTAGATAAGAGGACGGGCGACTTCCTAGGTCCTTTCTTATTCGGTAGTGTGAAAGATGTCTCAAATAGGACGATTATCATTACCATTGGCACACGAGTAACTATTTCATTATTTGGCATATAGTATAACTATTTCATTATTTGGCATATAGTATAACTATTTCATTATTTGGCATAGAGTATCGCAGTTGTTTATATACAACAAAATGAAGTAAAAGTCAACAAATAATGTTGAGCAATATATGCACAATTATTACATGTGTATTATTACATCTGTAATATTACCATTATACTAATTTATTGAATATTCTTAACACATATGTAACGTTTTTTTCAAATCATATTTATCATTGGGTTTCATGGGTTGAGGAACTCCTCAAGCTTATTTGTAGCAGTGGGTCTAATAGACCCAAAACTCATATATGTGTGCCATTTAGAGATAAAGCGAACTAGTTTGGTTCTGGATCATATTGTACTTTACTCTTGCAAAAAAATCCTAGCAGTTAACTCTTTGTCGTAGATTCTCTTCAATTCAATCTTCAAATTTAGCTATTGTAATGGTCTTCATGTCTCTTCGTCCAACGAAAACGGGAGCTAGAAAGCCCAAATTTTTCTTGGCAAACAGAGAAGCACAAGTGCAAAAGAGGTTTCATCAAGCAGACAACGAGTTGATTATGAGAGGGAAAGTATTGGATCTGAAAAGGCCACTAGAGCACCTGATTGTGAATAAAAAGATGGCAAATTTGATGTGTTTTGTACATGCATGAAACATAGGGTTCAATGCTAGCAAGCTTGCGCCTAGGTTACCACACCATATCATAGAAGGTGTCATGAATGTGAGCTATATTTTAGTAAAGAGAGAGCGCAACAAAATTAGCTCAGATGAAAGATTGGCAAACACTCTGTATTTTGATTTCGTAGAGGAGTGAGCCCATATGTTTTATTTCTTAAAAGACCACAAGATGAGTGAATCACTAAGATAGAAATATTAATCCACAATTAGCCGGGAGGTGTTATTCAATGAAGTTGAAATTACACTGATCACAAAGGTTAACACTACATATATTACTTCCAATAATGGAGATGGATTTGAAGTGAAGTTTGAACATAAAGGTGAAGAAGAAGATACTTCTGCCATAGCTAATTTCAGACTTGGTATAAGTTTGGCCTCTATAGTGGAAATTCAACCATTACAGGGGTTCTTCCTTGACCAGAAGTCTAACGGTTTAGATATTTTGGATGTTCAAACTAAAGAGCAACAAGGAGATTTTAGGAGTTTGTTGTGAATGTTATTTGATCTGATCTCGAATTATATCGCAAGAATATTAATATTGTCTTCTTCCATGAATAAGGTCATGAAGCTGATATGTTAGGAAAAATAGCCTCAACAGATGTCTTGTAATCTTTGAGACTTGATCAATCAGGAGATGCACGTGGACTAGTTATCTCCAGTGAGTAGTTGAAGCATCATAGCAATTTATATTGGAATCCCCATAAGCCTAGGTGAAGCATTGTTAATTATATGCTCAAATTAAATGAGGCAGAAGTTCAGCCAAAATTTAAGTGCACAAACATCTTCTAGAACTTAAGGGTAAGAGCTTGTCAAGACTCTAAATAGTAAAGTTGGTCCCAAGTGGTGAAGTCGAAACTTAATGATGAAGCTGAAACTTGGTGATAAAGTTAGACTTTGTGATGAAGCTGAAACTAAGTTCTAAAGTTGAAACTTAGTGCTGAAGATGAAACTTAGTGTTGAAGTTGGAACCTAAAAGTGACAAAGGCAGTTTAACTAAACCTTAAAGTCCAAAAACTTGAGTAAGCCAAGACTTAAGGGATCGAACAACCAAATTTCTAAGTGGGAGGATGCTTGGACGAGAATTAGGTGTGGAAACGTATGGTGGAACCTAAAGGATGAGCTTTACCGAAGACACGTGTTAAGTAATGGATGTAACGAAAAGTGTATGATCATTACATGATGGACCTAGGTGCTTGGACTTATAGCTGAAGGATTCAAAAATAATTATGTGTTTATAAAAGAAAATGATTATTTAATATTTTATAGAATCTGAATATAATCAATTAATCTCAACCATTGATCAAGTAATCACCAATATAAATTGTGCCTCAAATATAAATTTTATAGTTTTCCATATCCAAGCAATCACCAATAACATAAATTTTATTGTTTTGCATGAGGGGGCATAGCTTTAACACTCCCTCTTTCACCACCCATTTCTACAAATTTCTTGGATAATCACTTTTATCGCTCACAAATTTCTTCTTTATGATTTTATTAATTTTTTTAACTTCTTCTGTTATTAGACATGTTTTCACGTAATCCTCAACACTCAGTTGTTTTAACATCATCTTCATATATTTTTACGTTTTTGGTCTACATGGTGGGTTTGTTGTAAATAAAAATAATGGTAGGTAAGTGGGTACATATAGACTTAGTTTATGGAACTGAGTCACATGTAATATCTTCAATTTGCTTTATTTAAAGTTATAATATTGAATTTATTATATTTTTTATTAGTTATAGCAAAACACGCACTCGTTTATTTGAAGTCTAAAATATCAGGTGTTTAAATAAATATTGTTTTTTTTTTATTTAGTTTTGTTTCTATATAATCACTTCTAACAATTGTTATTAACCAACATTCACAAAGAATCGATGGCATGAGGATAAAATATCAGAACGACAGAGAAAATAACGTCAGCATCATATGTCATAGGGTTCAAATCTATATATGTTGAAATCAGTTATACAAACCATATCCAAAATTTTAATGAGTCAATTTTGGGTATCGGAGAATACATCTTAAAGAATATCTCTATGGAAGAAATTGGTAGAAACCTTTTATTTGATACAGCTAAGACATGGGATGACTGAGGCAGATTAAAAATTTATATATCGACACGTTCTAGGGTTTGTTTGATTAACTTTGGTTCAATTACACACATTGTTGTGAAATAATATACCATTATGATGACGGCCTTAACGAGCATCTATGAAAATCTATCAACGAACACAAAAATATATTTAATGAAATGTTAATATTGAATATGACATAGGGCATTTCAGTTATAAAACACTTGGATGAGTTTAATGAAATTGTGAATGCATTACCAAATTGTGAATGCATTATCATGCGTAAAGTAGAACGCATGATAAATTTTACTAATGTAGTTGTAGGTTGTTGTTGAAAGTGACTCAATTTATTGATTGTAAATGATATATATGTCCTTCTACGGGTCAAATACTATAATGCACTTAACATATTTTGTATGTTGTAGGATTTTTAATGGAGAGTCGTCTAGGTTGGACAGTCGAGTACCAACAATAATTTGTATAGTATATGGCTTGGACAGGGGAAGTCCTTGAACACCAAGTAAGTTTCTTATATATTTATATTGTGTGAGATACGTATTAACGAAGTCATAATGAACTTTTATATTCCAATGAATAATGGAGTAGCCTCATTTTTTTAAGTGGAAACACTGAGTTTAACATGTGAATAAAGTTGTGTAGATAGTCTGGTTGATTATGTGTAACTAAGATATCGTAAACATAAACTAAGATTAGTAAAACCATTATTTTAGATACAAAGTAGAACTCCTCAAGCCTATTTGTCATTTGTTTCATGGGTTAAGGAACTCCTCAAGCCTATTTGTAGCAGTAGGTCTAATAGACCCAAAACTCAGATATGTGTGCCATTTAGAGATAAAGTGAACTAGTTCAGTTCTGGGTCATATTGTACTTTACTCTTACAAAAAACCCTAGCAGTTAACTCTTCATCGTCTAGCAGTTTAAATTGAAAACCATGACACATTTGACCCTGATACGTAAAGTGGAACGCGTTATAAATTTTGCTAATGTAGTTGTAGGCTGTTATTCAAACTGACTCAATTTATTGATTGTAAATGATATATATGGCCTTCTACAGGTCAAATACTATAATGCACCTAACATATTTTGTATGTTGTAGGATTTTTAATGAGAGATTCGTTCAGGTTGGACAGTGGAGTACCAAATATAATTGGTATATGACATGGCTTCGATAGGAGAAGTCCTTGAGCACCAAGTAAGTTTCTTATATATTGATATTGTGTGAGATTCATACTAGTGGGGTCACGATGAACCTCTATATTCCAATAAATAAGGGAGTAGCCTTATGTTTTAAAGTCGCATCATTGAGTTTAACATGTGAAAAGGTTGTGTAGATAGTCTGGTTGATTGTGTGTAACTAGGATATCGTAAACATAGACTAGGATTAGTAAAACCACTATTTCAGATACAAAATTAAACAATGAGCAATATGTCATAGAATTCTTGAACCCCAATCCGTCTCAATTCATCGCAAAATTTTGAGCGTATTATATGCGATCTTTAACTTATAATAATTTTTAATTAATACATATATAACCAAATTTGCTAGATATATAACCAAATTTTCAATTGATACATATACATATATAATATATATATATATCGTTTGATTTATAAAATGCCCATATATTTGTTATGTTATACTATATCTATATTATTTTATTATATATGTGTGATTAAATACTGAATGAATCGCATTAATCAGTTCATCATATACGCAAAAAACTAATAAAACATTTTATAATTTTATCACAGAATAAACAAAAAGATTAAAAAAATACTTACAATTTTGTCCGTTATTGTTATCTACTATCTTAGTCTTCGATATTTTACAGGTTTTCAATAAACTTCAAGATCATTTATAAAGAAACCTGACTAGAACAAGTAGTGTTTCCAATCACACAAACGAATACTATCAATTTGTTTAGGTTAGGTTGAAATAATACGAAAGCCTAAGTTATTCCTAGAGATACTTGACCACAGCGTGTATAACTTATTCATGTGTACTATTACATCTTTAATATTACCATTGTACTAATGTATTGAATATTCTTAACACATATATAATGTCATTTTTCGAATCATATTTGTCATTGGGTTCCATTGGTCAAGGGATTCCTCAAGCCCATTTGTTGGAGTGAGTCCAATAGACCCAAAACTTAAATATGTGTGCCTTTAGAGATAAAGTGAACTAGTTCACTCTTGGATGATAATATACTTTACTCTTTTGAATCCTAGCATCCAACTTTTCATCGTCTCTTCTCTTCAATTCAATCCTCAACTGAGTTATTTTTATAGTATTCATATCCCCTCTTAAATGAATAGGGGATATAAAAATCACGAGTTTGTCTCGGCATAAAGAGAAGCGTGAGTGCAAAAAAAATCGCTAAGAAGTCGACGAGTTGATTGTAAGATAGAAAGTATCAGATCTGAAGAGGACACTAAAGCACCTGATCATGAATTGAATGGATGTCAAATTCAATATGTATCGTGCATGTATAAAATATACAGTTTGATGTTAGCGAGCTCACGCATAGGTTTTCACACCATATCATAAAGGATGCCTTGAACATAAGCTGGAATTCAATGAGTAGAGGGTTCGATGAAAACTAGGTCATCTTGACCTTAAGTAAGGAAGAACACATTTTAAATTTTGTTAATGCGTAGTTGTAGGTTGTTGTTGAAACTAACTCAGTTTTTTGAATATATGGCTTTTACCTAACATGCTTTTATATGTTATAGGATTCGCAAAGGAGAGTCATCAGAGCTACACAGTGAAGTACCAATAACCATAGATGTGAGACATGGCTTGGACATGGAAAGTCCTTGATAAGCAAGTAAGTTTCTTATATATTGATGTTGTGTGGGCTACATACTAGTGGAGTCACAGTGAACCAATCTATTCAAAGGATTACATAGAAAGTCCTTGAGCAGCAAGTAAGTTTCTTGTACATAAGTGTTGGATTCACAAAACTCTTGAAACCTTCTGGATGAGTCATGTAGATATCCTCACTTAGAAAACTATTCAAAAATGTATTATTAATATCACGTTGTTGTTTATCCAAATTCTTTGAGACAGATATAGTTGACATTAACCTTACAATATATTCCTTAATAATTGGGCCAAAGGTATCAGAGAATTAAATGCCAGGGGTTGGATAAAGCCCTTTGATAATTAATCTAGTGTTATAGCATTGAATAGAGCCATACATGTTCTGTTTAAGATTCTAGACCCACTTATAGATAACAACATTTATGTTAAAATATCAAAGGACCATAGACCCAATTTTTATTTAGCATAAGAGCACTATATTATTTGTGCATAGCTTGAACCCAATTAAGGTCACCCAATGACTCATAAAAATTAGTAGGTTCCATTATATATTGGTCATCATTAGTGGTAGAACCTATACAGGGAATCTTAGACTTTATGGTTTCATCTTTTGATTTTATTTTCATTAAGTATTTTTATTGGTGTGTGTGATTATTTGATAAAAATATGGGTAGGAAAATGGTAGTTGAATAGACATGGTGGGTGTACGAGTAGGATTATTTCCACTTATATGTTGATTGAAATGGTTTTCTTGTGGATTGGGAAAATGTGTTTTGATCATCGGGACACGTGAAATAGGTCTTAAAGAGGAAGTCACACCACGAGTCATTAGTCTTTCATAGAGGTTAGGAAGCCAGAAAGTAATATGATAGACACATGAATTCTCAACTTGTTGAGCATTTAGGAAACTTTTTAAAAGGGGAAACTCATTTTTATTAAAAACTATGTTTCTGGAGACATAAATCCTCCTTGTATTACTTAAGCACCAATAACATTTATAAGACTGATTGTAGCTAGAAAGACACACCTAGGGAATTGAAATTGGAACTTATGAGATTGATAATGTCTCAAACAAGGGAAACAAGCACAAGAAAAGGTTTTTAAGGATAGATAGTTATGTTTCCTCTGATATATAACCTCATATGTGAGTAATTTTTAAAAACAGGTGTAGAAAGCCTATTTATTAAATAGATAACAGTCTCAAAATCCTCAATCTAGTACCTATAAGGTATACCAATTTATGCTAATAAAGTTAATCATGTTTCAACAAGACGCATATGCTTTCTCTCAAACCTTTCATTTTGAGTTGCAGTAAAGGGTTAAGACCTTCTTAACTTAAATTCAATTTTCGTAGTTATGTTCGAAAGGGGTCTATACTCGTCTCCCACCCCCCTTCTGCCACCGATGAAATTGAACAATTTTAATAGATTTTTCAAATTATTTTTCGAATAAGGCTTTAAATTTTGTAAAACCTGACAGAACATGACTTGTTTCCTTATGAGGATAAATCCAAATTAACCTAGAATGATCATCTAGGAACATCAAATAGTATATAAATAGTTGAATACTAGTGACTTAGGGTTGTCCTTTCATTTGGTATAAACCATTCTCAGAAGTCCATCTCAGAAGAATAATTCATGTTACGTTGTCTTATACAAAAAAACAACCTTTATGAATCTAAAAAACACATGATTTTGGTTAACAAGTTAAAAAAATCTTTTTAATCTTCAATATATTCCTATATGTCTTACCAAAATGTAACATGATACTTACCAGTTTTGGTCATGTAAATATATGTATTATTATATCGTGTGCTAACATGCATCACAGTTTCCTCGACCCCTCTGCGAACAACATAGAAATCAAATGCAACATTCTATAATAAACAAAAAAAACATAATAATTTCGATGATAATCAGGTGTTTATTTATTTATAAAACAAAATCTATATTAGATAAGATTATGCACGGCTTCCTACGTCATTTCTTAATCTGGTAGTGTGAATGAAGCCTCGAGTAGGACGATTATCATTACCATTGGCACACACACAAGTAATACAGTATTTGGCATACCATAGCGGTTCATACACAACAAGATGAGGTAAAAATCAACACATACAACAAAATAGAATGTTAATCACATAATCTACTAGTTGATAAATTGGCCAGGAAAAGTAAATTTTAAAAAAATTGTAACCTTTTTTATTTAATTGTTAATTTTACATTGAAATTTATGTGTTTATATATATAAAGTAAATAATTGAGGCAAGAAGTAAAGAGTTTTAGCTATAAATTGTTTGTTTTTTACTCTATATTTCTCATTACATTTACTTGCCTATAAATACAAGTAATGGGCTGGTACAAGTTGTACAATTATTCATGTGTACTATTAACCCTCTAATATGACCATTTTACAAATGTATTGAATATTCTTAACACACATGTAACGTATTTTTCAAATCATATTTGTCGTCGGTTTTCATGGGCAGAGGGACTTCTCAAGCCCATTTATAGGAGTGAGTAAAATAGATCTAATACTCAGAAATGTGTGATATATAAAGATAAAATGAACTAGTTCACTTATGGATCATATTGTACTTCATTATTCAATTCAATATCCATTTGAGTTCTTGCAATTGGCAAGCATTCGGCGAGCTAATTGTGACAAGGAAAGTATCGGATCTGAAGAAGCCAATGGAACACCTAATCATAAATAAAATGGATGCCAAGTTTAATGTGTTTCGTCCATGCAGGAAACACAAAGTTCGATGTTAGCAAGATCGCGTCTAGGTTGTTCCAGTATATCACAGAGGGTGTCTTGAACCTAAGCTAGATTTTCGTGACTAGAGAACATAACCAAATTAGCTCAGACGAAAGATTGGTGAGCGCTTTGTACTCAGATTCCATGGAAGAGTGAGTAATGACTTTTTATTCCTTAGAAGACTACGAGATGAGTGAGTCACCAAGATAGACACAATAATCCCCAACACTACATCTGTCATCAAGAGAAAAGCCCAATCGGTGTCAAACAACCCTTTACAGTTGAAGATGCCAACAAGTTTTAATATGAAAACCAGGCCAACTTGACCCAGATAAATAACAAAGAACATGTTTTAAATTTTGCTAATTTTTAGTTGTAGGTTGTTGTTGAAATTGACTCACTTTGTTGGTTGCAAAGTAAATATATGGCCTTGTGCGGGTCAAATATTGTAATACACATAACATACTTTTGTATGTTGTAGTTTTCACAAAGAAAAAGCTATTTAAGTTGGACAGTGGAGTACCAACAAACATAGAATGATTGGACGTCAGTGTTCTGCTCTGCATTTTGTTCTTGTGGTACTTTCGGCGCTTCTGATCCATATCGTTGGATCTTCGGTCAGAGATTTCTCTTTCACTTTCGTGTGCCCTTCTATTTTCCTTCTCGTTTTCACGAGCCTCTCTTTCATACCTATCATCTAATGACACTAGGCATCGTCACCTTCTTCCTCATCCTTTTTGTTGACTGTCCGAATGACGAAATTGGTATGTGAGCCTCAAACAGGAGTTGTTCATGTAGATTTAGAAAATCTCTTGTTTGTTCGCTTCTCAGCTTCTGAGCCAAATACCCAATCTAATTTGGAGATGGCAATTCAACTTATTTCTTATATCATATGAATTTGACCATATGGGAATTTGGTTGTTGATTTGAGGGAATTCAATTTCAATTTCTTCATCGACTGACATATCTATGTTTTCAAACACGTTCGAAATCTTACATTTTTAATTGTTTTGATCCTAACAAGAATAAAAATTCTCGAGTTATGAATGATGACGACGATTAATGTAGATATTTAGTGATTGTTTAGATTAGCCGAAAACAAAGATCGACGTACAAGTTAATTAAGTATATGCTTAAGAAAAATTAAAAAGTGAGAGAGTAAAGATGTGTTATGTTTATTGATTGAAGTTGGACATTTAATATAGGTCGTGTTAAAACAAATATCTCTCATACATATGGGGACAGTGGATGGTACTTCTCTGACCACTATAATATACAATTAATTGTATATTTGACTTGGTTTATATATATACATACATGTTTAAATAAGATTTATAAACCGATTGGTTCAAATATATATCAAATGAAAAACGAACCAAAATTTTGGTAAGCATGACGTTTTCTTAATCTCGAATGAATCACTTTTTGACAAGAATAGTTAAATACCTCATTAAAAGATAAATGACTTCCAACTCCAACTATACACAGAACATGGGTCCCTTCTACGTAACCTAATAACAAGCCAAAATAAGTATGTTGGTGGTCCGTTACCAAAAATTGCCTTTCGTTTTACTAATGTAACTTATCCATTAGATAATTGCCACTTCACAACTATTCATTCGGCAAAGCAAAACAATTTAGAAAATTTATAAATTTTTATCATATTTGTTTCGATATTTGTTGGTAACAAATTTGATTACACTAATATGTTTTTTGTAACGATCAAAATGAATAATCAATTAGATATATTTCGAGAATTATTTTTCAAAAAAAATGAAATAAAATTTAGTTTTTATTTTTGTATTATAATCGTATTTTGTTTGTTATATGTTGGAAAAATAATATTAGATCACCAATAAATTTGTTTTTGTAAAGATCAAAATGAATGAATATTTTGATATAATTTGAGAAAAAAAATAATAGGTATTTAAAATTTTCAAAAAAATACATAAATACACTTAAAAATTACAAACTAATATATAATAATTATTTCAAAGATATCTTACCGGATATGTCTTACTCCAACAAAGAGGATGAAGAGATGCAAAACTCTATTTTTGATAATATACATAACTTTATATTGAATGAGGATAATGACTATCTTATGAGAAATCCCAGTGAGTAAGAAATTCATGGAATCATTACTAACCTTAACCCGTCAAGTGTTGTAGGTATGGATGGCTTTAATGGTTGTTTCTTCAAAACTTGTTGGGGCACAATCAATGATGATCTCTGTCTAGCAATGACTAACTTCTTACTTGGTAAAAAACTCCTAAAGGCATTATGGATACATGTATTTTCCTTACTCCTAAGTCTATCAATCATGAAAAATGGAAGGATTTTATATTAGTCTAAGTAGTCTTCTTAATAGAATTATATCTAAAATAATCAACAACAGAATCATCATTCTTTTGCCTAAAATCGTTTCTAAAGTTCAGGGTCCATATGTACCTAACAACTCTATTCATAAAAATATCCTTATAACGAAAGAACTTATTTATGATCTTAATAAAAATAAGAAAGTTAGCAACATAATTATCAAGGTTGATATGTCCAAGGCTTTCGATAAGATGTCTCACAGATTTATTACTAAATTTTTAGAAAAAATTGATTTTCTCCTGCTTTTGTTAAGCTAATTAACAACCTTATTAGTTCTACTTATGTCTCAATGCTAATAAATGGTAGTGTTGTTTATTATTTTAACACTAAGAGAGGGTTAAGACAGGGAGATCATCTATCCCCGAGTCTGTTTATTTTGGCCGAAGAAGTTCTGATTAGAGGGTTGTATAACTTGTTTAATACTGATAAATCGATGCAGGTTTATTTAAAAAGTATATTAATGATTCATTGTATAGTATTTTCCGATGATATACTTATATTTACTAACAGTTTAGACTCAGCTATTAATAATCTTGGCAAGTTCCTCTAAATATATCAGAATGTGTTAGGTCAGGTAATCAATAATGAGAAGACCAAGATAATCTTGTCATATAGACTAAGCAATACAAGGATTACGTGTTATAAAATACTATGCAATTATCACAAAATGGCTCAAGCACAAAATATATACGAAGGAAAGATTTAAATGAAACACAGGATTTAACGTGGTTCGACAATTGTCTACGTCTACGGGCGCCGCCAGAGAAAGAGTTTCACTATGATAGAATAGGTTACAGATTTCAGATTGTGTTTTGTGTCGCCCTAGTAATCTATTTATAGGGAATTAATAGCCTTACTGGACTATGGGCCTAATGGGCTCATACCACAAGACTAACTCAAGTGATTGGACAATATCACTATCACAACACAAAACTGTACTGCCGGACACAGTACACTGTCAAGGCACTATTCGACTCATTCACAACAAATCTTCCCCTTGAGGCGAATATCCTTTCTTCACTATCAACAAAGAATCTTCTCTTCTTCTGACTCACCAAATGCCCTTAAGGCATTCACTCTATAGTGCGAACACCGATCCAGTTTAGGCACTCCCTAAACTTTCGAACTGATACTGCCTTGGTCATTATATCTACTGGATTATCGTGTGTAGACACTTTCTTCACATCAACAATTTCCTTTGATATTATATCACGAATAAAATGATACATGACATCTATGTGCTTTGTACGCTCATGGTACATCTGGTTCACTGTAAGGTGTATGGCGCTTTGACTGTCACAAAACACTTTTGTAGTAGTCGTATTCAAGCCCAAATCTGCCACCAAACCTTGCAACCATACTGTCTCTTTAACTGCTTCTGTTACCGCCATGTACTCTGCCTCTGTTATAGACAAAGCTACAGTAGCTTGCAACTGTGCTTTCCAACTGATCGCACTCCCAGCTAGAGTAAATACATATCCTGTAAGAGATCTTTTTTTTATCCATATCACCTGCAAAATTAGAATCAACTAAACCAACCAATGATCCTGCAACATCATTCAGCGATTCACCAATATTGGTCTTGTTAAAAGTTAAGCCAACATTCACAGTATTCTTTTGAAGATATTCAATCTCTTCCCTTATAGCACCAATCTGTTGATCTGCCTCTGAACTCGCTATAGCTTCTCTGTAGCTACTAGGTTCCTGCATCTCAACTTCTTCTGCAACTGACAGAGCATATGCAACTAGATTCATATACCTTTTTGGAAGTCTAATATCTCTTCTTTCTCTGCCCAATACTATGCTATAAGGTTGTTGTTCTGGTTCAGGCGCATCATCGTCACTATCATCTGATGCTGACGCTTCACTTCCTGATTCTGGATTCCATCTCAGAAGCATTTATATTATTGGACCTGCTAGGAACTGATTCTACTTCAAGCTCCACCTGTTTACTCACAACCGATCATGATTCGACCATTTATCATACTTCCTTCTGACTGTCTATCGAAGCAAACACATTAAAAGTAACGTCCCTACTGATGAGAAAACCTGGAGACTTTGGAGAGGTACACCATAACCTATATCCCTTCACTCCAGTAGCATATCCTAGAAATATGCATCTCTTTTCCCTCGGATCAAGCTTACCATCTCTCACATGAGCATACGCAGGACAACCGAACACCCTCAAATGTTCATAATCAGCCGACGATCCAGACCAAATCTCAAAAGGAGTTTTACAATCAATAGCCGTTGATGGAGACCGATTCACCAAGTAACATGCTGTATCGATAGCTTCAGCCCAAAAATCATTTCCCACACCGGAATGTGAGAGCATACTTCGTGCCTTGTCACAAAGTGTTATGTTCATTCTTTCTGCGACTCCATTCTGTTGTGGTGTTCTAGAACAAGTGCGATGGCGCACTATTCTCTCAGTTTCGCCAAACTCGTTGAACTCAAGACTACAATATTCTAATCCATTATATGTCCTAAGACATTTGATTTTTCTTCCCGTTTGCTTCTCAATCATCGTCTTCCATTTGAAAAAGGTTGAATATGCTTCATCTTTCGTTTTCAGAAAGTAAACCCACACCATCCTTGAATAATCATCAATCAAACTCATGTAGTATCGGGCTCCGCTCTTGGATGGAATTCTGTTTGGACCCCAAAGATCTGAGTGAATGTAGTCCATTGTCCCTTTAGTCTTTCTTACAGCTGATTTGCTGAATTTGACTCTAGTTTGTTTACCAAACACACAGTGCTCACAAAATCCCAATGATTCTGCTTTATACCCTTTCAACAAATCTCTCTTTCCCAAAACAGCTAATCCTCTGTCACTCATGTGACCAAGACGCCAATGCCACAACTTATTTTGATCCTGACTACTTTGGCTATTACTCCCTGATGATGCTACTGCAGCATCGCCCATAACAACACTCCCCTGGAGAATGTAAAGACTCTTCTGCAAAGTGCCTTTCATGCATACCATTGAGCCTTTTGTCACTTTGATTACACCATTTTATGCATGGTACTTGTAACCCCGAGAGTCTAGAGTCCAAAGAGAAATCAGGTTTCTTTTTAACCCATGAACATGCCAGCATGTCAAGATTCTAACAACCCCGTCAAACATTCTGATTCTGACGTTACCAATACCACCAACAGTCAACGAATGATTGTTCCCTAAATAGACAGTTCCATGCATTGGATTGTACGTATCAAACCACTGCTTGAACTGACACATGTGATATGTAGCGCCAGTATCAAGTACCCAAGAGTTTTGCCCAAAGTCTGAACTCACGGACAATACATCTCCTTTACCACTGTTTTCACTATCATCGGAATCGTTCACACCTTCAACAATGTTTGCTGCATTTTCCTTTTGATTTCCCTTCTTACCATTCAGTTTCGGACAATCTCTCTTATAATGACCCTGCTCACCACATTCATAACAGTTTGAGTGCTTCACCCTTGACTTGGACCTCCAGTGCTTCCTTCTTAAAGAACTCGATTTGCTTTTAGATCTTCCCCTAGTCATAAGACCTTCCCATCCAGCTTGATTGTCTGGCTGCAACTGTCTCATCTCTTTTGATTTCAGTGCCCCTTTGACATCTGCTAGCGATAACTTATCCTTACCATACATAATGGTATCCACAAAGTTTTCATAGGGAGCTGGTAACGATCTCAATACAAACAAAGCTTGATCCTCATCCTCAATCTTGATATTTTTGTTCTCCAAGTCCATTATAATTGATTTAAAATTATCTAGGTGCTCTGTTATGGACATACCTTCTTTCAATCTGAAATCATACAAACGTTTCTTCAAGTATAATCGGTTTACTACTGATTTCTCTGAGTAAAGATCTCCTAGCTTTTTCCATGCGCAGGAAGCAGTCTTCTCACCACTAATCTCGCGAAGCACATTGTCTTTCACACTCATTAAAATCCAGCACAAAGCCCTTTCTTGAAGATCTTGTTTCTCCTCTTCTTTCATCTCTTCTGGTAACTTATTCTCCACAGCCTTCCACAGCCATTGCAGTACTAATGAAGATTTCAGTTTAATCTTCCACAACGCAAAGCTGAATCCCCCATCAAAATTTTCAATCATGTATTTTGTTGTTGTAGACGCCATTGTGAAACCCTAATTGCAAAAGCCCTAATTTCACCACGTGGCTCTGATACCAATTTTGTTATAAAATACTATGCAATTATCACGAAATGGCTCAAGCACAAAATATATACGAACGAAAGATTTAAATGAAACACAGGATTTAACGTCGTTCGACAATTGTCTACGTCCACGGGCGCCGCCAAAGAAAGAGTTTCACTACGATAGAAAATGTTACAGATTTCAGATTGTGTTTTGTGTCGCCCTAGTAATCTATTTATAGGGAATTAATAGACTTACTAGACTATGGGCCCAATGGGCTCATACCACAAGACTAACTCAAGTGATTGGACAATATCACTATCATAACACAAAATTGTACTGCCGGACACAGTACACTGTCAAGGCACTATTCGACTCATTCACAACATTACGGCTCTCACCAATCTCATTGGATTTAGCTTTAGTTGTTTGCCTACTGAGTACCTTGGAATCACTTTAAATTTGAACAACAAGGCTAGTAACTACATCAACCTCATCAAAAAGATTAATAACAAGATTCAATATTAAGATAACAATAACATGTCCTTTAGTGGAAGATTTATCCTCATAAATTATGTATTAATGGAAATCCCAACTTACTCGATTCAAAGATGCTTACTACCGAACTACATCATTAATTGCATTGAAAATGTTTTTAACAAGTTTTTGTGGGGTTCTACTAATGATGAGAATAGAATTCATTTGTCTTCTTGGTCTAGTCTTTGTAAGCCATTTAATGAAGGGGGTTTGAACATTCGTAGTCTCTCTCATTTGCAAGATATTGTTTCTTGTAACTCTGTGGTTTAATTTTAGAAAAATTAATAGTTTGGGTCTAATCTAATGCATAGTATATATTGCAAGAGTTCTCATCCTTTACAGATATATTATATGAAAGTTGCTTCACTCAATTGGAGAAAATTAGCTAAAATAAAGTCTACTACTGAGCCTAACATCAGGTGGAAATTAGGTAATGGATAGTTGTATTTTTTGCTTAAGAATTGGTATGATCAATCTCCTTTAATTGTTTTAAATGAAAGTTTAGATAATTTCGTGGTTCAAGCATCAAAAGCTGAATTTTGGAATAGAAACTGTTGGAATGATATTAGACTTAGCTGTTTCCTGTCTCAAGCTAGTGTGGGATAGATTCACAAAACTTCAATTAATGAGAATTCTGAAGATTCAATTATCTGGAAGCTCTCAAAGGATCATAAGAGATACAAAGGATATTTGGAATCAGATAAGAAGCAAACATAAAATCACGCAACAGATTGGCTTGCAAAGTGGACCTTGTAATGTAAAATAAAATCTGAATTCTCCTATCAGCAAGCCCCGAATCCTTTGGAAGCTATAACATTTTTAAAAAGTTTAAATTCGGACTACCTTAATGTGGAAGATTAAGGTTCTGTTGATTTCTCGGCTAATAATGCTCTGTATTTAAAGTATATTTTGTTTGAGAAATTAAATAATCTTTTATACCTCTAGAGTTGTTGAATTACTCTGTTTTTGTTTGATTTGAGATGTTCAATGAAATCTAATCTGATACCAAGATTTTGAACTTCATGGACTCGATTTGAGGATCGAAGCTGAACATTAAAGCTTGTGGTTGGTTCATTCAAATGTGTTTCTGTTTATTTAAAACAGATGACGAAATGGTTTGACACTGAATTTTCAAATCTGGAAAAAAGATGACATTTCAGAAATCGCTGAAGTCTGCTAATAATTTAATGCTGTTCAGAATTGAAAATGGAAAGCTTAAAAAACATAGATGACCGATTAATTCTCTGTTTTAATCCTCTTTTGGCGGCTGTCTGAATTTTTAATCCTTTTTAAAGTTATGGAAATTTAATTCTTTATACTCAAAGACTTTAGTTTGTTTTTTCTTTTATAAGATTTCTTTATTCTTATAAAAAGAATAGTTTAAAAAAATAAAAAAAACCAAATTAGTTGGAGATGTTCTAAAATACCCTCGAAACCCGTGGCGTTGGTAGAGACACGTAGTCTTGTATCTGCATCAAATAAAGGAGTTTAGTGCACACATAATCCAAAATCAGTGTTTCACTCCTACGGCTAGGTTTTTTTTTTTTATAAAAAAAACAAGACGATTATCGCCATAATCCATTACATCTTCACAAGAATACATCTAATTATCAGCATAAAAATAACATCAAACCAAATAAGTTACCTATGAAATCCGGAGGAATGTTTAGCCTGTCCAAAAATACCAACATTGTAGTGTATCCTCTTTTGTTTCGATCTAAAATCTGTGGTCCAAATTTACCTGTAATATTATACCGTCTAATGTGATATAATGTGATATTGTCCGTTTTGGGCGATTAGTCCCGCACGGTTTTGCTCTTGGTTCACTCCCAAAAGTTCTAACTTTAGTTGAGATATTCCATTCACTTATATATTGTAAGTACTTGTTCAGTCTAAACGATGTGGGATAACAGTTCAAGTTTACTCACTCTTAACACCTTCGGCCTTCGTTCTGCTCTCGGCAACTCGAGTCTGACACCCTAGACTTGAGGTTGCTGCTCCGAATCCTCAGCAACCCTAATAACTTCTTACTACGTTCCTCCTTTAGAACAGCTGATGCTTCCTTCGTTCGAGTCCCCCTCTTATCACCGTCCGTCTGCAAAGCACTAATGACTAATTTCAAAGCACGACTTGGTGAGTGTCGGTTCGCAATCATGAGCTCACCGATTTCAGCTGGACTTAGAGATGAACCATTTTGAAAAATATCCTCTACTTGAGAGAACAGTCTATGGTCCGTCACCCCTAAGTAATTACTCGCTAGGGTTTTAAAAGCGGAGAAATCACACAATGGAAAATGAATGTGGACGTCAACTCGACCCGGTCTAAGTATGGTCGGGTCAATTTGTTCTTTACAGATCATTGTAAACACCATTACTCTTTCATCAGCTAAACAAGAGTTGAGTATTCCATCCATGAAGTTCATTACTGCCGATACACTCACAGCAGCCGATTTATCGGCCAGGAACCGGTCTAGATCCTCAATCACGACCACGGATTTACTCGTTGTTTGCAGTAAAATCGATTTGAGATCCGAATCGTCTGTTATAGCTGAGAGATTCACGTCATAGACGTCGTATTTGAGAAAATTCGCCATGGCGGCGACGAAGCTTGATTTTCCGGTGCCGGACGGGCCGTAGAGGAGAAAACTCCGTTTCCAAACTCGACCTAACCGATTATAATAATGTTTCCCCTTGAGAAACGATTCCAAATCGGATTTGATTTTGTTTTTGAGATCCGTTTCCATTACGATAGTTTCGAAAGTCGAAGGATGTGTAAAATCGGCGGATATCCACCGTCGAGTGATCCGATCGCCGGCTTTGACGTTTCTGTAGATCTTGAGTTCTGTTTTCCTCTCCTCAATTTCGGCCGATACAATGTGTATGTGTTGCAGATAAGGACGGAGAATCCTTCTCTTATCCGATTTCCGGATTCTCAGCAGGAAAATCCTCTTACCGTTTTCAACTCCCTGATTACTCCAGTAAACTCTTGACCCGAGAAAATAGTCTTCCATCACTTGATTCTGATCCGAACGGAGAACGACTTCCTTCTGTTTTTTTCCGGTGAAAAGATTAGCGAAATCAGAATCTTCAATCGAACTTAAATAAACATCGATTACACAATAAAGCTTGTTTTCTCCATCTCTATCGTCGAAATCGATGACTTTGAAAACCTGATACACATGAACGCAATCCTCGATCGATCTCCACCATATTTTCACGGTGTAAATCAATCCTGTATAGAATAGAATGACTCGAATCAAGAACACTAAACTAGCTATGAACGATAATATGAAAACCCACTTGGTAAAAATCGACATGGTGAAACTGAAATCGAAATCGAAATCGAGCTAGAGATTGAGTTTGATAGACTCGTACAGAAAGAAGATAGTTATGGAGAGAGATCAGGAGGAGAGAGCACCCTACGGCTAGGTTCTTAAAGCTATTTTGGTTAACATCATCTATATCCACGTGTTAAATCACATTTTAATTTATTTTTAATTAAATTTTAAAAATATTATTCCGAATGTTAAAGAAAAAGAAATTATTATTATTATTATTATTATTATTATTATTATTATTATTATTATTATTATTATTATTATTATTATTATTATTATTATGATGGAGGATAAACTTGAATTTTTGAAGTAGTGTATCTAATATTTAGACACAGTGTTAGTTGGAATTATGAAAATATTTTGTATGTAACAAGAATTTTGATAGATTTGATTTACCTTTTAAGAACTCACCCGTATTTATATTTTTATCATCTATAATTTTTGTTTTAATATTTTTTTTTCTTTTACAAAACTATATTATTAATACAATATTATTAATTAAATTAAAAAATATATATTAACATATACCAAAACTTTGTATTAATTATTAGGCGAGTTACCACTAAAGATCCCTTCAACAAACTTTATTACGGATAAAGACCTAAATTTTTAAGAAAAAATTATATCTTAAATACTTTTTCATATAAAACACAGTAACCAACTTCTCTTTCTTTGTTTTTTTCTTAATTTTAATTTTTTAAAGGTTTGTATCTTTTAAACCGTAAATCGGAAAAAGAGTCTGAAAATACCATTGGTTTTGTTTTTAAGACGAACAAAACTAGTACCATTCATGATATGTTTTTAATCTTTTTTAAAAAAATATATTTTACACACGTTTCTCAGTTATATGGTTTCGCATCTAGTGACTGGTTTCGCATCCATCAAAATAAAGAAGGTTCCGCATATATCAAAACAAAGAGGTTTCCCATCTAGCAAAATAAAGAAGGTTTCGCATCTACCAAAATAAAGAAGTTTTCGCTTCTATCAAAATAACGAAGGTTTCGCATCTATATAAATAAAGAAGGTTTCACATCTAGCAGAATAAAGAACGTTTTGCATCTAGCACAACAAAACAAGTTTCGCATCTATCACAACGAAGAAGGTTTCGCATCTTCTTCGCGAAAACCTATAAATTTTAAAACTTTAAAAGTCTGTATCTTTTAAACCGTAACTCGAAAAACAAATCTGAAAATACCATTGGTTTTGTTTTTTTAAGACGAACAAAACTAATACACTCATGATATGTTTTGAATTATTATTTTAAAGAATAAATAGTGTTTCGCGTCTATCAAAGACGTGGTTTGCACCTACCATTACAGAAGAATTACACATTTCACAACTATGAGTAGGTACAAATACAAACGTTTTGCATATATCACAAAATATGTTTTGCATCTACCAATGAAGAAACATGCAGGTTTCGCATCTATACTTACTCACTGAAATTGAATGTTTCGCATCTCCTTCACTGAAAACACAGAAACTGTTACGCGACTGAAAATCCAAAAAACACAAAATAAAACACTAAAATCAATGAAACATTAATACAATGCTACAAATAAACTACATTACCATAATTTGAACGCAAAACTAATAAGAAATTCGACTCGAAACACTACGAAAACGAACGAAAACAGATCGTAAAAAAACAACTATTTCGAGCTCAAATTCGATTTTCAAACACACAAAACATCGAGTATCTTCTCATAATCAAGTAAAAACACAAATAAAAATCATATGAAAACAAAATAAAAACAAAAAAATCCAGTAAAAATGAAAGAATCGTCTAATACAGAGTTGTTCTATTCACGAAGAGAGAGAGAGAAAAATGGGCAAAAGGTAAAGAATGGGTCTAAAAGCCTTTTATATTATAGAGTAGGGGTATTTAGGGTATTAATGGGTCTTTAATGGTAAATATTTGACTAAAACAAGTCTTTCTTGAAGATTAATGAAATATATAGGTCTTAGATGGATAATACTTTGGGTATTGGGTCTCAAATGGTACTTTACCCTTAATTATTACTAACATAACAAAAATACAAAATATTTGCTAATTATAATTGAAGACAATATATTTTGAAAAATATTATTCTATATTTAACTATTGAATCTTTTTTTTAGCAAAAAATTGATCTATTACCAAATTGATAGTTTTACAATCTAGAGGACTAAATTGTAAACAAGTACAAAGTATCAACTTAAGTAAAAAAATCTACAAATTTTGGGAAATTCCCAAATTGAAAGAACCCTAAATTTTCTCTCAACTTCGACGAAACTTTTCATCCAGAGCTTCAGAGTTAGCCAGTATCAAGGTATCCGATTCTCAAGCTTTCTAGCGTTGTGATGGCTAGAAGTGGAATCGGAGCGTTGAAACCCTCGAAAGAAAGGTTTTGACGATCGGAGATGGCTCGCTTCGCTATCCAGTCAGTCGCATGGTTCTGATTTCTGGATATGTGACAGAGAGTCATTCAAGGATGGATCAGATTTCTACAAATGGTTCGCACCGTCTCGTGAATTGGGGCAGAGATTCCACTTGCAAACATGTTGATTAGAGCCGTACAATCTGACTCTATATCGACATTTTCCCATCTGTTACGCTTGCAAGTGATGAGCCCTTCAATAAGTGCTTTGCACTCTGCCTGAAACAGATTCAACTTCTCAAATAAGCAGCCCCTACCGATTAAGATATCTCCATTTTCTTTCCTGACAATGATTCCTCCACTCGATTCCCCTGTAGAACAACAAGCTCCATCAACATTGATTTTTAATCTACCAGGATTAGGAACCAGCCATTTCAGGTACACTGCTTTTGTCTTCCTTCTGTTAATCGAAATGCATACTAACGCTGAGCATGCGTTTATTACCATATACCAGTGCTTAGAATGGAGCTTGTTTCCTGAGTCAATGCCCAATATGGTTCTAGAGATTCTGTCAACAACACTCTTGAAATCGTCTCGAGTGTTGTTGAATTTAGAACAGTTTCTATTGTACCAGATGGTCCAACAAATTATTTGGGGGACCAGATGAGTAATATGAAAGTTACAGTTAGTGAAACAAAACCATGTCTGAAGAAAATGATTAAGAGTCATAAATCTACTGATATGAATTTTAAAAAGGCACCCAAAGTAGTTCCAAATGGCCCATGAGAAGTTGCAGTTGACGAAGAGATGATTTTTCTCTTCACAACTGCAACAAAATTGACATTTGGAGACAGTAATGATGTGTCTTTTGGAAAGGATATTGTCTATGGGAACAAAGTTTTTAATGATTTTCCAACAAAGAAATGAGAATTTTTTTGGGATAAAATGGCTCTAAAGTTTTTTGAAAAAGTTTGACTTGTTGCTTTTGTTTCTAATTTTGTTCCAAGTTAGCATTGTGTTAAAATTACTATCATTAGATAGTTTCCAAACTATCTTATCTTCCTGATCAGGTTTGAGTTTTAAACCATTTATATGGTTAACTCTATCCTGAGGCAGGAAGCTCAAGAGAGTTTGAATATCCCAACAGTTTTATTTCCAAAAGGACTTGACATTAGCAGAGATATACGAGCTATTGGTGCTATGGCTGCTGAGTAAAGGAGGCATATCATGCCAGTCATCAAGCCAAAAATCGACACAACCATTACCAAGATACCATTTTATATGCTTCTCAGCCTTATCTTTAATAGCAAAGAGTCTTTTCCAAACAGTAGAGTCATTGGTCTTGCAATTAGTTTTAATTGGGTGAGTGTTAGTGCTGTAATTTTTGTGCATAAGGTCAGACCAGAGACTTCTGTTTTTTCGACAAAAAGAAACCAGTTCTTATAACTAAAAGTGTGTTGAATATCAATTAATCTTTTGATATTCAACCCACCTTCATCATAAGGCTTACAAAGCTGATTCCATGAGGCCCAATGTATTGATTTTTCATTATACTTGGACCTCCAAAAGAATCTATTGAAACATAGATCAATTTTATTAAGAATGGTAGAAGGGATAACACTGTTGTGCATCCAGAAATATACTATGGGATGAAGCACATTACAGATTAGGGACATTCTAACCCCAAAGGACAAGTGTTTCATGTCCTACTCTCTAATTTTATTATGAATTTTCTCAATAAGAGGTAAGTAATTCTTCCCCTTGTTGTTTGTAGAGATGGTGATTCCCAGATAGGAGAAGGGATCAGAATCAATCTTGAAGCTAGTAGCAACATTAATCCTTGAAGCACAATCTTGAGAAGATTTAGTTGAGGTAATCACTTTCGTCTTGTCTTTATTTATAGCTTGTCCTGAGATTGATTGTTATTTTTCAAGCAGGTTGCTGAGTTTATCAATAGTGGAGGGTAGACTGTTTGTGAAAATGATGATATCATCTGCAAAAGCCAAACTTGGTAAGAGGTAATTAGATTTTGTATGGTACTTCATGCTTTCATTAGATTTAAAAAGATTAAAAACAACTTTAATAAGAACATCCTGAGCTATGATAAAAAGGCTTGGAGACAGGGGATCTCCTTATCTTAAGCCTTTTTTTGGGAAAATAACCAATGCGTAGGCCATTAATCAAGACAGAGATCATTACATTAGATATTAGAGTACTAATAATAGAAGTAATGTCTTTGGAAAAGCCAAAATAGATTAAAACTTTTAAGAAAAAGGCATGAGACATTCTGCCAAATGCCTTTGTCATGTCCAGCTGTATAATAATATTGGTGTGGTTTATTTTCGTTTGAGGGTAAGTTTGTAATTTCTGTTTTGAGTTGTGTAGAAGTTTGTGAGTATTTAATATTTGGGTAGAGTGTAGAGGGAGAATTAAGCAGCCTGGTTGTATTTAATTTGCATTACCCTCATTTAATGTTGGTGGCTGGGTATTTATACCCTTATATTTGGGCCTTATGGACTTTCGGGTCGTGTTTAATGGACCCGGGTCAAGTTTAAGGACCTATAAGTTCTAAGTAGGAGAGCAGACAGCTTAGTCAAGAAGTGATTATGTTTTTAAATACTTTAGCTCTGTTCGAACAGTCCAATGGATGATGGTGTCCGAACTGCCCCTGTCCGGTTAGGTAGACATTGTCCGAACTGACCTTGTCCGAAGAGGTGACGGAATCCGGACTCATCAGTAGCCCCTTTTTTAGGTGGTGTTGAAAAACCTTTGGCAATACCTAAAAACAGTATGTTGCTAGTGACAGTTACATCCGGACAGGTCCTTTGAATTGTGTTATAGCTTTATCCGGACTGAAAAAAGTTCTTTGAATCTAAACGGTTTTTTGCCAGAGTTCGCGGGACACGTGTCTCTTTCTGGTTCGTTATTTCAGTCGTTTTTTTACCTTGAATTTCGCTCCCACCTTCTCTGAAAAGCAACCTCTTCATTAAATGAAGATGACATCAGTGCCGTTTCTTAATCATTGCAAATCTTTTCGAATTCTCCTAGGAATCAAAGCACATTTTTTAGGGTTTATTATAAATTAAACATTTTCCACTGTTTTACCATCATCTTCATATTCACTTTGCTAATTTTCAGAACTTTCTCTCTCAAACACAAGTTCTTCATTTTGGTTGTTTATGTTCACGGCTAGGAACGCTTTAATCAAAGGCGGGTGGCTCAATCTATCAGAACTAAAAAAGGCACAAAAAGTTGAAAGGAAAAGGCGCATTGCAGCACGCTTACCTACCTCCCCCATCGAAAAACCAGTAACCTCAAACACAGAGCCTGACCAGGGTTCCTCCTCAACAAAAAGTGTCAAACCGAGGAGATTGTTTCAAACCAATCTTTCTCCTATTGTCTCAGGTTCATCGGTTCAAGAATCATAACCCACTGTTGAACCAGAGTTAACAGTTACTAGCTTCAAAAAGCCTTCCCCATTTATAGCCATGGGGTCAGATGTAGATACCTCTCCCAATAAACTGGTCGATCGAAGAAGAGGTCGGTTGGTTAAAGGGCAGGCTTCCAAAGGCACCCCTTCGAAATCAGGGGCCAAGGATAGCAATACAGGGTCAGAGGCACCCATAAAAGTACCTAAGGACAGGCTGTCCGGACCGGAGGCCACTAGTTCAAGCCCCCGAAGAGAAACCACCATATCAGAGCCCCAGTCGGAGGCCAGAGTTCAGGAGAGTATTGAAGCTCAACAGTCCGGAGGTCAGACTGAACCAACTCCAAACTCCCACCTCACAAAGACAACTGAAAACCCTTCCTCGGTAATGGAGGAAATAATGGAGGATTCAATCGAAGAGGCTCCATTCGAGTCCGAACCCTCCAGACAGACTAGTGATGCTGCTGCTGCCAAGAAGGATAAAGGCAAATAAAAACTATGCCTCAGGCATCCAGATCTGCCAGAGGTCCTAAAGGGAAAAGTTGGACCTTGTTTCCACAAGGTCCTAAAGGGAAAAGTTGGACCTTTATCCACACAGCCGAACTGGGTCGGATGCGAACGAAGTGGGAGATTCCGGAGAATGTGAAAATAAGGATCCCAATAGACCCTGAAACCCCAATGGACTGCAAACTTAGTGAAGTAGTCATTTTTATCGAGCTCTTTAACTGGGGGCTAAGGTTTCCCTTGGATCCGTAGATAGTTAGGTACCTCCATCTCATCAAGCTTTGTCCAAGCCAAATGAGCCCTAACGCCTGGTATACTCTCATTGCCTGTATCATGGCCTCCATGCTCTCCGCAATTCCTCTCCCGATGGAGGAATTTGTTGTTGTGGCCGGTCTCTGCGGAAACTCTCACATCCCCTTTAATCACTTCAACATGGGGGATAACTACAAAGCAGTGGATGACCTGCTTTAGTCAGAGAGAAATTGGAGGACTCAGTTCTTGTTCGTAAGTGGCGCTTGGGAGAATGGGAGGAAGATCAAAGCTGGAGTCAACCCGAGTCTCCTCACCAGCAGATGGAGAAGTGATCGTAAGGATCCTACCTTACATTCTTATTTTTACTTTTATCGAATTTGTTTAAACTGACTAGTCTTGTCTTTTTTCTTGAAAGAGCTGCCCAAAGACTTCAACGACTATTTAAAGGCCGGGCAAACCACTTGTACTAGGATCAATACTTAGGCTGCTGAGAAGTGGGGGAACTGTTTGTATGACGCCTTTACCGGAGGCAATCTTGAAAGGTCTCATCTCTCGAACACTACTAGCCGGAGGGACTTGACCTGGGAAGAACTCACCACTCCACCCCCTCCGGATGTAATCCTCAAGAGAACACACGAACCTGACGGGTCACTATACTTGCCAGGTCGAGCCAAGGCCCCAAGTAAAATGAAAGGCAAGAAAGGGAAATGTAAGAAGGCTGCAGGTGAGGCTAACCCTGCCGAGGTGGAGGAGGCTGCTCCAACAAAACCAGAGGGGCCAGCCCAAGCCAGATCGATGCTGCTCTGCTAGAAGTAGTAGAGCATGAAAGTGCTAGGGAAGAGGCTAAATCCCCAAAACCCCCAAGGGTTCCTAAGAGAGACCGAAAATGGGGAGCAGAAAGCAAGGACAGGGAGGCCAAGAAGAAAAAGACCTCCAGGGGTGATGAACTTTTTCTCCGGCCTACAGAACCCTTCCCTCCTGTTGACCCTACTGATCCAACAAGAGCAGAAGAGATCCCTGGTGACTTTCAAACCGACGAGGTTGGAGGAGGAGACCTCAGCATTGATGGTGTTGACATCACAGGGCTTGATGGACTTGGTGATTATTTTGCAAACCTTCCCAGAGACGACTTTGATGGGCCTTATCTCCCTCCAAGCACTTCGAACACCGTTACTTTTAATGGTAAAACTTTCACTGTTTCAAGTGAAAGTGAAGCTATAACTCACTCCATACTGAGTACTGTTCAGACAGTGTTGGTCTTAGAGAAGCAAGTACGAGGTCAGGCAGCAATCATTACCTCCCTTAACTACGACAAGGAAAAACTGTCCAACGATCTCCTCACTGCCACCCATAACGCTGAGGTTTTGAAGGGAGAAAACGAGGAGCTAAAGAAGAGCCAAGAGGGGTGGACCACAAAGGTTGCCACTTTAGAAGATACTGTCAAAGACCTCCGGGAGAAGTTGTCCGGATTAGAGAAAGATCTCACCTCTTCGAAAGAGGAGGCGAATGACAAGGGCCAAGCCATCCATAACTTGACAAATGACAAGATTGCGCTTGAGAACTCAGTGTCCAAGGCTGTAGAGGAGAAATCAAGTCTGCTAAGGGAGCAAGAGGCCAAAATTCAGGCCAAGATCGATGCTTATGCCAACAATGTAATAGATACTCAAGAGCAAATGTATGCTAAAGTGAGGTCGGACATGGTCTTGCTCTTTCATGAGAAGTTCCCGAAGAGGAACCTGTGAGATTTGTGGCTTCATGTAGAGTACAAAGACCTTCCCTTCCACACCATGGTTGATGGAGACTTGCATGATTATTCCAGTGCTTCCTTCTCTGACGAAGAAGAAAACACCGGGGAGAGCCCACATGAAGAGAAGGACGATCCCAAGAAGAAGAAGACAAGTGAGGCTGAGCCATCTTCAAAGGCTCAGTCTTAGATTATGAATTATCTTTTCACCTTTTACTTTGTTTGAACTAAAGTCCTTGGAAGGCCAATGCATTTTTGTAATTGTGTCCGGTATTTGACCGGATAGATCTTTTGTTTTGTCTCACAGTTTTAAAGTCCTTGGAAGGCCAAGGCACTTGGGTTGTTTCAATGAATATCTTTGTTTTGCACAACTCTTGCATTCTTTCATAGTTTGTTTTAATTTTGGTGGCTAGTGTTTAAACATCCCTTAGTTATTTCATAAATATTCTAAAGCGAGAGTGTTTAAATTCTCCGATGACAAATGTTTAAGTAGTCATCATTCCTTTAATTCAATCCGGATGGTGTGACAAAAAAGAAAGTAAGAACACTTCGAATTTTTAAGAAGGCATCAAATTTTATAAAAAGCCCGGACACCTCATTAAAACCTCCCCGCGCCACCAGGGTAGGAAAGAGTATGCCCCCAAATATTTATATGGATTTTTAAACAAGTAAATATTTACATCGCTTCTACTCTAAGTACATCCGGAGATGTTCAATATTTCAAGGGTGATTCAAAACCCTTCCATCCTTGTCTTCTAGCCAATATGTTCCAGGTTTAAGCCTTTCAATGACCATATAAGGTCCTTCCCAAGTTGGGGCTAGTTTACCGAGCAGCTTCTCTTTAGTGTGTAAGAAGACTTTCCTTAACACCTTGTCCCCCGACTGAAAATCTCTTCTTTTAACTCTAGAAGCAAACCTGCTTCTCATCAAACCCTGATAGTGTGCAGCTCTAAGATGAGCCTTAACTCGTCTTTCTTCTATTAGGTCAAGTTGACCCCTGATTGCCACTTCGTTAGCGTGTTCGGAGAAATTGTGAACTCGAAAGGAAGGGAGAGTTGCCTCTATTGGAGCTATGGCATCCATCCCATAGACCAAGGCAAAAGGTGACTCTTGTGTTGCAGCCCAGGAGTGGTCCAGTAGGCCCACAAAACCTCTTGTAAATAACTAGGCCATTTTCCAGCAGCCCCTTCTAAATTTTTCTTCAAACCGGACAGTATAGTTCTGTTAGCCACCTAAACTTGACCGTTTGCTTGTGGGTGGAAAGGTGAAGAGAAACAATGTTGTATACCCCTAGAGGCACATAAACTCTCAATTTCCTTGTTATCGAACTGTGGCCCATTGTCTGTCGTTATCTTCTGTGGAACACCAATTCTGTAACAGATATTGGATAAAATGAATTTTATGACAGCTTTTGATGTTGTACCTGCCAACGGGGCTGCTTCAATCCACTTCGAAAAATAATCAGTCGCAACAATTATTGTCCTGCGTCCTCCGGATGCCATAGGAAGAGGTCCCACCAAATCTAATCCCCATCGTGCAAAAGGTATAGGCTCAGAAATTAACTCTAAAGGGATGGCTGGGACATGAATTTCATTGCTATATCTCTGACATGGGTCACACCTTCTCACCAGCTCCTTAGCATCTTGCATTATAGAGGGCCAATAATAGTCAGCCAGTAAAACTCTCCTTGTTAGAGCCCTGAATCCACAGTGAGGTGATCCCTCACCATCATGTAATTCGGAGAGGACTATTTGAGACTCATCATCCCACAAACATCGCAAAAGAGGTGTACTATAAGACTTTTTATACAGAACATCTCTTAGTATGATAAAACCACGAGCCTTGTGCTTCATTTTTCTTGCTAATGATTTATCCGGAGGCAAAATGTCATCGGAGAGATACTGCAGGAGGGGAAATCTCCAATCTTGAGGTTGTTTCATCTGTACATCGAAAATTTCTTCCTCTTTACCCACACTGAGTTGAATGGAAGGGCAATCCAGGACATGGATCCATGGATATAACTCATTATAGGCTATGGTTGTTAAGGAATCTTCTAGTTCATTTTCTCTTCGGGATATGTGCTCATAAACGATGCTTTTGAACTTAAGTGCCTCATTCTTAAGAAGAAGTACTTCACTAGTTGCTCCTTTTTAGCTTCGGATTGACCCTGTGCATGATGGATAAGAAGCTGGGAATCGCTCATTAACTTGACCCTTTTGGCTCCACAAATGGAAGCCAACTCCAAACCAGTTATAGCAGCTTCATATTTAGACTTATTGTTAGAAGCCCTAAAAGGGAAGCATATAGCCTGATACATTTTGTCACCATACGGAGAGGTCAAGCATACCCCCTGCACCACATCCCATAGTACTTGATCCACCATCTGTCCGGACGATCCAGACCTTTTTATCTTTCATCTCAGTAGTTTGCTCCATATCCCTATCAGAGTGGAATTCAACCAAAAAATCAGCCGCAGCTTGGGCTTTGATTGCTGTTCGAGGAGCAAAATCAATATCGAAGTCCCCTAACTCCACTGACCACTTAGTCATTCTACTTGAAATGTCTACCTTTTGAAGAACATTCTTCAAGGGAAAAGATGTTCGGACGATAATAGGATGAGCCTGAAAATAAGGCCTCATCTTCCTTGCAGCAATTACCAAGGCTAATGCTAATTTTTCGAGCTTTAAATAGCGTTTTTCTGCATCTATCATTCTCTTGCTGATGTAGTACACCGGATGCGGGTAATTATCCACCTCTCTTACCAATACAACACTGCTGGCACAACTGGAAACTGCCAAGCATATGAAGAACGTCTCTCCATCAACAGGTTTAAATAAAGTCTTGGGGGAGGACAGATGTTTCTTAATCTCATTGAAGGCCTCATCACACTGTGAAGTCCAATCAAATCCCTTTGCACCATTTAAAGTTTGAAAAAACGGGGCGCATCTGTCCAAAGTCCTTGAGATGAATCGATTTAAAGCAGCCAACCTCCCCGTCAATCGTTGTACTTCTTTAATATACCGAGGAGGCTCCATTTGGAATAAAGCATTAAGCTGATCCGGATCGAGCTGTATCCCTTTCTCACTTATTATATAACTAGTGATTGTTACGACCACGAAGAAACGACGAATCCCAACTACGGATATATAAGAGCCAAAAATGCTAAGGGCATTCCATCCAGCGTAAGCATCTGGATAATCTGGAATACGACGTGGCATACCCGAAAGCCCTAAGAAATGCATAGGAAAGAGGGTCGGATTAACCCCGAAAAAAGTGATCCAAAAATGGATTTGACCTAAAGTTTCAGGATATGTCCGACCAAAGATTTTACCCACCCAATAGTGAAATCCTGCAAATAAAGCAAAAACGGCTCCCATAGAAAGTACATAATGGAAATGTGCAACCACATAGTAAGTATCATGTAGAGCAATGTCTAGCCCAGAATTTGCCGGGACTATTCCAGTGAGTCCTCCTATGGTGAACAAAAAGATGAACCCTACAGCAAATAACATGGGTGTTTTGTATTGTATCGAACCCCCCCCCCCCCACATGGTAGCGATCCAACTAAAATTTTTGATTCCAGTGGGGACAGCTATGATCATGGTAGCTGCGGTGAAGTAGGCACGGGTATCAATGTCTAAGCCCACAGTAAACATATGATGAGCCCAAACAAGAAATCCAAGAACACCTATACTGATCATGGCATAAACCATGCCTAGATACCCGAAGACCGGTTTTCCCGAAAAAGTCGAAACGATATGACTTATGATACCGGATCCAGGCAGAATGGGAATATACACCTCTGGATGACCGAAGAACCGAAAGAGATGCTGGTATAATATGGGGTCTCCCCCTCCAGCGGGATCAGAAAAGGTTGTATTAAAGTTTTGATCGGTTAATAACATGGTAATTGCCCCTGCCAGTACCGGGAGTGATAATAAAAGTAGGAATGCTGTCACTAGAACGAACCACACAAATAGGGGTGATCTATGCATAGTCATTCCAGGTCCACGCATGTTGGAGATAGTTGTTATAAAATTGATAGAACCTAAAATGGATGAAACACCAGATAGATGAAGACTAAAAATTGCTGAATCAACTGCTCCTCCAGAATGGCTGGTAATACCACTTAAGGGCGGATAGACCGTCCACCCAGTGCCGCTACCCACTTCTACTAAGGCTGAGCTTAATAGGAGCAAGAGACTTGGTGGCAACAACCAGAATGAAATATTATTTAATCGTGGAAATGCCATGTCAGGTGCACCTATCAGAATTGGAACAGACCAATTACCAGATCCACCTATCATCGCCGGCATAACCATAAAAAAGATCATTAAAAAAGCATGAGCCGTTATTAAAACATTATAAAGTTGATGATTCCCACCAAGAATTTGATCGCCGGGTCGTGCTAATTCCATACGAATAAGTACTGAGAAGCATGTGCCCATCACTCCAGCAATGGCACCGAAGATGAAATAGAGAGTCCCTATATCCTTGTGGTTAGTGGAGGATTTGTTCACCAATCTCTGATAAGTAGCCCCAGCATTTTTCAACCCAAATGGCATCACCATGTAGCAATGAAGGCCCCTATCAGTGACAAATGTGGTATGCTCCTGATCCTTCGGATCCACTTGAATCTGATTGTACCCGGAGAAGGCATCCATGAAAGACAGTAGCTTATTCCCAGAAGTGGAATCCACCAGCTGATCAATCTGGGGAACTGGGTATAAATCTTTTGGGCAAGCCCTATTGAGATCTGTGAAATCAATGCACATACGCCACTTGCCATTTTTCTTTTTCACCAAGATCGGATTGGTTGTCCGTAAAGGATACTCAGACTCCTTTATATGCCCCATTTTAGTGAGCCTGTCAACTTCTTGAACAATAATATCAGCCTTTTCCTTGGAAAAAGCCATTCTCTTTTGTACCACAGGTGTTATGTCTTTCCGAATAGATAGGTGATGTGATATAATATCTGCTGGAACTCCGGTAACATCAGCATTGCACCAAGCAAAAACATGCTGATGGTCTTTTAGAAACTTCAACATTTTATTCTTCAGTTCGGATGGCATTCTGGAACCTATCTTAACACTTTTTCCTTCTTCCAAAGAATGTGTTTCAACTTCTTCAACCGGTATCAACACTCCAGGGGTCTCTCTGGGGTCATCAATTTCACCCTCACCCCCAGAAAGCCCCTCAAACTGCTATTCTTCGTTGGTTCGAACTGCCCCCAACGTCCGTGGAGCCAGTGTTGTGGCATAACACTCTCTTGCAATCTTTTGGCTGCTCCAAACAACTCTCACTTGTCCTTGAACAGCATATTTCAAACATTGGTGGACTGTGGAGGCCACTACATGCATCCTAGAGAGCCAAGACCTCCCTAGAATAGCATTATAACAAGTGGGACAATCCACCACAATAAAAATTATTCTAACCATCTTCTTAAAAGGGCCCTTTCCCAACAAAACTTCCTCTTCGAACTCCCCTATCACATCCGCTGAGCTTCCAGTGAAGCCCACAATTGACCTGTCCGAACGCTGTATTACGGCTGGATTTTTCATCTTTTTGTAAGAGGTTAAAAAAAGGATATTGGCTGAACTCTCAGTATCCACCAAGATTCGTCTTATGTCATTGCCCCCAATGGATGCTCCTATGACAACAACATCTTCATGAGGGCCAGCTATATCCCTCAAGTCATCCTCATCGAAGCAATCAGCCAACCCATTTTTGGTATTTACAAAACGACTTATGTATTCTTTCAGTGATTCGTTTGGTTCTTGGGCACAATGGATTATTGTGTCCCCATTTCTCTTCAACTCCTTACTCCCAACAAATTGCCTTCGAAATGCCACCCAAAAGGTATCAAAATTTCTGATACATCATTGTGGTAGGCTGTTATACCACTTCAGAGCACTCCCCGTAAAGGATTGGGAGAATGCTCTACAGAGCAACTTGTCGTCATCATCAAAATTCATCATGAAAATTTTAAATTGTTCCAAGTGGTTATCCGGATCTTTACTACCATCGTATTTCTCCAATTTTGTGCTATCGAACCTCTTAGGGAGGTTTCCGGAGAGAATCTTGGAAGACAATGGAGATTGTCTCCGATTCCGGCCACGACTGAAAACAGTATCCTCATTGGGAGTCGCAAAGATACCTGGTTCATCGTGGAAGGTAAAAGGATCCACCAGCATCCGGTCTACATGCCTCCGGCTGTGAGATGATCCTTTGCCTATATTCCTCTTTAATTTCCCATGTCAATCCCTTTTTCTTGAATATTTTTTAATCAATTTTTGCTTCTTTTTAGATCGGCCCTCATCACTGCTAGAGGATAAGGACTCTTCAACTCCGTCCTCGTCCGAGGAGCTACCAAAAGATTCTGAGTCTGAGTCAGAACTCTCCACTAGCTTAGACCGGTGAGACATTTTGGAGCTATCATGAGTCTTCTTGGTACTTACATGAGTCTTTGAATGCTCATGCTCTCTAGGGTTGTCCGTATGGTGAGAAACTGATGCCTTTGACTTCTGTTTCATGCCCATCTTTGCCTTATCTACCGTCAGAGCTTCCATCTCGCCCTTTAATCTATCGCGCTCCTCGATGGTATATTCATCATTCTCACCCACCACTTCAAGCAAAGCTGGTGGTACTTCCGAGGCGTCCGGATTCATTCGGACTGATTTTTTCTAATGGTTTTGAATGCTTGATTCCGGCACCGTCGTGCTCCCACTGTGGTCGCCAATTTGGTGTGGTTTATTTTCGTTTGAGGATAAGTTTGTAATTTTTATTTTGAGTTGTGTGGAAGTTTGTGAGTATTTAATATTTGGGTAGAGTGTAGAGGAAGAATTAAGCAGCCTGATTGTATTTAATTTTCATTAACCCTCATTTAATGTTGGTGGTTGGGTATTTATACCCTTATATTTGGGCCTTATGGGCTTTCGGGTCGTGTTTAATGGACCCGGGTCAAGTTTAAGGACCCATAAGTTCTAAGTAGGAGAGCCGACAGCTTAGTTAAGAAGTGATTATATTTTTAAATACTTTAGTTCTGTTTGAACATTCCAATGGATGATGGTGTCCGAACTGCCCCTATCCGGTTAGGTAGACATTGTTCGAGCTGACCCTGTCTGAAGAGGTGACGGAATCCGGACTCATCAAACATCAATATTGAAGACTCTGTTATCCATCGGTGAAAACAGAGGAGACTAGAAACATAGAATAGAAGAAAAAAGATTGCCAGAAGGCAATCAAAGAATTGAGAACTCAGGAAAGCACTTCTAAGGAGTCGAAGAAGCCTTCCCGGAGAAGGGCATCCGAGCCGGATTAACGGCAAGCCTCAACAAGCTTGAAAACTACCTCAGTTCTTGGGAGAGCTTTTTTATGTCAAGAGAAAAGTTTTCAAACCACTATTGAATCTAATTTTTCTCTTTAAATATTTTTCATTTTGATGTCTAATAATATTATTATTAATTAATTAAATAAAAATAAAAATATTTTTGAAAACATATATTAATTATTAATAGATTACAAAATATTTATTAATTATCATTATATATCATATATTTTGAAAATAGTATTTCTATATATAAATTTTGAATTTAACGGTTAAACACATTTTTTTATCTAACATCAAATAGTAAATAGCTTTAGTATATTTCCCTAATTATTAATAGATAACAAAATATTTACTAATTAACATTGGATAGTTGATAAAGTATATTTTGAAAACTTGTATTTTATATTTTAATATTAAACTTGATTTTTTTAATTTTTTTTCTAAAACATTTTTCTTTTTTATCTACGAGAGAAAATGAATATCGAATTCAAAATATTATTATCAATTTAATTAAACGAAAATATTTCTTTTTTTTCTCAAAAATTGATAGTATAACTTAAAATTATAATTTATGAAACATAATTTTCAAATTCTTTTTATATGCTTACAATTCTAGAGTGAGTGGGAGGAGAAAGAAAAATAAAATTAATTGTTTTCTTTTGGACCCCTAAATCAAAACAAAAAAGTTCATAGTTTCTATGGGCGAACCCATGATTTAGGAAGAAAAAATACTGTTACACCATGGATTATGGGTTTAGCACATCAGACCCAATTCCATTCCTAATTTTAAAAATAATTATAATTTAAACCTTCACAAAATTTTGTTAATGAATATAGATATATGTTATAAATAATATATTATTTATTTAAAAATCTATTTATTTTGTATTATGCTAAATTGAGTTTATATTTCTATTTATAATGACAACTTTTTTTTACCTGAAATCTGAATATTTTTTTAGAAACTTTATAATAATATTTTTCCTCAAAAAATAAATTTTATATAAAAAAGACAATAATATTTTCAAAATTTAAAAGAAAAAAATCAGATTTTTACAAAACAAACTTCAATTTAACCGGGTTTTTGGGAGACTTCATCCCAAAATTAAATGACCAACAAAGTTTGAGCCATTAGTTACCTCTCAAGTTGTTTTAATCTCTATAATAAAAATGTTAATACTTGAATTTTCTAAAATCTTTGTTTTAATATGTTCATTACTTTCTTGTTTTCATATGCATCTTCCAATACCTTAAAATTTATATGCAGCCAGAATAGATTGGACAAAAGGTTTTATGTATTGAGTCACTTATTTAAATTCAATTTTATAGTGGTTTGTTGATTTTAATTTCTTATATCAAAAAAATAGTTTTTGCTAAAGGACAACATATATCCTCGTGCTGACTCAATTTCATATATTTGATAAATTAAACGCAGTTAGTGGACTTTTATCATGTATGATTTCGAGTGTCTCCTCCGTTTTAGTTTGAGTCAGGAAGTAAGCAAATGTTTTCCCTCAAATTGATAAATTTTACAATATTTTATATTAAACAGGTTATTTTAAAAAAAATCGAAAACACCCTATCATGCAGTGACTCTACTTTTATTTTATATATAACGAGAATAAAGTTTTGGATAGTTTATACTTGAATTTGATAGGTTTTGGTAGCTTAATATGGTTTTGGTAGCTTAACATGGTTTTGTTTTTGTAAAAGTTGCAAGCTTCCAAGTCAAACAAGTCTAAAATAAAACCAAAATTAATGGTCTTGACATTAAAAAAAAGGAGTACTCACCGGAAAGGACAACAACAATAGAAACATTTTAGTCAAATGTTAAATGTTGGTTGTTTATATGATTTTTAGTACAAAAGCATTTTCTTTCTTATATAAATAAAAGAGATTAATGCTTTGGAGATGTTTTAAAAGTCGACAGAGACGTACATACATTGGAGATGTTTTAAAAATCGGTAGAGGCGTAAGTTCTGAGACACCTTCAACAACCGAACAGGAAAAATGCGTTGCTTTTTATATTCCGGATTTATATTTCAAAACGAATATTTTGACACGTTTAAAACGAATGATTCAAAATATAAAGTGACTTTTTTTTATATCTTTTTACACTTTTTTTTCCTTTATACATTTTAACTTCTATTTTATTTCTTTTCTAATTTTTTATTTGTAATTTAAATTTTTTTAAATTGAACTGCTGAAATGTATGTAACTCTATATTCTAACTGCCACATCTTACTACTAATGTATTTCAACCGATAAAAATCTTTATGCACTTATCTAACTAAAACTAATAAATTACTATCCAACATCTATCTTACTCTACAAAACTATATACTAACAAATTAAACATATTATAAATACATAAAAAAAAATACTACTTTGATAATCTATGTAGTGGCTAAGTATAAATAAATGTATACATATAATTTCACTTACTAAATTGCAGCATCCAAGTGATATTGTATACATTAACTTTACACTTTTCGCACACGTCTTTTTATTAAAAAGAATCAATTTTCAAAGATTATGTTAATATATCATCATTATAAGAGAAAACATATATGAATTGATTTTTTCTTTTTTTCTAAAGAAATTTGTAAGATAAAAAAATACAAATAAATATATCACAACTTATTTACAAATTCAATCCCTTGGAGGATGTTTTTTCAGAAGGCTCCAAATAAATACCATCCTTTGTTAAAACATGCTATAAAAAAAACTAAAACATCGTATCTCTAAAATAATATTGAACTAGCAATTACTAAAAGAAAAAGAGAGAATAGAATTTAAAAGATTATATCTCTTTCCATAAAATCAAAACAAACATATCTATAACACACGAAAAATTCCAAAAAAATAAAAATAAGCCTAGCTTGATATATCTATAACACACGAAAATTCCACAAAAATAAAAATAAGCCTGGTTATGTTAAAAGGCAACATCAATTCAAATATGAACTATTTAAGCAATAGTACTAAATTATTTTACCATGGAGACTCTTAATTCCACCAAAAGAAATAACCATTTGAAAAAAAATCAACACTAATTGATACTTATATATTGATCATGAACAGACTACTCTAGAACACCATAGTTTTAGTATATAACAAAACCAAATTTTCCCATCAATTATCTTCGAAATACTTCAACACTACAATATTTAAGCCAAAACTGAATTTTATGTCTCGTGCTTATACTTGTTCATAGGTCAAAAGAACATTACCTAGCAAAACGGTGCGTCCATTTGGCAGCTATTTCATCGTGTTTATCACGATCTCCCAAATATAAGCGAGCTATTCCATGCACAGCCACATTATCTACAAGAATAAGTAGATACTTATTCTTGAGCAAAGTACAACGTGAAGAAAAAAAAACCTCTCTAATCTATACATTCAACTTTTTCCTAACTAATGACCACCAACACTGACTCACCGCAAGTTCAAGAACAACAAAAACATGTATTCAAGCATTCTTACACCCATCATTCAGTTATGATTTTAGATGACCAACCAATATGTTCCTTACTAAATAATTGATTCGTCCTAACAACCCCTTCTACAACTTTTCAAAATATCCCAAACAGAACCTATAAACCTATAACATCGAATTAGTCCCAAATTTCTATAGCCCCAAGTCTAACTTAATTTAGGTAAAGAACATAAATGGGATCCAAAATAAGTAGACATACGAACTTACAAGTATCAGGGTTTGTGAAGATTGATCTGATTGCAATGAGCACCTTTGTAATTGTGAGAGCTGGACTCCAGCTCTCTTTTAAAATCCCCAAACTCAGGTTACCGGAAAGATCAACATTGCAATGGTATATCCTAGTTATAAACGTCACCTGCAAGATATTGGTTACTCTAGCTAGGAGAAAATAGCTAAATTTTTTCATTATTTTCGTGAAAGGTTAGCAAAATACCTTGGGTGGTTTAAAGGGGTAATCCATTGGAAATAGTATGTCAACAAAATAAATGCCACCTTCATATGGTGTTCCTACAGAGGAGCCGGTTTAAAGAGTTTTAAGAGCTAGGTCCTAACCATTGAAACACATAGAAACAAACTAAAGAACAAAAATCATAGAATCAAACAATAGAACTAATAAGATATGTAAAAGAAAATTAGGTGAAATGAGTAGATATCCATAGAAACCTTTGGGGCCAAAGAAGGTGGAGACCCAATTATAGAGATTATCGGCCTTGGGGCCGGCAGAGCAAAGGTGAGGTGGGTCGTTGTTGAGATCGGCCATCTCTTTTTGTATCCTCTTTGCTGATGCCGACACCGCCCATCTTCCAGCTGATGATGACGATCCGTTTTCTCCTAGCATTCTTATCTCTTCGAGTGCTTTCCACTGTTTAGACTAACCGGGACTTCGTGTTGAGAGGGTGGGAGCAGGGTAAAAGAGTCCAAAACGGACCGCTAGGATTCTCTTACAATTTTGTTCATTTGAAACTGTTTGAAAATGTTTTCTGTCTTTTTTATATGTAGGCCAATTTATATTATTTTCTTTTATATTTAGTCCAATTTATATTATTTTCTTTTAAAAATATAAACCCTATTATTAATGTTATTTATCATTCAATTTTTATCATAGATTATGTTTGAAAATGTCTGAATATTTTTTGTTTTCCCTTAGACCATTCAAAAAAAATTTATTACAATAACTAATGCTGTTATATTGTATTTATTATTTCCGCAAAAATTATAACTACATATTTTGAGTTGGACTACGGTTACTCTGAGAAAAGGAATACAACACAAGGTACAATTGAGCTATGTCTGCACTAGTAATAGAGGTAGTGGAAATAAACTTGTCTCATAAGTTTAACCGGTACAAGATGTATAAGTATGACCGGACATGGACATGTTATCCCGAGTATCATATCAAGCAATGTTGAAACAAGATGTTGGGGTTTAGTGTTGATGACACACTCTCGTGCTGAGTTTTCGTGATGACCTTCTGGGGTAGCAGGCTAGCATGATGAAACCAATTATCTCTGAGTGTATTGTTCACATTCGAAACGCTCTAGACAACATTCAAAGACTAGTGCAAGAGGATATAAGGATTTTAACACACAAGGTGATGCACGTGTAGAATCGTTGGCACCAATAAGTCCGGACCAGAGCATGAGCAAAGGGGTTTGGATTGCCAGACAGAGTGATCTGGACCGTCGAGCAAAAGGGGTCCGAACCAGTACAAAATGATCTTCTTGAATGCTTGGCAAATATCCACAGAGAGTGCCAAATGGGTTCGGCTGGTCGGGCACCCACACAGAGGATCATTCGTGTTAAATGCAAAAACTGTGTTACCGCATTTTTAGTCCCACTCGGTCGCTATATAGTTTGGGCATCCTTTCGGCTGAGGAGAATAGAGTATATAGACTAAAACTTATAGCAGTTAGAATATGATGTCAGGATCACTATTTGCGCAGGTTTGACCTATCAGAATCATAGTGTGTGATCTTGGCATGTGAAGTTGGGACTTCTCTGGAAGGTATTGAACTGTATGGAGCGTAAATTTATGAACAACGCTGCCTTCAGTCTTCTTCCTGCGCGAATCACCTACCTACCAATCAGACACCAGAACATTAAAATAATCAATCAAAATGAGAAATGTCATACCTTTGCTTATAAATGTGAGCTCAAAACCTCAGACTCATGCACTATGTTTTTGTGTAACCTTTGAGTCTAACCAAAAACCTCTTAGTCCTTTCTAATTTCCTACCGGCCGACCTTCAAACCAAACGTAACCTTTTTACTCTAACATTCCACATAGATCGATTGTACGGAAAGGAATAAAATTGTTCGTATAAAACCAAGAAATCCAATGACTGGTCCGAAATAGTAATCTCACCATTCGAAAGCGAGGGCGAAGAGA
This sequence comes from Limnanthes douglasii subsp. nivea, assembly GCA_036936605.1. Classification (NCBI taxonomy): domain Eukaryota; kingdom Viridiplantae; phylum Streptophyta; class Magnoliopsida; order Brassicales; family Limnanthaceae; genus Limnanthes; species Limnanthes douglasii. The sequence continues at coordinate 239,776,391 of JAUPFV010000002.1, forward strand.
ATTCCAGCCCAGGGACCGACCAGGAGATTAAAAACGCGCCAAAATCCCTGGTCTTCGAACAACTAACGGTCGTGTCTCCTGAAATGACTGACCCCAACCGTTGGTGCATATTAGAATGCGGTCGATCAGGCAACAAATCATTGCACCCTAGAAGCAGGCACCAAAGGGATGGGACCCAAAACACCTTAAGATCAATCCAAAGTTATATTTTCGTTGAGCCGGAAGGGAGGGGGCGAAGAGATGTTTTGCTCTTGGCTTCGGAAAGAAAAAGTGAGAGAGCCAATGATGGTAAGACAGTTTAGAGAATTCGGTTCCCAAAGTTCAGACGAACAAGAGAAAATAGGAAACATCTTGATGGATCTGAGAGAGTTCAGTATGTTTATTACACAATAGGCGAGCTTCTCAACCTGTGCAAAAAATGAGGGATTCTGGATTAGATGTCTGTTCGGCTACCAGTGTTGCCGAGACCCCATGCCGATGCTCAAGTGTATGAGATAGTTTTCCTCACTTTCATTTTTGCCTATAGGGTTTGGTTCCTCCTTCAGTCGCAGCTGGCAAAGTTCCTGCAAAAAATGGACAAATGCCCCAGTAACCTGATCTCAAATGCTTGCCGCTTATTAGTCCCCTGATTATAAGGTCCGAACTGATGAAACTCTTTTTTCATATGGAGTATTTGCTCTCCGTTACTACTCTGGTGGTGAGCCAAAGAGCCCTTACTACTATTTGTCTATACACAAGGAGTACAAAATTGTGGATGATCTTCACAATGTTGCCCCAATACTATGCCTGACAGAAAAACTTTCACAACTTCTTGACTTCCTACAACTACTATAAGGCCAAGTTCGGGCCTGTTGTTGGCAGCCTGAAAAATTCATCGGAGATCCTGCCAAAAGGGTTGAAGAAGCAGACAACGATATTGCTAAGAGGGAAGCAGCACTACAGAAAAACTAAAAAAATCAGTTCAACCGCCGAGAGGCTGGAGGAAAACCTTTCTGATGGCCGTTGAGAAATACTATTCAGCCTCCGGTGTCTCGCGCGGTAGTGCACGAAAATGAGTCGAATGATGGTCGGTCAACACTGTAACCAAAGCAAATGAGACAAAGCTTGAAACTCGAATTGCTGGGAAATACTATTCAGACGAAAAATATAACCTACCGGCGCAGACCAAGTTACCGAGCAAATGGGGGTGATCCAACAATGTTTCCTCTCAGCTGAAGAGGATCCACAAAACGTAGGACGAATGAAAAAAACGGATATGATAACTAAAGAAGATATACCCAAGGGCGTCCAGCTTCATAACATGGCTCATCCCACCTTTCTTTAAAACCTGTAAAATATATATACAGTTAGATTTTGCTTGTATTTTTGTTTTAGTTAATATATTTCAAGACCTGCTATACATTGCGAAGGCAATTTTTTTTTTCTTGAGACGTATTTTGAGAATACGTTAATCTTAACTCTCATTGCATCCCCCAAATCCAAATTCGTAGACTGACTGTTTTTCCGGCTAGACGCAGAGAGACGTATTTTTGTACCCAACATCCTCTGCCTGTAATTCCATGATCCGTTGTACATGGTGAGGGCAATCTGTATATGATGGAAATGAGTTGGGCTAACATACAATGTGTTAGATGAATAGATTCTTACCGTCGGAAACTTGAGTTTTGATGGTGTCCATCCTAATTTTGTATAAGTTAACAAAAGCAAGCTTGAAACCGGGCTGTTCGGCCTTGACAACGTACACCAAGCTTTGCAAGTTACGGTTGAAGAGGTTAACAGCTCTGTCCATATACTCGACGCACCTATTTTTCATGGGTTACCGGTTTATCTTTGTGGTTGGGTAGCAGTCTACCGGATTCTCCGATATTATCACGAAATTCGTACTAGTTGAACTGTACCATCTGCAACAACGTGAATGGAATCTCAGTATCAAATTATAAACGTCGACTCTTAAATGTTCGTTGTTTCTTATAAATATTGGTATAGTGTTACAAACTCAAATACATAAACTTTTGTTCTATAATTTGATTTTAGAACACCATAACTTTGTACCAACAAAGATAAGAATTTTGCAATAGTAAAACACTAAAAGATTTTGCAATCATGACACATGATACTTGATATTATATGTCCTTTTAGAAGGATTTTTTGATTCATAATGTTGGTTGTTTTCATCGATTACCTATATTCCACCTCCCATCTATAAAATAAAATCCGTCTTTACAACTTATTAAATTCACCAATTAATTATTGGACAAGGCTAAATTGAGATTCCATTTGGCTATAATGAGACCCGCTATAATGAGACCCCTCTATAATGAGATTCCATTTGGCTATAATGAGACCAAAAAAAGACTCATTTACCTCTGATATAAAAGCTGTATTTTCAGCCCTTTTCTCTCTTCTTCTCTCTTCTCTCTACCAAAATCTCTCAAAATCCCGAGAAAAAAAAACGCAAGATTTCTCAATCCAACATTACAAACACCTTAAAGTACGAATCATTTACCAATTCATGTAATTTTTAAGCATTTTACTTTAGTATTTTTAGTGATATTTAGAGTTTAGGGTTCTTGATAAAAAGTCCGATTTTCATGTATATGTTGTTGTTTTTTTGGAAAAATAGTTGTAGATTCGTGTTAGTCGATGCATTAGGAACGTTTTGGTGTTGTGGTTGTTGAATTTGGGTTGGTTTTTAGAGTTTTGGGTTCGATCTAGATCTAGGGTTGCAGGGGCTGCTGGAGATGCGAAATTGCGAATGGGCACTTCGCAACTCGTGCAAAATTGCGAACACAGTGTTTGCGATTTCACCAAAATTGCGGACACTGTGTTCGCGATTTTGGTGAAATTGCAAACTCCGTGTTCGCAATTTCACAAACGTAGGGAATGTTTAATTTTGGTTGTTTTGTCAAATTGTGAAGTTTTTTTTCCCAAATACGTTAATAATTTTATTTGTTGTATTTCAGCATGCCTCGCAGACAGTATACACCTGTTCGACATTCCGGCCCCTGTTATATCCCATGCGTTTGGGACGCTGGACCAGCTATATCGAAGGGTGAATCCGTATGTGCCTGATCTTTATCCAGACTATGCACAGCACGAGGCCTACCACGTCTTTGCAGGAGAGGTAAGTAATGACGCGTTTTAAAGTACGGCATATGTTCTTTTGTATTATTTCTAAGTTATTTATGTTTTATGTATGCTCGTCGGCACTCGCGGTGCTACTCTATGTACGGTACCCACGGTGCATGGGATCTTGCTGGGCAGCACAGGGTCAGACAGCAGGTTAGGATGTCTTGCTTCGGTCCTCTCACCGATGTGTTGGAGCGTTGGAGTACCAACGTACATCTTGTAGATGCTTTTCTGGAGAGATGGCATTCGGAGACGAACAGTTTTCACTTCAGTTTCGGTGAGATGACGGTGACGTTAGACGACGTCCACATTATTACTGGTCTCCCGGTGACAGGTGATGATTTTGTTGTTCAGACATTTCCTAGTGATGGACATCGTTTGGCTTGGTATTCTAGTGCATTAGGGATAGATCATGATGGACTTAGGTATGAGTTAGGGCGTAACAGGGGGGGTAACGGTAGATCTGTTCGTTTATAGTTTTTACGTGAACAGTACATGCAACCCTGTTTTACGGATGATACCATGTCTGATGGTGAAGTAGAGTGTGTCATTAGGGGTTATCTGCTGCACATGCTGGGCTGTTGTGTTTTGGTGAACAAGACAGGGAACAGTATATCCTTAGATTACCTTCAGTTTGTAGAGCATTATAGGGCGTCCGTTAGATATAACTGGGGACAGCATATACTAGCTCAGCTGTACCACCACTTAGGAAAGTCGTCGCTACACACGACTTTAGGGATTGCAGGTTGTGTTGCCTTGTTGGAGACGTGGATATACGATCACTTATATAGCCTTATGCCTATGCTCAACACTCTCTACGAGTGGAGTATGCCGACTATGTGCCGTTATGTACCGACACCGTTTTGTGCGGATGATGAGACTCGTATCAACATCCGACAGGGACTGGTTTCGTTGAGGGAAGACAATGTGAGTTACAATGATTTGTTATATTTGTTTCCATATCGTTAATTTATTATTACTTATTTTTTTTAAAGATTATTAACTAACATATTACAGGTTTGGTTCATGCCTTACGGCAAGCATCGTGCACATTTCCCTTTCTAGTGTGTGGCTTGGATTGACCACACGTTGAAGGCGTTCGACGTAGTTGAGGCGTACTATCCGCTTTGGGTGGCTTGACAGCTAGGGCACGTTCAGGACATACCACCGGCGTTGCGGGCTGTTTTACCAGCGGATAGGAGGAGGCGTGTCAACACGCGCTATTTGTAGGATGAGGCCACATGGATAGGCTGGGAGTCACACGTTGTTGACGAGAGGATTCGCTGTGACACATATGATATAGGGGGGTCATGGCACGACCTCTTTGTACGATGTATGGATCCGTGACCACCTATGGTCCATTCTGCTTGATCCTAGTATTCTCGGTCCATCGGCTTTACATGTTCGAGATACCCCGAGTGCGATGACATATCAGGCACGGCTGTATCACCTTTCCGATCATGTGACTGATGTTGATTCTAGAGTGGATACGATGAGTATGGAGGACTTGCGTCGGGAGATACACGAGTGTTTGCTTTTGGGGCTCCAGTACCGCCATGCTGATTGACTACATTTGTATTATATGACTACTAGGACGATATATTGGTACTACCTTTTTTTTACTTTAGTTGTTGCCTTCGTTGATATGGTTGTATGGAATTGATTTTGTTGCTTCAGTTATTGCTTTTGTTTGGATGTTTACCATTTGTTTTACTTAAGTTTCGCTGATATGATTTTATCGAGTTTCTTTTGTTCGGATGTGTGTCTTAAAAACAATAACACTTAAAACAATAACACATAAACATAATACTAGGATCAAGCAGAATGGAGTCGAAAGATAAACCTAAACTTAAAACATAATTAGAAATACATAAGCAAATAAATTACACTTTAATCAAAAGCATTGCATAATTAGAAATACATAAGGAAATAAATTAAAGCAAACGGTAGATAAACTAACCCTCAGTTAGCATTGCACACTTAGTTCTATGGAGTCGGATAGTTCATTCCATACTCATCTGAATCACTACTTCCTTCGGGAGTTGAATACGTTTCAACGGCGCTCGCTATTGCGTCGGCTATTTCTTGCTCCTCTGACTGTATCGCATGTGACACCATCTCATGCGTAATTGTACTTTGCAATCCTATGTTGAATACATTTCGGACTTTGCTTCGGACTTCGTAAGCTAGCGAATCAATCTGTATAGGAACTATTTAAAGATAAGCTAACCTATTGAACATTTCTTCGCGTCTGCGTGGTCGGGGCATCATACATCATGGGCATAAAGCCTCTCTACCGTGGTTGAAGAATATTTTGCACAAGACCGCATCGATGAAGCCAGGAATCTCCTCTTGCATCGTACCTTTCACGAAGTCAAATGCGTTTAGGAGGCTTGCATCTTCGTGCACGTTCCAGCCTGAATCACCCATTGTTATAACTTAAATTATTATTTTTATAGTCTGATTATAGTATTTATAGACTCGAACTCGGTGGTTGAGCTCGAAAATTTTAAGCGGGGAATGTTGTTGTTGTTCCAGCGTAAATCTCTTTTAAGCGGGGAACCTTCACTTCATTCCCTCCATATGTTTCCATACAGTATTATAATGTTCAGGTGATTATTAACGGTCTCATTAATAGTACTCTAATGTTATAGTGCAATAATAGTAGGGGTCTCATTATAGCACAATTTCCATCACCAGGTTTTTCGCTATAACGAGACACCTACAAAAATTACCGCCAAAAACACCAGCTTTTAATGCAGTTCCAGACCAAACAACCACGAGCCTATAAATATACGCCAAACACTCGTCAAAGATAAACAGTTTAACCAATGGAGTTTACCCCTAATGAAGATTACCATTTGCTCGAGGCAGTGAAACTTTCCCTTTGAGAGTTGGGAGAAGATAATAGCGACGCGTTTTTCGAGCTGGTCTTGTTTAATATGTACTACAACTACGGCCGTTTAGGAACTAAAGGTTTTGTTGTGCGTAACTGTAACCAAATAAAAGATAGGTACATTTTTTGCAAACCAATGGATCGTTTGTTGTTTCTACCATTTAAAATTAAGCAAGAAGCAGCTGCCATCTAGAACATGACGATGGTAGACTACATCACTAAGGATATGGTAGCGTATCTTGAGAATAGGATTATTGAGAGGGAAGAGGGGATTGAGTCTGACGACAACTTGGGATATGACTTCGACGATTGAGCATTATGCTATGTTTTTAATTGTTTGCATCTTGTAGGTTCTGTATTGTTTGTTTGTTTAAGTTAATGTTATAACTTGTTAAAGTTTTCATTATCTTGTTTTGCAGACATTATTTGGTACCCACCACTTAAGACAAAAACTAATAATAACAATAACAACTTAACACGTCAACTAATATTGAAAATCATAACTTAAATTAACAACCAGTAATACGAAAAACACAACTTCAAACAACAACTAATAAGAAAAATCACAACTTAAATTAACAACCAGTAATACAAAAAACACAACTTCAAATAACAACCAGTAATACGTAACATTGCATAAGTGGAAGGCTTAGTCGTATCTAAGTTTGTATTCCACATCATTCACTCCACCCCTTGCAATAATTTTGTCCTCTAGAAATGCTACCATATCCCTTGTGATGTAGTCTATCAAGGTTAGGTTCCAAACGGCGGCTGCTTCTCGCTTAATTAGCGATGGCAAGAAACACAAATGCTGTATTGGCTTGCAAAAATTGCATCTACTTTTGATCTGCTCACGAGTACGCACGACGATACCTCTTGTACCTAAACGGCCGTAGTTTATATACATAGTACATAGGACACGCTCGAAAAATTGATCGTTGGTATCTTCCCCCAGTATCTGGCGTGCAATCTTCACAGCTCGAAGCATGTGGTAGTCTTCGTCCGCCGTAAACTCCATATGTAAACGTTAACGAGTTTTATATTTTCGTGAGTGCTATAGGTTGAGAAAGTGTCGTATTTTTCTAGAATTTATGTCCTATTTTATAGGGGGCGAGTCAATTTTGGTGGGCGTTTAATATTTGGATAAGGTCTCATTATAACGAATTTCATACCATTTTGCTTGCAATGTTGTCTTTGGCTATAATGAGACCCTGATTTAAACCACGTGGGTTGTAATAATTATCTTCGATATGTGTGTATTTTTGTATATATTATGTGTCACCACATTAGTCGCCCATCCAGATTACGTTATCCATACATGTTTGACAACGTTATCCTACTTTTAAGTACTTTTTAGGATGTTATTAAAATCTTAATCTTTCCAACAAATTTCGACTCATTTCTTTGAAAATAATACTTAAAATCACAACTAATAATGATACTATATTATATATTTCCATGTGTCGGTTCATATACGATACTTCAACTCACAACTAATAATAATGGTTTAAATAAACTTTTCGGACTAAAAAAGTAAATAAACGTGAAAATGTCAAAAATGTGACCATTTTAGGCTACTTTGAAGTTGTTTTTTCAACTCTTTTGAGTTTTTTTTTCTCCACAAAATTCGAATCATTTGGGACAAGTGACTAAATAGTTAGGAAACCAACTCTCGTACCCGCTAAAATCTTTGCCCTTTGATGATTTTTTCGGTCGAGGCACTTTATCTTTCTTTGGTTGAGCCTTGGTTTTCGCTTTTTCTTTCGTCTTGGCTTTTGGCACTAGAAATGTTCTATTACCTACTAAGGCGGCCGTGCTTCCAATCGTGCCGGGAGTGCTAGCGCCTAGACTACCATCGTATTCCCACTCGCTAGGGTCCCGTTGAGTTGATTTGTCCCGGCCGGATTTTTTCCTACCTTTGGTAACAACCGGCTCCTTAGGTTCCAAAATGTGACTTCTAGCGGGATCTAGGATTTACATCATCCTATTTATAATGTGATCTTGGACGTGTTGCCCGTAACCGCGGATGGTGCTATCTATTAAGGAGAGTTTTCTAGTGAGCTCGTCTTCAGTATCAAACTCCTCATTAGGTTTGATCTTTAACATACTCCAATAGACATCACACTCATCTTTTCTAACCGGCCTTCCTTCTTTATAAATCAAATCTAACTCGCATGCACATTGTAAATTATGAGTTGTCCTAATAACACACCCACACATTCCGGGAGTGAACCATATTTTCAAGGCCGTTGCGAGATTTGTCTCTATTGATTCTATAGCTTTACATGAAAGCTCACCTTTGACATCCTTGGTGATGGTTTTGTTAGGCCCCCTAGTTGAGTTTCTTGGATGATATCTACTACGCTCGAATGACTCGAAAATGTTAGAGTGTTGAGTGGTTATCAATGCATGAACATGTTTCCAAAATTGCTCGAACGTGCATAGACTACTACCAATTGCCCGCTTGAGGCTAGAGTGAGCACTTTCCGCCCTATAACATAAGATAAAATAAATTAGATTTCTAACATTTGATATTAAAAAAATATTGTGTGGAGATGAAAATATAACTCACTGATTGCTAGTTTGGTTCCCAAAATGTTTAAATTTTTTCGTGTGAATATTGAGAAATTTGTGTCCATATTCGTCAATCCATTGCTTCATAACGTACTCGATAACCAATGGACAAAATACGTACGTGTGGTGCAATTCGGCAAGGTTTTTGTTATAATCTTCGAGCGTGGCCGAATAGGAAACCCTTTGGTAATAATCGCTGAACTCTTCGGCCATGTCCGAATTCGGTAAAAAAAAATTAGCGTACGAGGTGACGTTCTTACCAATATGCCAATTGCATAGCATGTGAGTTGCGTCCGGAAATATATCATCGATAGCATTCATTAAAGCCAACTCCCTATCGGTGACAATAATGTTAGGTAATGCGCACTTGTTGTTGATCAACACCTTCTTTAGAACGCTCAATCCCCAAGTGTAGTTCTCTTGTTTCTCGGAGCTCAAAAAAACAAAAGCAACACAAAATGTCTTCTTTGTCGAGGTTTGGCCCACTATTTCATGTAAAGGTATCTTATACCTTGTAGTCTTGTACGTGCTATCCATTATAAGAACTTGAGGAAAAGTGCGCATAAAATCAATGCTTTTAGGGTGTGCAAAAAACAACTCGAGGATCTCGTCCGTTGCTTCACAACTTCGCTCCCAAACATAGTACTCATGTTCTTTTAACTTAGCAAACAAGTATTGTATTTGGGTCTTGCCCGCTTTATCAACCAAATCATGTTTTTGCCGCATGTTGTATATCGTGCGCATGCTTGATACATTTTGCGGGTCTTTAATCTTCAAACCGCGATATATCTCCCTCGGTCGAGAACCGACTTCCGTTTGACTACGAACGAACAATTGTTCTTTGACTTTTAGTCTAGCGGCTCGTGAGTGACCATCCAAGTGCAAAAATGGTTCGTGGTTGTGTTTCCCGTTTAGCACAACCACTTTCCAATAACCCGGTAGCTCTAAGACCGGACTCCCTCTTAAATAGAACGAACACCCGCATTTTTTCGATGAACATTCTCGGCGCTTCTTAACATACCCCGGTTTGGGGTTAGGTTTGTAAACCCCGTGCCTCTCGCACCTAAAATATATCCTAAGAGTTTTCATGCTTTTGCTACCATCGTCGTTTTTACTCCTGACCAAAATGAATCCAAGTTTTATGCTTTCGGAGTCGATCCAATCAACCAAATCGGCTTTGGTGTAAAAAGTGTCTGTACTAAACACTTTCGTGTAATCGGCCATCGAACATGGCGGTAGATCGGGTTCCTACATATGTCATTGATGCAATTATATGAGAACATACTTAAATCTAGATGATCGTTTAATTTCCAAAACAAGTCATTTTCGCGAACAATGCATTCGAATTTTCAGCGAAATCACGAACAATGTATTCGCAATTTTGCAAGTTTTATTTTTGCAAAATCGCGAACAACCCACTCGCGAATCTGGTATTTCTGCGAATGGGTCGTTCGCGATTTTGCAAAAAAAAAATCATGCAAAATTGCGAACAGCTAGTTTGCAGTTCATCCATTATATAGCGGTGGCACCGCTATATTCGCACAGATTTGAAAAAATTCGGAAAATACCTCATTTTGGGTTTCCAAGTAGTCCGGCAACGGCTCTTCTTCCTCCGATGCAAAATCATCAAGGTTGCAGCTGAAACCTTCACTCCAATCACTCAAATCCATGGTTTTTTTAGAGTTTTTAGTTAGTCTAGAGAGAGAAAGCTCTAGGGAGAAGTTGGAGAAAAGTTGGTTTTTAGTTAGAAACTTGACTTATAAATGAAGGACAAAACAGACATTTCACTTTAGTTATATCTATCATTTGTTCCGAAACGATCTTCCATGTTTTTTTATATTAAAAAAATATAATGTTTACCATTTATTTCATCAATGGTCCATCGCGCGTGCAGTTTACGAGATTTTAACAAGTGACAACATAAACATAAACAGTAGCATTTTTATTGTGTGTTTAATCCCCAAAAATTAAAAGAGTTATATAATTTTCTAGTCCACCTCACTTGTCACACACACGCCACTTAGATATCGTCAACTTTAATAAAATAACTCAACTCAGCCACTAACATAATCTAACCAAATAATCAGACACGTTTTTACCCATAACGTAATTTAAATCGTGTTTATCTTCTTCAAAAACACTCTTATCTAATTGTCTAAATTAGAGGAACCTTAAGTATACCATGTACTATTTATCTTCTATCTTTTTCACTCACCAAAATTTCTGACCAATTAAACCTTAATATATCACCCTTATACAATTACTCAACATTCTTAAATTACCATTCTCCAACAAATCCACTCATCTTCTTCAATCTCTAAGACCAGCAATTGTAATATCGTTCTCCACTACCTCAGTATTTTAGTTTTTTCTAATTGCAAGTTATCCAGCATAACCCGCACTGCTTGTACATACCTAAATTTGGGTAAAAGATTCAATAGGTGTAACAACTACGTGGTAAACATTTTTGTTAATTTTAATTAGCTCTTGTAAATAAGTTTTTATTAGAAAAGACCACACTATCGATATTTTAAGTGGATTGATCTTATCATTAGTGATAGGTCACAATATGTAATTAATGCATTACTGAATGAAGTTGAAAAATGGAAGCAGAATGTCTAAGAATAAGTTGATTGTAGGGTTTTTAGATTATGTTTATTTATATTAATGATGTTTATTTAGTTAACTGATGTACTAATGATATGGTTTACTTAAGGGTTGTAATGAAATTGAAATGTAGTAGTGTTCATTTGTGTATATGGTATTTTAATGTGATTTCCATTTCTGGTATTGCTAATTTCCGATATGCCAAAATTGTTAATCTTTGGTCTTGTGAATGTAATTGGTGTAGTAGACACGTAACTTAATTTCTGGTATTGTTAATTGTTGGTATGTAAAAATTAATGTAACATGGTATTGTTATGTAATTGTCATCTCAAACTATGTATGCCAAAATTATTATAGGTGATTTAATTGTCATTGTTGGTATTATGATTATATTGTTATCTGACACTATTTTGCATGTTTGAAGCATAGAGTGTCACTTAATTGAATTACTGAATATTATGGTTCTTATTAAAAACAAGACACATAACCTACCAAAAGCAACACAATGTTACAAGGTATGCCACTTAGTTGAATTGTTAAATTTATAATTGTTATTAAAAGCAAGACACATAACCTACCAAAATTACCTATAAAAACAACACACTATTGAATTGTTTGAAAATGACCACAATGTCAAACATTACCTACCAAAATTATCTACCAAAATAGCACTATATTATAGTATAAGGAACCACAACAATCTTATAATTGTTATTAAAAGAAAGACATATAACATATTCTATTTATCAAATAGTACATGTTATTTAAGATAGTTTCTTATCTCATAAATGCTGGATTATATTTGTTACTTTTTATAGGGTTTTCTCATCGAGTTTTATTTTGGGAACTTCCATGATTGACTTGGTTTTATTTAACCATCGTAAGATTTTGCTTTATCTAATATTTTTCTGGTATCATTTGGGTTCAGATTGTCTACAATCTATGTCAGGCTTCAAATAAAATTTGTTTGATATTATTTTCCTGGTATCCTTTGGGTTCTAATATCTGTCTGGTATTATTTGGATTCAAATGGAATTTGGAATTTGTGTCTACAATATGTTTGATACTTTTCAAGCTTCTAAAATATTAAAATAAGAGAAAAATAGTTTTAAAGTTTCTTCTGTAATATTTTTGTAGTGTTACTAAAAACAAAGAGTACCATATATCAAATTGGAGAATACGTCATCTTCATGATGAGATGGTCAGGTATGCAAGAGAGGATACATATAATCTGTTGTAAATCTGATGAAAGTCCAGTTGCACTCAATGAATATGGAAACCATATATTCCCATTCTTCTTTATTTGAGTTTTATAATTACAGTGCTGAGGTATGCTTGAAGCTATATAAGAAATAGGACTATTGTACCAGATTAAGTGTTAGATGCAAACTTGCTTTGCATATGAACATTAAGTTAGTTCTCTTGGGCACTGTTTTTTTAAATTTTCTTTGGATCAAGTATATCTTTAATTTTTTTACTTTAAATTTCTCTTAGATAAAGATATATGAGAAGAAGAATTAATACTGAATTATATTGTTGGTCAGAATATTTGCAATGACATTCTTGTAGTGACCAATATGAATGTCAAGAAACAACTAGGATTTCATTGTTTTTAATACATATAAACGTTTTTTGGTGCTTTTTACTTTGTTTCATATGATACTTTTAGAATAGAACTACTAAAAATAATAATATTTGTAAAAATGATACTGAGATGTGAAGAAGTGGAATATTTTTTTAGCAAGTGAAATTACTACTTGTTTTGAGGTGATAGTAGGTTTTGCTTTATTGCCAAAGGAAATAATTAATTTACGGAATTCAAAAGAGATTGTTCTTAAATTCAAAAACCATGAAAACACAATGAAGATAGTATATTGTTCGATGAAAAAATAAAACGTATTTTATAGTATCACGTATGTTGTTGTTGCATGTCTTGATTGGAGAAATATGTAAGCTTTGTTTTGAAAGATGCGCATCAAGAAGAATTATCATGTTATAATATCATATGAATAAGGTATGAAGTCTATACTTCATAGATTTTATTAGGATAAATGTTATGTATTGAATGATATATTTAGGTTCCTGGATGAAGTTGAATCACGATAAGATTTCTGAAAGTATTGTGGAACAACGTCTTACTCATGATGTTGCCCCAACTTAGGCTCGAGATAACAATTTTTTGGTGCAACACCCTAAGAATACAAGGGAATGACAAAGGAAAATATGGGTCATGCAGAAAATTTACCCACCATGTTCGAAGATATAATATATAAAAATATATATAATTGCTCTCGAGTTTCAAGTTCAGTCGTATAAATATAAACTGATGAGTTTAGGTTGTGTTGACACTGGAATCCTTAAAAACAAGTTTCAATATAATTAGGTGATCAGATTTTGTTCATAAGCACGTTATTAATAAAGAGTCTAAAAAAATCATGAAATTTCTCTAGCATCTAGTGAAGAATCGAACTCTTATTGAGAGCAAATCAAGAACTTAATTGAACAAGTTAAAGATTTCAGATGTGGAACTGGATTTTAAAAAACCCCGTGGGGGATAAATTAAGGTAACAAGAAGTGATGTCACTATATTAGAGAAAACCAAGTGTAACAAATATAAGATTGTTTTACACTATTGTTAATCCGACATCAAAAGTTCAAGATATATTTGTAGTACCTGAAACTTTTGAAGGAGAGGACAAGTTAGGAAAAACAGATTCAATAGCACTAACCGTGAATATGTAACATACAACTTTAGAGGTTGTCTGTGTATGTGGAGCGTGACACCTAGATAAACTTCAGGTTGGCCTTTCATAAGCTAGAAGGTTGGCTTAAGGGAATGTCATTATAATGCATGTTTTCAGTCTATCTTCTATCATCCAAAATTGGGCGAACCGTGATAATGTTCTCGAGAAACTTAAAGCACGAGGTTATGAGATACTCATCGCCATTTTTGATACACTTCTTTCCTTATTGTCCAATACGAGCCTTCACATTTTTTTAGGTATCGTCTAGAAAATGTGGATATTAAATTGTTAGTATAATATAGTTAGTTAACTACCTAACAATGTTAGTTAGTCTAGTTAGTCGATTAGTTACTAAGAATTTAGTGAAAATATGCTCTTATATAAGATCAGGTTCTTTCACTAATACATGTACTACAAGTAATACATAATTAATAAAAACTCTTTCTTTTAACTATTATTCATATTATCTATATATTTAATTCTTTATACTTCAAGAATTTAACAATAGCTTTTCTTTATGCTATCCAAGTTTGTTAGATGAGAAATCCTTATTGAGTAATATATAAATAAAGATAAAAAAAAAGTTTAAATACAACTTAGAGGTAATGAATATTAGTCGAAAAGCTTACGACTTGATTGTTTTACATTGAGATGCTCTCGTCTACACAACATACAACATGAATGTTTATTCTTTTAATGAGGCACATTAAATGAGAAGATTTATCTCGAGTTATTATTATTTTTATATGTTATTATCAATCTTCGGTACTGATAAGATAGTCGTTCACAGTGCTTTAAAAACTTAATAACAAGGTTTAACCCCGAAAGCATAGGTTTCTGATGACATAGACGATCAAAAGAATAAAAAAAAAATCTAGTGATGGTTTAATTTTAAATTTGAGAAAATAGAATCACGAATTTATAAAATAATATGAAACAACTGAAGGAAGAATAGTAAGAAGAATGGAGAAGAAGAGGAAAAATAAATGGATATAAGATTAAGGTTATAAAACGATATTTTCCTTTAAAAATATCTTATTGATCAATTTTGTTTGGCATACAGTCAAATAGTAGTTTTTAATTTGTTTAATATATGAATGCTGACTTTTAGGGATGACAATATGGTCGAGATAGATCCTGGTACAACTAATTCCGAATCCGAATCTGTTTTTATTTTTCCGAACCCAAAAACGAACCCGAACACGTCAGGTAATAGAAAAAAATTTATATTCAAACCCACGGGGTTCAAATATCTACTCATGGATGTCCACTAACTATTTATTTAACCATAATTTATTTTAGAGAAAAATACTAGTAAATACTCTTTCAACTTCCTTATTACCAATTAATATCCAAAAATATGATAGTGGTCAATTGGCACCTTAGTCCAAATAATGGACAAAAATACACTCGGTACTCTATATAGGAGTTATTTAATCAAAATTATGTTTCTTATTTTTTTCTTTTTATTTTTATCTTAAAAAATTCGTATATTTCAAACTGTAGTTCAAAAAAAAGTCCGAAAATACAATCGGCTTTGTTTTTTTAAGACGAACAAAAATAGATCTATTAATGATATATATGTTCAAAGAACTCGCAGATTGATTTTTTCAAAAAACTCCCATGATTGATTTTTTCAAAAAACTCATTCAAATAACTCTCATTATTGATTTTTCAAAAGACTCATATTATTGATTTTTTAGATAACTCGCGTGTTTGATTTTTTAAAGAACTCGCATGTGTAATTCTTCAAATTCATTGTTATTTTTTAAAAGAATTCCCATGTTTATTTTTTCAAAGAACTCTCATAATTATTTTTCAAACAAAAATCATTGTTATTTTTAAAAAGAACTCGCATGTTTATTTTTTCCAAGAACTCGCATGATTGATTTTTCAAAGAACTCCCATCTTTGATTTTTTAAAAAACTCTCATGATTGATTTTTCAAAGAATTCACATGTTTATTTTTTCAAAAAACTCGCGTATTCATTTTCAAAGAACTCTCATAGTTAATTTTCAAAGAGAAATTTTATTTTTTTAAAAAATTCAGAAAATATCATCAATGGATTTAGTTTTGATCATTTAAAAAAAATAAATGCGATGGTACTTTTATTTTAGAAATAAAATTTTAATATATATATATATATATATATATATATATATATATATATAAAAAAAAGAATAGTTGTTATACGATTCGTATGAAGTGTGTGATATAATTATTGATCGTAAATTATATAGAGGGGATAAGTATTAAGTAGTAATAAAAGAAAAATTGGAAATTATATAAAAATATAATAGTTGTGGGTGAGGGTGTAAATATTTTTTATTTTATAAAACATTAAAAAATTTAAAAATTAAATAAACAATACTAAATAATATAAATAATATATTATTTTAAATAATATCAAAATAACATTATCCTCAATTTTTTTTATACGATCCACTCAATATCATTATCCTCAAATATTATCAAGTGAATCCTATTTGAATAGGATATTCATAATTGTTTTTTAAAAAAACATACAGTTTAATTCAAATAAGATAGTTAATTTTCAAACACCTTATCCGTTCCAGTTCGGATATCCTAAATGGATCTATAGCTTAGATGTAAGTTTTAAAAAATTATTATCTCTTTCTTTTTAATTAAGAATATGGCTACAAAGTTAAAGTGATTGGACGAATACATACCATTCTTTTTTGCCAAAAAAGTAAGTAAAAATATCAATAAATAAAATAAAATATTAAAATATTAGAAGACCGACGTTTTTTAACACGCTGGCAACTAAATCCGCGTTAAAGATATAAGTCTGCGTTCAAGCCGTTGATACAATCTCTATCGATCTGACCGTTCACGTTGGCGCTGCGTATGTATTTATATGTACCCTCGTCGGCACTTCTGCGTTGTATTAGATAGAAGGATTTGTTTCGGAGTTCATTGTCCAACGTTCTCTTACTCTATGCATGAATCAAGGTTCGCGAATTATAATCCTCAGATTAGTTCGATGTAATCTTCTTTATGGCTTTGCTGTATATCTATTTGATGCGGTTTTGTGATTGGTTGATATCGGCAATCCGGATTTTCTTTAGGTTTATTCGATTTTCGTTCGGCCTCGATACAAATTACACCTACCTTGATTGTCTCAGTTGATTATTGCGACGGTGTTATGTACAGGGTGATGGTCCATATCTTGGTTTGTCTGTTTGGTTTGAGTTCGTAGGGTTATATACCGCCATTAGTTAGCTCACAACATATCGTTTTAGTTTCTTTCAGCTTCCTGATTGTATAGGGGCTCGTGCAGGGGTTGTTCAACACGTACCGGCACATTTAGGATAGTTTCTTATCCCAGATACGCCGGATTATATTTGTTACTTTTTGTAGGGTTTTTTCATCGAGTTTTATTTTGGGGACTTCCATGATTGACTTGGTTTTATTTGACCATCATAAGGATTGTGGTTTGTCTAATATTTGTCTGGTATCCTTTGGGTTCAGATTGTTTGCTTTTTGGTCGCAAGAAGTTAAAAGACACACTGAACAAACTTGTCAGGGGAGTACTGCCGTGTTAGATAAATTTTCATTTATTATTTGTACTTGCCCAGTGTCTCAAATACATGATTGTTTGTTGGTTAAGAAAGCCGATTGTAAGAGTTGTTTTTGGTTTAGCAGAGAGGAGACGGACCATGCACCTCATGTATCTGGATCGTCTAGTATCCACTATGGTCAAAGTGGTGGTTGACTATTATAATCTATAACTCTTTCTCTTAGTTTTCCATCAACTTTCGTGCTGTATAGATATTCATTGTTTCGTTGTTTGCTCCTGTGCATCAGGGAGTGGGATTTAATAACCTTTGAAGTGGTGGATCTTTGATTTTTTGTTGCTGATGATTGCACATGTCCATCTTCTTGGCTGGGAGGCTCTGGAAACACACTTTGTCTGGTTGCCAGATTTCTACCGTCTTGAATTGGATGGTCTTTCTAGTATCACTTTCTTCTTCTTAATGTCAATAGAATTCCTCCTTTTCTTAGTTCAAATCCACTAGCTTTGAGTACCTGTCTGATCCTTGTAGGCTATTTCAGAACGAATCAGCGGGCATAAATTAAAACTTCAATCCTTGTATGCTATTTCAGAACAAGTCAGCGGGTATAATTTAAACCTTTGACCAGCTTATGCAGTTTGGGTATTTATGGACTTTGCACATTGGGAGCGTTGCAGGTGTTACCTGAAAGATTAGCTTATTTTCTTTATCAAATACTACCTGTTATTTAGAATTAGGTTGCTTCCTTTTACCATGGCAATCTTTGTGTTAAAGCAGGTTCTGTGGAAAATCTGTTTGTGACTTTTAGCCTATCTAAGTCAGGGAAGTCTTGTTTGTGATCATATTCTTGTTATTTCTAATTTCTTTCCCTTTTTTGTTTTTCTTGTGTGGCTTTACTTTTAGCCTATCTAAGTCAGGGACGTTCTTCTCTTGTTAGGGGTGGTAGTTTGAGGAACTCGTTAACTTCAGCTGTCAAATCATGGTCTTGTTCAGTTATGCTTTGGTTTTTCAGCTGCTGTTCGGGTATCGTAACATTTCTTCAATTGAACTTTAGGATGATCGTTTTGTTGGATCCATGCAGGATGTCTAAGGAAAGACAGATGTAATATAGATCTATGTCCATCTTTTGGAATGAAGTTTGATCTACCTTAGGTTAGATTCTTATCTTCAGCTTTGGGCTTGTTGTTTGTTTAATGTGCATTCCTCCTTTCTCTATTGGCTAGGTTGGCCTTCACCACCTCTCTCTCTCTCTCTCTCTCTCTCTTTCTGGGATGTAAAAGTAAACAAGTACTGAAATTTCACGGGTTTTGCAGTATGTTTATTCGGGTAACTTCTCTGTTTTCAGTTATGTGTATTTCTCTCTTGTGTTATTGTTTCGTATGTCTATGGATGTGTGCGTAGGTCATGGATTTGCCATCGTCGAAGTTGACCAAGACGCTGCTCACTATTTATTTCAATTAGGACTTCAAGATTTTGTGTTTCAATGTGCCATTGTTGAAATGACTTTGTTTTTGTACTGTATGGTAAGTGTAAGACGGTCTGAATTAAAACCATTTCTGGGTTTTGCGAAGTTCTAGTTTAGGTTTGCTCTCTTTTCAAAGTTACATGTTCATAAATTTAGTTTTTCGACAGTTTGGTGGGATACTTTATTGGAATATCAGGTGTCTTTATGAAAGGGAGTTTCTTCTTTCAACATAATCGGTATTTTTGTATCCTTTCTGTTTAGTTTTCTCTTTTACAATTATGCAAGCAAACGTTTTGTGTCAGGGCAAGGTATTTTACGAAACTTAGGCATTTCCATGATGTTAATATCCGGGAGTCCCGTTTTTCCGCTATCATTTTGATTCAATTTTATTTTTTGAACACACTGATTCTCTATCTTAACCTGTGTTGATTGTTCCCGTGGTTTGTTTTGTTGACTATAGGCTTTGCTTGCTGTCAAATGCACAAGATATTTTTACGTTCGGGTTATTTTCTGATAGGACAGAAGCTTTTTAGACCCTTACCACAAGAACAAAGCTTCTGAGAGAGTATTATGGTGTTCAAACATCTATCCTTAGTTGTTTGTATCGGGCTAAAGCTTTTTTAATATTATTATATTTTGTTGGGTTGTGAAAGATTATAAGAGGAGATGGACCAAACCACATCTGCGTCTGAGCATGTGGCATCAGCTAATCATTGACCAATATGGTTTGTTCTTACCCTTGTCTTTTGCATCACATTCCTTATTTCTAGGTATCTGATTAGTTATTTTGTGCTACCTAAGCTTCGTAATTCTTTAAAGTGGTGGTGTGTGGATCAGAGGCTGAATTGTGGAGTTCATTCGATCCTCACGTCCACCTTCTTTGTTAGGAGGTGAAGTCTTTTTAGACACCCATTCAATGTGTAGCAGATAAGGCTTGAACTTTGCTTTTATCACATTTCCCGCTTTATTGTTTGCAAGAATGTGCCATTTAGCTTCTATGTATATGTCTGATAATTTCGGGTTTGCAGCTGATGCAAGGCTAGTAATATGCTCAGTTAGTGTTATTTTCTGGGGACTTGTACTGCTTTTCCTTGCCAGGTATATTCCCTTTTGACTTGTGGCATAGTCCATGATTGTGCTTTTGTCGTGTCACAACGATTATTAAGGAACTTAATGGATCTGTGATTGACGGGGAGCTAAAAGGAGTTTCTAGTACTTCATTGTTTCTTTCGGCATACAGAGAGTAGGAGTTGAGTTTGTGTTGTTATTTGGTTATATATATATATATATATATATGTATGTATATATATATATATATATCTTGTTTATCGGACAGACGTGTGTAAGAAGTTTTTGCGTAGGAGGACGCTGCCTCTCCGAGAATCTCGTGCATAAACATGACGGACAACAGATTTTTATGATGTACAGCTCTTTGATCCACTGCTTCCCTTCCACAAGTTGTGTTTGTTTTACCGGGTTATATATTTTCTTCCTTTTTAAAGTTGATGTGTGGATTGCGGTAGGCTGCTAGTAATTGTTTGATTCTTGTAGCTTAGAGGAGCATCATTAAAGCGGACCTTTTGTCCATGGTTCTTCCAGTTTAATCCGAGTTGGTTAGTGGTGAGACAATCATCATATTACTTGGTTAGTGTTGGATCTATGTTAGGCTCAGCTCATATTTTGGATTTGTAGTTTTGTTTGCTTTACTGTGCTCATTTGTTCTTGTGCATTTCTCATTTCTCTCTAGCGAGCAGTCACTATTTAAGGATATCTTTCTATGATGGAAGGAGATGGGACTTCAGACAAACCTCATAGTGTTTGTAGCTGATGATTGGTTGGTATCATATTCGCTTTGTATGATTATTTGGATATTTTTTTATCCCGCATATCTTAGCTGTGTATCCCCTTTTATTTTGCGGTCTGCCATCTGTCCATGAATGTGCTTTTATGGTAGGGTAGAGCTAATTAAGGAATTGATGGATTGAACAAGGTGGAAGACTTAAACTAGGGAGTATCTAATGCCCGTTATTTTTATCAACACACAAATGTTAGACTTTGGATTTTGGTTATGATTTGGTTTCAAAGTTTGTATGCAGCACGGATATCAAAGAATCTAATGAATCTGCCGTTGATGTGGAGTTAGTCCCTGCTGAATGCTTCATAGTTCTCTTCAAGACACAGTTGTGGTGGTTCGGGGTGTTATTATTTGGTTTCACGTTTTTCTACATGCTACTTATGCATGCACTGTGTATGTAGGACAAGACCCGTTGAGTACGTTCCGTTGATTTACTGCTAGATTCTTATCCAATTCTATATTACTTGCAGTTGCCAATTGAGTTGTCTTTTACAATTGCATATGGACACTATTTGGGTCCCTACTATGTCAAGAGTATGGAGCCTTTTGTGTAAGTAATGTTTGGTTTTATTTGCTTTTACCACTACGTATGGATATGGTTTTTGAGGTAGGACAAGTAAGATTTCAGAAATTGGCTCTTGCGGATCACTTGGCACTTGCGGATCAATGGCGTCTCTTGTTTCAATTTACGTTTCGCTGTTCTACTACTATTTGTGTGATTTCTTTATCCTCGTCACTCTGATCAGTTCCAATTGGTGACAAGGGTTACTAAATTTATATGGATGAAGATCAAGGATGGTTCTTCCAATTAAGCTCTCTCCACAAAGTGGGTTTTGGCTACTATATCGTATTCTCCTCTGATGTGAAACATTTATGGATATTTTGGGAAGCTGAGCTATATTCAATTTATATTTCTAGATTTAGTTGTTTCTGTTTTGATGTTGGCCACGAGCTTATAGATCTCATTCTATGATAGGACAAGGTTCGTCGGGAAGCTTTATGGGTTTTGCAGTTGAGGAAGGTTTAGTATCATTCAGGATTAGTATAATTATTAAGGTAACTCTTTTGCTTTTATTTCTAGTGCATGCCTTTTGTCTTTTGGTCTAGCATGTGCCTATGGAGATGTTATTCTGGAAGGACAGGTGATTTAAGGTATGTTATTGACGGAAAGTTAAAAAGGTAGTTTCTAATGCTTTCATTTACTTCTTTGAGTATATATTTGTAGTGACCGGGGTTTATATTATTATTGGTTTCTAATGTGCCTATGGATATGTTATTGTGGAAGGACAAAGGTGCCTTAAGGTATGTCATTGACGGAAAGTTAAAAAGGTAGTTTCTAATGCTTTCATTATTTCTTTCACTATGCATTTGTACTGACTGGGGTATGATATTATTATTGGTTTCCTAGTGTACACACTGCTCATGTTTGGAGGACCGTGTGCGCTGATAAACCCATAAATTGGTTTGCTTGATTTTCAAATTTGGTGATTTCCTTTTCTTAAATAGCCGTTCAGAGCTAGGTTTCCTCTTTATATAGCCTTCTTTTATGATAGGACGTGGTTTCGTTGAGTATCTCAACTGGCACCTTTCCGGCTTTTCAAATTCAGGGAGTTTATTTGGGTAACGTTTATATGGCATTTCTCCTTTCTCTCTCTCTCTCTTGTATGTCAAAGTACGTTTATATGGCATTTCTTCTTTCTCCCTCTCTTTCTCTCTTGTATGTCAAAGTAGGTGACTACATAAATTTCACGAGGGTTGCCGTATGACTATTTGGGTAATGTTTCTCATTATTTATTTCAGTATTTTATTTGTTATGGAATTCAAAATTATAGTGTTTGCTTTACCTTTGTGTACTGCCATCTTATATGTTTTTGAACAGAGTTTGGTTGGATACCTTTTTGGGATGTCAGGTGTTTCAATACGAGGGGGTTTCTTTTTTCAGGCGAATGTTTTATGTGTCAGGGCAATGTATTTTGAGAAACTTGTTTATCACACATTTTGGAGATTTATATATATTTTGTTTGTCACACATAAGTGTATTTAAGAAGGTTTTGTTGTGTAGAACGCTTTTTGAGCATCTCATGGATAAGCAAATAGACAACACATTTGGATCCACTGCTTCTCCTTCCAAAAACTATGCTTGGTTTATTGGAGTATATATTTTCTCCATTTTCTTCAGTTGATATGTGGATTGTGGTAAGACTGCTAACAATTGTTTGTTCCTTGGCTAAAACGAGCAAACAAGGAGCAAACGCGAAGCAAACTCTTTGTCTATGGTTCGTCCAGTTTCATATGAGTCCGTTAGCGTTTAAACAATTATCATTGTACTATCGTTTAGTGTTGGATCTATGTTGGGCTCAGACAAATATTTCAGGAATCTGTTGGGAGGCTGAGCTATATTAAATTCGTGTTTCTAGATTTAGTTATTTCTGCAATGTAGTTGGCAACAAACTTATGGATCTCATCTGTGTTATAGGACGAAGTTCATTGGGGAACTTCATGGATTCTGCAGTTGACAAAGGGTTCATATCGTCTGATATTCAGAGTTGGGTTTTCTCTTTACCACTGATTTACTTTTCTTAAATTGATTTTCAGAGCTGGGTTCTCTTTTTATATAGCCTTCTTTCGTTGAGAATCTAGTTGGCTTCTCTCCGATTGGCCAAAATCAGACATTTGTCTGAAAATTTTGTTATTTATTTATTATTTTGAATCCTTTTATGCCACTTTGTTTAAACACTACATATGAATGCCTCCGGAAATATTGGCATGCTCGCTGGATGTCAGCCTTTGGGTTTTGCAGCTACTCTCTGTCCTTCATTTTCCTCTTTGCTTAACTAATATTTATAGGGATTGGCGCTGTGGTTTTGTCATATTGGCAGAGCAGTGATGAGATATCCAAGAGAACTGAAAAATGGACATCTATTGCAAATTAAATAAAACACCCAAGAGTTGCCAAGCAAGAAAAGTTCAGGCAAAACTATAGACGAAAAAGATGAAAATTGATTTTCTTGCATTGTAAAAAAAAACCATGTATTACATGTTTGGTTTTACATCTGTGCATAATTTCATTTTCAAGTTTTGGTAATTTGATTTTTATTTTCAAAAACTAATGGCTCGCCTGACCAGTGTCAATCAATCTCTTGCACTTAAATCATTAGTCAAATGACCATGTTTCTGATAAAAATAGAAGTGCATTTTAGGCCTCCTGCTATCAGAAGCTAACGTCTGATGATGAAGTTTAGAATTCGTTTTTCTTTACATCTTAACAAAATCGTAGCCATGCTCTTGGTAAAAGGAGTCAATTTTCAAGTTCGATTAACTACCTCAATTTTGAATTTTCAAGTTCGATTATCATAAAATTACTATTTCAATTTATTCAAAAAGGTTTCATGACGGCGTCACGCTTCATATCATCGATTTTTTTTTACCAAAATCAAATATTCTGATGTTTGAAATTTTGAATAACCATAATTTTCTCTTTTTGACTCTTTCCTTTTGATAAACTAATCAAATATTGTCAGGACAACCCCATATTATCAAGGTAAATCTAAAGGGATTTTCGAACAATGTCCTTCCATAATTTAATCTTTTATAAATGCAGTCACAACTACATCCTCTTTACATCTTGCTAAAAATTCATCTCACCCACAAACTAGAACATAGATTTTTAATATTGCATCTTTCTTATGATATAGATTCATTATAGAGTCAGATTTCTTGTATGATCTAATATCGACGAGACGATTACTAAAAAGCATGTCATAGGCCGCCAGAGTTATAAATTGTTATTTTAGGTAAATAATTGTGTTATCTTACATTTTTTTAGTTAGGCTTGGTTTATAAGCAGTTCACAAATTAGACATTTTAAGTCACGGTTCAGTATGACTTGTTGCATGACCTCTTATACTATTCAGAGGGGTTTGGTTTATTAACCAGATCGTGAAGGGCTCAGTATGACTTCTTCTATGGCCTCTAACACTTTTCAAATGGACTTGATTTATTAACTAGTTTGCTTATGCATCATTGGAGATGGCTTTTTTTTAGTAGCTTTCGTCGTTGTTTATATGCAGATGACTTGGCTTACGACCTTACTATAATGGAGATTCAGATC
The DNA here is from genome assembly GCA_036936605.1 of Limnanthes douglasii subsp. nivea. Classification (NCBI taxonomy): domain Eukaryota; kingdom Viridiplantae; phylum Streptophyta; class Magnoliopsida; order Brassicales; family Limnanthaceae; genus Limnanthes; species Limnanthes douglasii. The sequence continues at coordinate 239,801,308 of JAUPFV010000002.1, forward strand.
ATTGGCTTATAGCCTTCTCAATCATAAAGATGGAGATCATTTGGTGTTCTATCATGAAGATTACATGACGATCTATCATGGAGATTACCTGACATTCGATTACGGAGAAAGAGCGCATTTGGTTTATAGCCTTTTATTGTATGAGGATCACTTGATGTTCTATCATGAAGAATGTGAACATATGTCTTATAGACATGTTGTGTCTATTGTTTCATAGTTCTCCATATTGTTTGTGTGAATGATCAAATAAAGCACAAAACCAAGTACGTGGGCAATATTACATATAAAACAACATTGATGCAAATAGACAACACATATGCAAAAATACAACTAACAATATTACGTTTTCTTGCTTGTTATACATGTAGGCCAAAACTATTTCCCCCATAATTTGAAAAAAATCCCATGTTGTTATTTCCTCCATAAAGGAAAATACACATTTTTCTTTATACCCATTTTTTCTTAAAAAACCATTACCCTAACATACCATTACCCATTCACTACAACTAAACCCATTCTTCACAAAACAACAAAACCGATACCTTACAAATTGAAGAGAGAGAAAAAGCTTGGAGAAGAAAATCATTCTTCACAAAAGAGAGAGAAGCTTGGTGAAGAAAACCCATTCTTCACAAAACCATTCGAAGAGAGAAGATAGAAGGTTTCGAAAAGGTATGATTTTTTCATTTTTCTTTGGTTTTTCATTTTCGATTAGGGTTTGGTTTGGAAAAGTTTTATGCAATTTTTTAAATGCATCGAGCATGAGATTCCGAGTGGGCAACTCGGAATCACATGCTCGATGCATACAAAAAATTTCAGAAAACTTGATGCTGTAATTTTTTCTGAGATTTTATCGGAGGATCATACTAGTTTATCGGATGTTGTTGTTTGTTTATCGGATGATGTTTTTTTAATAGAATTATGTTTTTTTGTTTATCGGATGATGTTTTTTGTTATTCGGATGATGTTTTTAACGGGACAGAAAGTTTGCAACTGATTCCGAGTGGCCCTCTCGGAATCAGTTGCACATTTTTTTTGAAAACTTGCATTTGATTCCGAGTGGCCCACTCGGAATCAGTTGCAACTTGGTTCAAACTTGAGACAACTGATTCCGAGTGGCTCTCTCAGAATCAGATGCACATTTTTTTAAAAATTACACCTGTTTCCTAATGCCCGACTCGGAAATAGTTGTTTTTCTTTCATAATTGTAAAAATCGGGTTTAGCTGAAAAAAATAAGTTTCGAAATAGGTATTTTCAAGCTACGAAGTTGTAAAACGTAAAAACAAGCTTAAATTATCTTGTTTGTCGATTGAGTGTTGTTCTCCGGTTTTGTTTGAGTTTCTTCATTTTCCATGATTAATCTTCAATAAAATTGAAGTTCTTTGTTTTAGGGTTAATTTTAGAGGTAGAATCATATATCTTGGATTAAAGTTAGGTTAATGCTGTGTTTTTTCATATACGACTATCTATTAGATAAATGACATCTAGTGATAATTTTGAAATAAAAATAAGGGTAATTTGGTAAAAGCAAGTCACTAGTGTTTTTGAAAGTTTGAAAGATGGAGGAAATAAAAAATAGCATGAAGGAAATAGCTTTGGCCATACATGTATGCATGAAGATCTCTTTCCAAAAATAGTACACATTATAATGATGACTTGCAAACTGTAGCATCATTGTATATTTTTTTATTATTATGGTGTTTTATATCCCCACCATATACTTCCAAAATGTTTTCATCGCCACATTAATACATATACCATATCCTTTAACAATTCATATTTTCACGTTGTTTAAATCGCTGATTCCACTTTATTATCACTTATTCACTCTTAGCGTCACATGCTTTTCTATAATGTTATAACCTGTATTACTATACAAAATACTAGTATGTTGTACATGCATGTTTATATATAAAAACTTTGTATGCCAATACAATCTTATCATGCTATACTCTAATGTGTATTTCCCACCGATGACGCCACTAACGAATTTAGAAAATCCTTGGGTAAGCTTAGAAGCGGAAATGTTCATTGAAGAGGGTCTAAGTAAGAATTGTTTGTATGAAATGACTGTAGTAATTAAATACGTATTTTGTAGAGAGAGAAAAAGACAAAAGGAATAAATGTAGCAATAATTGACTAATCATTGATCATTTCCCCCAAAATGAAATGTCTTTTATATTGTACATGAGGTGGGTAGTAAACTTATATGATTACACCATTAAGGTGGATTTCTCACCCCACTCTTTTACTATTTACAGATAAGTTCTTGGGATATATTATTTAACCCCTCTACTTCTTATGTTTGCTTTACTTTGGTCCTTAATCACTAAATATGAAAACCTAGGCCTAATATTTGGCATAATTAACCTAGTGGTTACCTATATTTTTCTCCTCTTACCACTAGCTACCTTATAATTAAGCACAAAGTTACAATATTCTCTTTTGTCTATCTTGTGTGCGCCATGGAAGAAAAAAGTATGAAACTAATATTATAATTACAGGTATTCTAATATACATTGTTATAATGTTTCCTCCATATTTGTTCATTAATTGTTGTCCTTTTCATACTATAATGTAATATTGGATCTTATATTCTTCTTCACCAGTTACCGCATCATTATTTAGAAGAGACGACGATTTCGAAATAAATATAGAGATAAATACTATAAATAAAGAAAATGAATTGCATGCTATTAGATACATAGTGAGCAAGATGTTCCTGCCATGTTTGTCATCGGCGCCGGGAACCACGTGTGTAGACAATGTTACCGTATAAATATTTGTCGAACATCTGGAATGAATCTTCTTCAAATTCAAGGTATCGAAGGTTATTAGACAGATATGAAGGGATAATTGACGCTTAAATTGAAAAAACGATGGTAATTTATTGTATTTGATTTTACAGAAGAAAAGCTTTGATTTTCAAGAGGAAGGTGGAGAGTCTTATTTGTTGGTAGTGAAAGAGATGGCTAGTACACATAATTGTCATAACCTTTATATTCTAGCAGATGTCTTCACATCTAAGTTACGACCTAAGCTCCACCATAATATTTTCCAAAAGTTTCTACCTATATATATATATAAATATATATATATATATATATATATATATCTTCTGCGATCCATCTTTGGTCTATATAATCATTTGGCAGTATCTCGGTTGGCGAGTTACTTCTAGACTACACCAAAAATTATCCAGTTAGGTTTATAATAACTTTAAAATATGTTGCACCAAATATTATATTTTTTTAGAGACCAACTCACCTGCATCCGAGACTTGAGTAAGTCTTATACAGTTCGTTAGCATTAAAATAAACAATATATTGGTTAGAGCATCTGAAATATTTTATTTGCTAATAATATTAATAACATTCACTCTCTCTATCCACCAAGTCTGATGATGTGAAACTTAATATCTATGTGTTTAGTTTTCTCATGGAACTTTATATTATTTGTTAAATGAAAAGCACTATCATTATCACAGAACAAAATTGCATCTTGCTCCATACCAGTGACTTCACTCAACAATTCCTCGAGCCAAATAACTTCCTTCATGGATTCTGTAGCAACCATATATTCTAATTCCTTAGATGATAGCAATGACCTTTTGTATATAATACTTCAAACTGACTATTTCATTAGATAAATCATAATTATTTACATCGCTAAAACCATACCTCTGCGATTGTTTGCTTGGTCTCCGTGCTTTATCCCTCGCTAATTGATAATTTTGAATATCATGGTGCTACACATCTTGATTATCAAAATAACCTGGAATACTAGACCATCAGTCATCTACAGACTCATGTAGTGATTAAACTTTCTCTATATGAGACGAAGCTGGAGCAGGTCCAAGCGTCTCTCGTTTTACACTATAGACCAGTCAAGTATTATGTTTAGTCTTCACTGCCTTCTTCAATGCGATATCCTCTTTATTGAAAATCACTTCCTCATTTATCACAACCTTCTGACGTCCAGGTTCAAAGAACCACAACCTATACCATTTTACTCTTTCTAGATAGTCGAGGACCTCACTTTCTGAACTGTAATATTATCCAGGAACCTATGTTTGCTAAGTTCAATAAATCCATTTTTCATGAACATGCCCCAACCTAAGATGGAAAAACATGGTTGAGTCTTTCTCCACACTAGAAACCCCTATACCACTATAGAGTCCTCAAGAACTAACACCCCGTTAGTCCTATATGCTTTCATAACAAACAGAGAGTCTTGCAAGATCATAAGTCTGTCATCTATACCTTTATAGGTAAACCCTTCCTCATATAACATCCCAACAAACATAAAATTACGTTTAACTTTGGGTACATAACTTACATTTTTAATTAATTTCTCAAGATCTCTAGATAACTTGAGCCAAATAGTTCTTATATTTTTGACAGCACATGATTCATCATTCCCAAAGATGACCCTTCCACCTTCAAATAATATCAAGGGTCAAAATAATATATATTGGAAGTCATGCGTAATAGTACGCTCAAATACAACATATATTTATCGTTGTACGTGCAAGAATAAACAATTATTAACCCAATAACATACTCACAATCATTAGATACCATTGTACCTTCTCCGTTTTTGGTCTTTAGATTTTTGTTGCCCTTTCCTTTCTATGGGATGTCCTTACTGATATGCTCTTTCTTATTACATACCAAACATATTAATTTTAAGCTAGTCGCAATCCCCTCAGACTTATACCGAGAGTTTTCTCTATTTTGTTTAAATATTCTTTTCCTGACTTTGATCTCACATTCAATTTTTGCCCTTCAGAGTCACTTTCCAAACGAGTATTCTTATGAAGATATTTAGAGTTCAAAGAGCTCTACACGTCGGCCACTGTAAGAGAGTCTTTTCCATGGGGTATGATGTCCAAAAAGTATTTGTACAACTTTGGAAGAGAGCTTATCAAGATAATTATTTAGTCCTCTTTCTTCACCTTTAGACCAACTACATTCAAGTCAAGTGAGATTATGTTATAGTCGTCTAGGTGCCTTCAAGTCTATTTTTATCATCCATATGCAGCGTGTATAGTGTTTGTTGAGATACAATATATTTGCTAGAGATTTCTTCATGTAAATCATCTCCAACCAATTCCATATCCCAAATACCATAGGTTCTTCAGAAACCATATGCAGTATGAGGATGTTATGGGCTTTATATAATACCATGATATCAACTTGTGTAGATTTCTTATCGATATAAACATACATTCCTTTATGTAATAAAAAAGCCTTAACTTTAATTCTTAGAGGTTAAAATCATTCGATAGGCTAAGCTTCACCGAACTCATCTTTTGTGGCTGGTTCAGTTTCCTGGTGAGATCTTTCTCTCCAGCCTTAAGATCGTTAATCAATCTAGTTTGTCTTCTTTGTTTTTTTATGGTCGCCGAAAAATTTATGGATAAGTCATTCATCCAAAGATAAAACTTTCAACATGTTCAATGGTAACAAAAAAATAAAATAAAACCTAAAGAAAACCAATCTCAAAAGATAATATATAACATGGTCCAGATTGTGAAAATGATCATGCGTCCACGAAAAAAATAATCTATTTTTATTATCAAAGAAGTATACTTTCCAAATACAAATGGTGCAATCACTCTCTGTTACAAAACTATAACAGTTTACAAAGATAACATGACTCATAAAACTCTATATTTAGTTTTTATCTCTCACCTTACTTCACGCTCTAAAAGACCAACATCTGTTCTTCGTACTTTAGAGAATAACTAGAATTGCAATCACTACACCTTCAATCGACTGTATAATCGTTCCACTTTGATTTTTGTTTTTTCTTCAATTTATATGGTTATAATTAAAATCCATAAATTCACTACAAATTAGGCGGTTTAGATAAAACCTTAATACTCCAGATATTACATTTAAATTACTTTTAATCGACGCATATAATAAAACCATAATATAATAAAAGCTTCAGGTTAAATCCTTTTAATCAAAGACTACAATAAAACCCCAATATAATAGATATTTCAGATTAAATCTCTTAATCAATGACTGAGAATATAATCATACGTAAAGGCCCATATTCAGGAAGGCCAGTTCGAAATAAGAACAAAAATCATCAATATTTAAGCTTCAACCTAGGTAGCTTCAACAAATTTCTTTGGTACAATTCTACGACCACTTGACCACATGCTTTGGCCCATTCTACTGCAAAACCTTCAGCTCATTCTCTATGGAAACAATCGTTGGTTCAATATTTTCTCATTTGTCTCAATAACCACAAGTCTCGATAGCTTGTCTAAGCCCCTGAGAATAAGATTGCCTCCAACTATTATCCATGCACCACAACCTTGGTAGCAGTTAACTCTAAAGTTTTCTTTCAAAGAGCCTCATATTGAAGCCGTTCATCTTACCAAAATGGATTTTAATATTGTACACTTGTTTTCTTAAATGGGATGGTAACAATTTCCAATAAATCTTACATGTTTGCTTGCATATCCTCTATATCGAGAGCTTTTCTTTTAATTTAACTACTCGTACCTCAGTATCTTTTTTTACTTCATTCTCAAAGGCAAACTATTGGCTCATATCTATGGGGAACCTGTTATTGGTGGATGAATCATTCCTCTACTTTGACCTATTTTTACTTAATATGTCTTTAATCCTCAAGCGACTCTACTTTCATGTCCAATAATGAACCTATTTTCTACAAGTTTCCTATCTATGAGATACATTCTTAAAGATTTGGTTAGTCTGATGGTTTTGTAAAAAACCACGACCTCTGATAATGCTTTAGAGAACTCGCTTGATTGAAGCTAGAAAATGGTTGGATTTTCTTGTAAGACCACCCAAACGATGGATTTCGATACTTTGAAAAGAGACGATGAGGTTAACTAGTGCGTTTTCTGTTAGGGATACTTGTTCATATTAGATTTATGCAAACTTAGAGGCTTCAGCTTATACTTTCCGTAGGTAGAGAGTAAGAGTGATTTTTTTTCTTTTGGCTTAGCCCAAAGTATGGTTGATTACCAACTTGTTAACTGGTGAAGATCTTTACATGTCAAGTCTCACAGATATGGTTGAGTTGAGCCTTGCTATTACTGCTTCTTATTTGACATAGTTGATCAAGGTAATGAACCCAAACGTGATTGAATTGTACAGAGGATCCCATGAAGAGGATGTTAGTTGTACACTTCCTTTAGAGACTTTCTTATTTGAGCCCAAATCGGTCCAGACTATCTATATAGATTCAGGATTATCCTCTTAAGGATCTGGCCTTTCAAATTAGAGTTTACCATAGAATTTTGCCAGATTTTGGGCCTTGATGCCAGTCTATGGTTTGAATATGATGTCAAAATAATTAATATTAATTGACCAATTATTCAGAGATATCGTGCTTTTGAAGAATATTTCATATATGGAAATTAGTTCTTAAAATGATTTTTTATGGCCTTATAGATATATTTTCATATATTTAGTAGGCACCACAAGAGGTAGTACAAGATTCTCAAATTTTAAGTACTAAATTTTGGCATAGATAAGAGAATAACTGATATAATAAATGACTATACAAGTGATCCATTATTCCATAACTAAGACTACAATAACAACATGATATAAAAATCCTAAATATAAATGGAGAATTTCACATGAGTTCAGCCAGATTAGAAATTTGAGAGAAGCTAAGTACTCTTTGATTTTTATGAATGGGTCATTGTATTATAGGTTCCAATTGAATCATTTGACTCCATTCAAAATTTGGAAAAAAAGAGGGCACTAATCAAATGATCTGGATATAAATCGATTAAGAGGATCCAACATTCATGTGAGGGTCTAAAACCCATTTATGTATCATGACGACTCTATAGATGCTAGATTAGACAAGTACTTGGTGTATACTTCGATTCCCCTATCACTATCTAAATAACCCAAATATTTTATTAAGTGAACTCTGAAGGTTGACTTTCTTAGATTTAGCTTCAAGTTGACTACCAAGAGGTTTTTGAAAGTATTTTCCTAAGTGGACTATGAAGGTTGAATTTTCTAGATTTAGCTTCAAGTTGACTTTTCTTGTGCATCAAATCTTGTATTACGGACTTGTGACCAACCTATTGTTGATATATGCTTGTATTATTTTTCTAATTTTATTAGAGAACTCCTTATTTACCAACTTCTCATAGGATGCACGTATATGTTTTAAGACCAAATAGTATAACCATGTAGAGTGCAACCTTCATTCAATCATGACGGTTGTCTATTATTTATTATCCGGATATATTTTAATAAGCTTTTACCCTTAATGTACATCCATAAATGGAAACATTTTAGTTCTTGATGCGTCACACCAATTGGTCATTACATGAGATCGAGAATAAGTCCGTTGAGCATGATCCATTGAGATCAACATCGTCCATTTGAATTTTCCATTTCCATTTTATTTTGGGCCAAACTCGAGTTTGCAGTCCAGACATGGTAAATAGCTTCCATATTATAGACAATTTGGCTTAGTCGATTGACTTCAGGTATGATGGCTTTAACTTTCTCATGGGAGAAGGGTTTGCGTATTTTCTTTATCAACATGAAATTATTGGTTACTGAAAACTTGTGGCACGCTACCAAAACAATTACTTGCGTGACATCATGCACAAACCAATAAAAACATCCAAATTACTTGGATAAAAAGGTTAGTAAATATGTCCGAAAGAATCCCATATATGTCATACCCAATGCATACTATTGCTTTGAGTGTTATTTCTTCTCGCGCATCCTTTGGTTCCAGCATACCATGGGATGGTGGAGGGCTCCTTAGGATCATCTATATAGTCTAATATTATGAAGGCCCTAGTTAATATCTATTTTCTAAGAGTGAGGGAAATATTGTATCATTATCTTATTATGTGTTGATTATTGTAAATTAATATGATTCGTTGAAAATTAGATATTGCAAGCAATGATGCACGATAGATACAATGGTGTGCATCTGGTTGATCAATGGGCGTACAAGGATAACATTTTACCATGGAAGACCATCCACCACCATAAAAGGAACTACACATTTGTTTTGAACTACTGTTATTCCAAGACAACATCCAACCTGAGTTCACTAAATATCGGATCTCAAACCCTGTAAAACTAGTTAAGATTATTTTGGAAGGATCTTGTAGTCCGATGCATTAAAATTGATCGTAACTCTTATTGAAAATGATATTGTCTCAGCTTTATATATTGATCATTTCTTCAAACTCGACAATCTCATTGATAATGATTACTGAATCTTCGTGTGAACCTACTACCCTATTTAAGTCGTCATAAAGAAATATGGTGGAGGGGTAAATGTCTCTATAAAGGTGGGTCGAATTCTAGCTAATCTATTGAACTTCAATATCAATAACGTGTTACTTTTATAAAGAAATCGTAATCTTGAAAATCGTGTTCATTCTAGCTACCACATATCCATATGTATCAAAATCCAATTATTAGTCGCGGGCTTCATATATAGTTAATATGTTTACCACTAAGGCACCAGATCTTGGGGTATTGTTTGTGGGGGTTACGACTTGGGTTGATGGCTAAGTTGCTGATTTATTTCTAGATTGAGAGAGAGGAAGATGAGCGTGAAGTGTATCTTTGGCTCAAGCATAGAATTGCTATACTTTCAATGAGTTTGATATATTGGGTGTCCAAACCCTGTTGAGTAAAAAACCTTTAATAGGTTTTCTGTTATCATTTTGGTTATTTTTGTTCGCTTGGAGTGATCATCGATGTGATTGTTGAGAAAGTTTAGAGTTGTTTGGTCTGGAGCAACGAAAATGGTTTTAGGCTGGCACATAATCTAAGTGAGTTTGGCCTTTTAGGAATTCTCACACTTATTGTTTCTTCAACCTTGAAACGTTCCTCGAACTGGGCTAAGAGTTGGGCAAAGATCATAGTCTTGCGCTTCATAATGTCTTCATCATAAAGAAAATGGATAATGCATTGCCTATATGTGACATATATCACCAAATCATTACAGATTTCCAACATATACTTCATTTTAACGAACCTTTTTTGTAATACCATAAGATTTAATTATGATCCTCATTGGAGTGGATGTTGGAATCCCCATCTTCTCATATTATCGTATCCCCTCGTTAAACTGATCTCTAAATGATATCCATAGTACTTTAAAGTTATGTATTGAGCCCATAGTTAATTATTTGGACCATATTAATGTGATACCTAAAACAATATAAAAAACCTATCATCACCGCCGAACCACAACATTAATCTTGCAGTTATTAGATATGTTGCTCGGGGTCACTTGTTCTATCGTACTTATCCATATTGTATTGATTAAAAATGAAAGTTAGATTTCCTACCAATATTTATGGTGTTAAAGAGGACACAACAAAGTTATAACTCATGTTGACATTCCCTAGATCTCCGGGTTGACCAAAACGATATGCAGCTAGCATTTCCTAGGCTATTGCGGTCTTAATGAGGACGTCCCAAAGTTGAATTTTGGGTTCGAAAAAATTGTTGGATAGCTCGGGTGACCCTTTGTTGCTCTTGTATCAGGCTCGGTTCAGATTGATGCATTACTTTGGTGATGTTTAATAAGAGTTCGGATCCTAGAAGTAGAATGGTAGCGCCTGTAATAATGGTGTTCAATCTGTCATACTGATACCTTTTCTAAATCAACCTCTAGATCATATGGCCCTCCGAACCTCTTCTCTGGGACGATACACGGTGTCCTATCGTTATGGTTACCGATCATGAGGAGTATAATACAGTCGTACTAAGGAAGCTGAAGCGTCATCACCTTTATTGCAGTCATCCTGATGGTAGAGATGGTGAATTTATGATATGCAACTCCTATTTAACCTCTTAAGTGCAACAAAATCAGACAACTAAAGGTTTTTTAAGCGTCCACCATTTTCTATACGAACTTCCTCTGTATAGATTTGTTACCGATTATTCATTTGTTCTCTCATCGCTGTAATTGGATTTAATTCAACCTTAGCAACTGGAATATCGGGTTTAGTCGTTGAGTGATTTGACGAAATACTAATAAAAAAGGTTTTGAGTATTGTAGGAACTTTCGTTCCCACCGATGACGCAATGAAAATGTCAAAACATGTTCGGTCGGATTAAACGAGCCTAACTAGTATGTTTAGATGAATTTAGAGTTGTTTTAGGATGGTAAAGAAAGAGTACAAAGAAAGTGAATCCTATAGAATGATAAAAGTTTGATTCTGAGCTCATATTTTAAAGTTTTTATTTACAAATTTTTATTTCATGGGGTCATAAATCAAGCGAAGAAGATTTGGTGTAAATATTTTTCTTCCTAAACTAAGGCTAACAATATAATAATTTCACCAATTCTTCCCTTTACTTGAGGAGGAAAGCATATTTTATTTTATTCAAACTCATACTTAATTGATACTGATATGTGCCACTAATTTGTTTTTTCCTTTTGTTGATTAAGGTTTGACTAATTTACATATTTCACCTTTGTCAAAAATTTAATATATCTTTACCACACGCGTTAAATAACTATTTAACCCCAACAAAATATAGTATATCAAGTCTAATAATTACCTACATATTTAAACATTTTTATAAGGTTTTAATTCATTTTCAAGTTTAAATAAAATTTATATATAAATATTTGGTTTTAACTATTTTTAGTCATGTTTTGTCATATATTGCATGACTATCATTTTCAAACAAAGATATTCATTTGAACTTAACGAATTTACCGGACTTGTACACGAATAGAATATGAACATAGCCAAAAAAATCACACTAAACCCTTAATTTTAGTTTATGTCAAGAACATGCACAAGAATTGTAATAGTTATTTTTTTCCATTTATGAAAAATTCGGAGTTCTACGTTTTCTAATTTGGACTTGTTAGTGTTACTCATTTCTATTTATTTCGTGATTGTGCTTTTTTTATTAATTTGAATAGAATTTGTTTATGAATAAAGTGAATAGAGACACATATATCATACCACCATCCTAAAATTTTATCTTTTATGTCGTATTACTATTTTCGTCAAACATATTAATACTCTCAATTTTTTTTACAAAAAATACACTGTCTATTAAAATAAACGAGATTTTCGCAACAAAAACAATATAACGTAACTAGAAATTTTTGTTATGAGGCAGAAAAAAGAATATTATATTATTATATACATAAATAATTAATACAAAGAAATCAATAATAACGGAATAAAAAACCATGTGTTATAGCACATTAGTTCCTCCCTGATTCCATTTGATCCAAGACTCAGGCAGAGTTGTGTAGAGGTATCGATGTAAATGCATTGCCGTTTTGTCTTTCCTGCGAATCCACTCCTCCAGCCTCGACATGAATCGCATTCATTTGTTGTATAGAAGCTGACCGAGAACGAGTTTCCTCAACTGCTTTGAAATATGCATACGGTCCCCAACCTGAATACAATGATACACGATGCTTAGACACAAACATTTTGATTCTTAAGACAGACAAACCTTAAATACGATGACTCATTAGATGTTACCTTCTTCGTGGTAAGGATTGGGAAAGAATTGCCGATAGCAGAATGCGGCTACAGTTAGCCCTGTAAGAAGTAGTCATTTGTGAGAAAATGAATAGGTTTATGTCCAAAATAGTGGTTGAACAGAAACATACCAATAAGACCACCAGTGAAAACATCTTGCCAATGGTGCCAATAATCATCAACCCGAGAGATGCCTACCAAACAGGCAGTGAGTATAGGTAGGATGACGAGACATAGTTTCGCAACATGTCCTTTCTGATCAAATGCCTTGATTTTTCCTGACAAGTAAAGCGAAAGAAAACCTAATCCCGCGAATGACCCTGCATTTCACCCGAAATTTCAAAAATTAGTCAGCAGAATTTAGCAACTTTACACCGCAAGCATTCGAAGACTCATCATTTGTATCAACAAGGGTAGCTAAAGTTACTTGTTTAACTTTTATCATAAGAAATGTAACATAGTTGAATCTTGAAAATGCGAAAAATCGTAAGATTTTGTGTAGCTTACATGAAGTATGACCGCTTGGAAAACTCTTATGTCCCTCCTTTATTTCGTTCTTATCACCATGACATAACACGCCTCCTAGTGCATCATATACCTGCAAAAAAAAGAAACTATTATTAGAATGAGTACTCGAATTTGCTCATTCTAAAAAACATTTAGAGATGTTGGATATACTAACAAGAACAAATCACCAGAAGTGAAGTAAATACAACTTCACACAAGATAAAGAAAGGATAGAGTAAACATACTTCCACTCCGTCAGGAAAGCATCGCCAGAAGAAATTCGGCCGAGGACGGCCAGTAGCGTTCTTGATTGCATCGGTGATTACCCCAGTTATCAAAACAGCAAATAACAGTCCTGTAGTAATAGATCACTAACTTGTGTCACACTCACTGTATTGATTTTTAAATAAACTCAAAACTCTATAGAGCCAAATTTACCTAGAATGCTGTGGTGCAGATCATAGACACACTTCCTTCGAATATACACGAAAATGAAAACCGCAATGGGCAACAATACTGCATATATCTGATCATCAAACCAAAACACAAAGAAAAAACCATGTCAAAAGAACAACTTTAGCATAGAGAGCTAGCTTTTTTTAGTCGTGGGTGATTGAACATACCGGCACAGACCAGACAGGAATAGTGTTGTTTTGAAAAGGGTATTTGAGATCGTCCATCAAATCCTTTGATACGAAGCGGTAAAAGGGAGGTGTGATGAAAAGAACGACCTCAACCATAATAAGAAGCAACAATATAAGCCAGTCATGCTTGTGATCCCAAGCAAGTTTTCCTCCATGACTTTTTATAGTGTGATTGTCGCCGCCCAAATGAATATTTCTGCTGCTTGGCTGATTCTGCTGCAAATACAAATAAATCCGAAAAAACGTAAAAAAATTGCATTGCATAAAGTAGGATTATCCAACTGATTCGGGTAAACAATATTAGATCAAGATTACTTCTTCGTTAAGCATTGGGTGCTCCATTTCTCCTTTAATTCTCTTGTTTACTAACAATATTTTGGAACAAAATGATAGTAGATTATACATGTATTGTGCACCTAAATGAAAGATTTAACCACTTGTTCTACCATAAGAAAAAAAAACTATATTAATCTTAATTTAATTTGATTTAGATCTATAAAGAGAGTGGGTTAGATCAAATCATGCAGGCCACTTTCAATAACCATGTTGAATTTCAAGAACTAAACTATATGTTACAGAACATTGACAACCAATACCATAAATCTACAACTATGTTACATGTTTTACAAACAGTTGACTTCTCTCAAACTAAAATATTAATAAATACCAAATAAATAAGTTCCACTTGTACATATATGTACATAAGATTATAACTTCTCCACCAGACAAAAAATTAGATGATTATTGCTAATAAGAAAACAAATATGAAAAGAAAAGTTGGTGTCCGAACCTGAGACGACCCTGAGAATTTCAGAAAAGAGAACAAAGATTTCCACGCCATGGATGAACAAACAAAGCGGTTCAACCAATTTGATTTAAAATCGAAGTGGTGATATGAGTGATGATTAAGACCCTGTGTTTGGGTGAGCCTTATACGCCAAAATCAGCAATTGAAAACAGAAGTAGAAATAACGCAGAAGCAAGAAACTGCTTCAAACAAAAGATTGTTATGAGAAGTTCAGTACTTTTTCTCTATGAAGGTTTTGTTTTTATCTAACTGGCGATAAAGTGTTTTGAAATTCTCCAAGCAATTCTTTATCGTACCGGTGACCGACGGTTAAGCTAACTGCAGAGAGAGAAGGATTCCATTAAGGCACAACCGCTTTTGGGGGGAGGCAGTTGATTAACTTATAATAATGAGAACGACAGAGTTTATATGACATATACATAGAAAACAGAGTATTGACAAGTCCAACTTGAAGAATTGGCCGTCTCTCGGACACAACGGTGAACTATCGTGTGGGACCGACACGGTTCGCAACTTGAGTTTTAGTGGTCGGAACCAAAGACAAATTTGGTCCTCAAAGTTATGACATTGTTTATTTCTCACGACGAGTAATCTAATTATTTGACCAGTCAACGCTTTCCAAAATTTATATTTTTTTTAAAGCAAAAAATTATATCAAAATTGAGGAGCGAAATACAAGCCTGCTGGTCCAGACCCATTACACTTCAAAAATGAAATTACAGCAAAAAAACAAAATGATAGCGGGAAATGAAATTAGGAAATTGGCGTCTGTGGGCCACCGAAATCCAACTCTCCGATGAGGATACCTTAACTTACTTTGGACCGAAGCTCTTAGGACGAAAGTGAGATCAAAATTGATTTTGCTCGAATGTTATCAGAAGAATTTTCATGGAAATGGGAAACAAGCTTTTTGGTAATCTCTGATTTTGTGGTGCAACTTGTGATTTCTTTGTCAGAATGGATATTAATGTTTAATTTTTTTTTTAATAAAAATATTAAATTAAAATAAAATAGTTCATATATGAACACATGGCATATTCTTAGGAGATACAAAAATTTATAATAAGTCAACACAAAGAAAATGTGAGAAAAAATAGGTGGAGGGAGAAGTTTAACTATAGGATAAAGACATATTTTATCAAATAGAGGATCCAATAAACAAGCAACAACAGTCAAAGAAATACAATGGGGAGCTCCCCGAACAATTCGAGCGAGAAACGAAGGAGTTGAAAAAAAAAGTAAGTTAGTAAGGGT
This sequence comes from Limnanthes douglasii subsp. nivea, assembly GCA_036936605.1. Taxonomy (NCBI): domain Eukaryota; kingdom Viridiplantae; phylum Streptophyta; class Magnoliopsida; order Brassicales; family Limnanthaceae; genus Limnanthes; species Limnanthes douglasii. The sequence continues at coordinate 239,817,036 of JAUPFV010000002.1, forward strand.
TTACATAGGCCAGCGAATCTTGGTGCCATGGTATCTAAATCGAAGATCTGAGAAGATTCGGTTAGAAACCAGAGAGGCAATGAGAAGAGGGGAACCAACCAATGACTCTTGAGTTCCTCTCACGCCAGATGTGGTAGATAACCGCGTCGAAACAAGTGTGCCAAATATGATAGTTTCGAGAATGAGACCAATTTGATGCCTCTTCGATCCAAGATTGCCAATAAGGGGCGAAAATAGAAAAACGCAGCTTAGAAGTTGCAAAGTTCCAAAGACTCTTAGAAAAGCTATAATCATAGAGTATATGAGAGATAGTTTCTGAGTGAGGTGCATAAGATACAACCCGACGAGCCAAGAGATGAAAGAGTGACGAGGAATGTTATATTTATTCCATACTAACCCGGCCCACCCAACAATGGGGGCGGGCATACTAATGGCGTTGTACGTGTCCTTGATAATGGAGGTAGGAATTCCACCCTTTACAGTCCAGAAGGGAATATCGTTGGAAATAATGTTGGGTGGAGGAAGAGTAAGAATGAGGTTGTTGATCTCTTGAAGATTTAAGTGATTCATTGCAGGAGCCGACCTCAGGTTGGGTGGGGAGGGGGGGGGGGGGGGCAGTTCCATTGCTCGTCGAGGATAATGTCAGCCACCTTAAGGTTTTTACCAAGCCTAGAGTCATTGATACTACTAGAGCCATAGTGGTTAACCAATGAGGTAGAAAGAAGCCAATGTCATACCAAAAAGAGGTATTCTGACCATTACCAATAGCAATAGCAACTCTAAACAAGTTGCTAGCAATATAACGAAGACAAAGCATTTTCCTCTAAGCCCATGACGGGGAAGAGTCAAGACTAAGGTCTAAAAAATTATGGTTTTTAATTTCTTCTAGCTTAATCAATTCACTCCATATATAATGCTTATTATTACTTATAATAGACCGTCTGATTCCAGGTTTTAAGGTCTAGAATCCCAAGGTCGCTCTCTCTTGTGGGAGTGGTGATACTGGTCCAGGAAACTTTGGCACCGTAAATTTTCATAGCAGGGCCATACCAAAGGAAACAACCAAGATACTGGGTCAGCTCATTAAGAATACTAGAAGGGAGGATGAAGATAGAAGACCAGTAAACTTGGCCAGCAAATAAGATAGACTTAATGAGCTGAAGTCTGCCAGCATAAGAGAGGTGCTTAGAAGTCTAATAATCAATGCTTTAAGTAATTTTATGAAGGAGAGGACGACACTCCGCGTGTGAGAGACGACCGGTGAGAATGGGGACACCAAGATATTTGACATGAAGATATCTTTCACCAAAGTTCAGGATGCGAGGAGCTCAGAGCGAAGGGAGCTATCCATGCAAGAGAAGAAAATTTGACTTTTGAATGGATTAACCTTGATTCCAGAAAAGGAGTAAAAGTCATCAAGGCCATCTTTGATGAGACGGAGGGAAGTGGCGTCTACATGGCAAAAGATCATGAGATCGTTAGCAAAGCAGATATTTGTGATTTTAAGCTTATGACATTTCCAGTGAAACCGAAAATTAGTGTCATTACCTTTCTCCTTGAGAATGCTGGAGAGGACTTGCATAACAAGAACAAAAAGGAATGGAGAGAGCGGGTCACCTTGCCTTAGACCTTTTCTACCTTAATAATTACCATGAGGGTCCCCATTAATGATAATGTTGTAGGATGGGGAAGAAATGCATTTGATGATCCAGTTGATCATCATGTCATGGATATGTATCATGACAAGAATATCCAGGATGAGGTGCCAACAGACGTTATCAAAGGATTTTATAAGATCAATCTTAATCACAACCTTTTTACATCCTTTGATGGAGTTGTAACCCCTTAACAACTCTTGGGAAATGAGGATGTTATCAAATATATTCCTGCCAGTTATAAAAGCAGATTGGGATGAGTCAACCATGTAAGAAAATGAGTCTTTAATTCTATTGGCAAGAATTTTGGAGATAATTTTATAGACCACATTGCAAATAACGATGTGTCTAAATTCATCAGCAGAAGATTGGGAATCTTTTTTAGGGATGAGAGCAATGAAAGTAGAATTCCAGGTGGGGTCTAGGGTACCAGAGCTGAAAAAATCGAGGACCTCATTACAAATATCGGGGCCCATGATATTCCAAGCGGCCTTAAAGAAACTAGAGTTAAAACCATCCATACCAACAAATTTGTTAATGTCAATACTAAATAAGGCAGACATGATTTCGTCGTAAGTGACCTCACGAGTCATTAAGTCTTTATTAAAGTTGGAGACCTTAGAGGAGAGGAGGGGAGAGAGTCTCTCTAGACTAGGGTAGTCAGGGGGGGTGTTTGGTTCTAAGTAAATCCATGAAATAGTTCACGATTACCTTAGAAACCCTAGCTGGAGAGGAAACCGAAACCTTTGGTCGTCATTGATGGAGATTGTTTTATTATAGAAAAGACGGGTCTTGATACTATTATGGAAGAATTTGGTATTCCTGTCTCCAAGCTTGATCCAGTTATCTCTGGATTTTTTCATGAGAAAGGATTCTTCAGCGTGGTTGAGGAAACTATAAGACTCAGAAGCCTCAATCTCCTTGGAAATAAGGTCAGGGTTAAGAGGATTTTGGGCAAGGTTGGATTGGGCTCAGAAGAGGGTATCTTGAGCATCAAAAACCCTGGTATTGATGACATTATAATCCTTACAGTTGAGATATGAGAGCTCATGTTAAAACCTGTTGGGCTTCATGGAGACAAGATTCATTCCAATAGCATTGCAGGACAGATTACAACTGTTGGAAATGATAGTTTTAAAAAGAGAGTAAGATTGCCACATATTAAAGAATTTGAAAGGCTTCTTCTTGTTTTCACAGGGGGATCCCAGGTTTAGGGTGACAACGGTGTGATTAGAGGAGCCGAGGAAACCAAAATGAGCAAAGAACATTGGAAATTGGTCATCCTAGTCTGGGTTGATTATGACACAATCAATTTTGGAAAAGCTAGACATTTGGCCTTACACTGGATGAATTGAGGGTATTGGGACAATCTAGTGACAGTAATGACACTAGGGTTCCAAATAATCCAAATCTTACCGAGAGGGTGAGTAGAGTGATTAGTAATGTAATGCCAAAAAGGGGGTCATAGTTCTGATAATGGAGTCAACTTTATAATTTTGGACTTGACAGGGAAATACTATTACTGATAATGAAATCAGTAATGTCTTTTTTCCTAAGAGGATCATTAAGACTCCTCACATTCCAATAATCAATAATCATAAAGAAAAACTTACAAAGAGTCAGGTGATGGTCCTAACGGAGGACAAATCCAAAATACCATGGGTCAGATCTCCGGAATGACGAAGTTTCTTAGAAGGTGAAACCACTACCTCACCACTGACAGCCTCTTTGACTTCCTCTAGATAAGCGAAACGATGTCTAAAATCCAAATTGGGGGCAGCCTCAGGCGGATCAAATTTTTTAAAGTACGAAGACTCACCCTGGAAACTAAAAACAATATCATCGAGACTTCCCACCAGCATGAATACGATAAAATGGTAGTCCTTTTTAAAACAAATTATAAAAAACAGATTAATACAATAATAAACTCATAAATATATTATTTAAAATCAACTAAAATAATTTAATAGATTTGATAAAGCCATAAACCCGCGACTTTAAGTCCATTAAATTATTTTTGATAGGATTGATAAGACTGGTGGGTCCCCTAAAATTAGGAAACTTGACCAACCCGTGAAAATAAGTTAAAATCTTTTTAACTATACACAGAAATCTCTCTGAACTCATTTTAGCAAAGCTATGTAGACTTGGGAATAAGGTAACCGGTTTGAGAAAGAGAATATGACCGTATATGTCGATGAAATCCAACCGATGAAACAGAGCACCTTGGGACCAAATATTTTGAAGACTCGAAAGGCATAAAAATGGCTCGCCGTGGTTCTACAAAAAGTGGCCTTGATGGAAGCCCCAAGGCATGAAATTCCGATCGCAGGTATGATTGCCTCCGAGACCAAAAAATCGAACATAAAGCAGAGAGGAGACATATGTGAAACCTTACTGCCGAACATAAGCAAGACTGGAAGAAGACTTCCCGAAGCCATACTTATATTACTAGTAGCCACTTTGAGAGCAACAGATTGGGGGGGGGATGAAGAAAACGAAACTGCTGGTTGACATGAACTATCCAATCCAGATCGAGGCTCGTCATTGATCCAATCGATGAAACGGAGCACCTTGGAGCCAACCACTTTGAAGAACCAGAAGACATGGGAGAGGTGTGCCGTTGTTCCACGAAATATAGCCTTGATGGAAACCTCGGGACAAGAAATTTTGACTGGATCCATGACAGCAAGCGAGACCAAACAGTCAGACAAATAAAAAAGAGAAAATAGATGAGAAATCACACTACTAGATAGACGCAAGACATGAAGGTTACTTCCCGGAGCCAGACTTCTGCTACTTGTAGCCAGCATGAGAGCAATGAACCGGAGAGATGAAGATAATGGAATCAGTGCTTGACATGAACTTTTCGACACAAATCTGAGCATGAGGAGTGAAAGTATGGAGAAAATGTTTGGGCTGTAATGAAATCGATGGTGGAATCAGACTTGAAACCACAGTGCTGGCGAAGGACATGAGAAAAAAAGCACCGTTTAAAACTAGCCGTTAGGGAGAGAGAATGATGAACTTCTCTCCCTTCACACTCCAAAAGAAAACATAAGCCAAGACTAGAGACTTCATTTGAGAAGCGGATTAATTCATTGAGCTCAATTTTAGATAAGGTAAATCATGTTCTGATTTTGATTTTATTCCTATGATTACAGGATTTTTTATAAGAGTTTCATACTTTCAGCTTGATGAAAATTTTCTATTTCTTTTAATACCATTCTCAGGAACTTGGCAAAGAGGAAGACTCAACGCAGGACTGAAAGTAGTAAACTAAAATCGGAAATCAGCAACTATTGAGCAAATCCTTCTATGATGAATTTTGCCATGTTAATCCTGATAAGGTTTACAAAGCTAGAACTCTGCATATGCTTATTAGAAGACCTAGAAGACCCGCAAAAAGAACTATAAGGTATCATTGACTAGTGTACAAGAAACTAATGTATGATTTGCAAATAGATAGGTAAGAGTCACTTCTAACATAACTCATGCATATACTTTTGAGAATAGTGATAACACTTAGCTAAATTGGAGCATGAAAGTCATTTAACTCTATCTTCATTTTATATTTCAGAGTCCACTTAACTAGCCAATTAGAAGTTTTTTTATCTCTGAAAATGTGGGTAATCACCATTAAAGGAGTGATAAGACCTCTGATACATTTTAGATTAGCCTAAAGAGGCCAACGAGTTTTACCAGAGGACATAAGGGTGACTAAAATTTGAGAATCAATTTTAATGTCTACACTAACCAAACCTTTATTTGCATATTTGAAGGACATCTAATAGATATATGGCTTCTACCATAATCGGGGATAACTTGCCATATAAATTGAAAAGACCTTAAACAATATAACCATTGTTGTCTCTGATGATAGCATCCCCACTAGACTCACTGTTAGCTATACAAGACCTGTCACTGTTGAGCTTGAATCTAACAGGAAGAGGGACAGACCATCTGAGGTGAGTAGTTTTCTTGTTGTTTTTTAAATGATTGAAGCATCCCAATTTCATAGTAGCTTAATCATCTTGAGACCAATGTTTTTTCTTAAATAGATTTGCGTGATCAATGCTATAAATAATATACTTGATGTAGTTAATAGAAGAATATGGAGATTTTGTACAACCTTTGAGTTTAACTTTATTCCTTGAATAACATATGACACAGTTGATGATAGTTGGAAGGATAATACGAACATGAGTCTCCTTATGAGTAGACCAGAACCAACTCCTCTTCATGTGAGCTATAGTCATGAATCTACCAATTCTGATTTTAAATATAGTTGCAAAGTAAGACCAACTAGCCCAAACATTTTTACATGACACAAACAAATGATTATGAGTTTCTATATTATCGCAGAATTTGCATTTGGAAACCATTACAATATACCTTTTCTGAAATTATTGAGTCAATAGAAACCATGTTGTTAAGGATACGCCGACGAATGAATGAGCATTTTCTAGGAGTAATGGTGTTCTAGATCTTGTTGAATAGGATAGATTTGTTGTGTTTGACTTTAAAGAATTTCAAAGTATCCTTCATGTTGAACGTACCATCTTTAGAATTCATCCATAAGATAGTATCATCAACCTGATCGTTGATGGATTTTTTCTCCATTAGGTTAATATTAGATGAAGTAATGTTACTTCTGAGCTTGTTCATATTCCAAGAGTTGCTGTCCCAAAATGTATTGACTTTGTCTAACTTCTACATCTTGTTATCAATATTATCATCCAAATTTATAAGAGGATAATCTCCATACCAGTTGTCCAACCATAAGTCCACCTCACATTTTCCAAGCTTCCACATGATATATATGTCAGCAATGTTCTTGATTTTACCAAATCTTTTCCAAGTCTAAGAGTTTGTCTTAAAGTAGGTAATCTGTAGAGGATTAAGCTCTTCACTGTAAATATTATAAAGATACCTGGACCAAATGGATTTGTTCACCCTGAATCGATCCAAAGCCTGCAGGAGAAAGTGTTTTATATGTCACTTAACAACCTGATATTAATTCCAACTTCACTAAAAGGCTTACTAACATTAGACCAGTTAAACCAATGGATTTTATGGGCATCTTGGGTCGAAGCCCAAAGAAACTTATTAAAGTTATCTCAATTTTAACTATAATACCCTTACAAAGGAGACAATTTTACAGCTAATACATGAGGATGGACTTCAAAACCGAGTTAAATAAAATGAGCCTCACACCATATGACAACTGTTTACCCTCCCAATCCTTGTTGTTTTCCCTAATCTTATTCAACTAAGAGGTATAATTGTTAGCTTTAATTAGAATAGAGACATAGACTGAGCTGATCATCCTCTCAATAGTGTTTGTAAATCTAACATTTGAACCGAAATCCTTAAGCACTTGGATGATAACGATATGGGACTTTCTATCAAAGACGTTGGTCATGTCTATATTAACCATGATATTACTAGCTTTAGTTTTTTTGTTCAACCCGTGAATTAACTCTTTGGCAAGCAAGATATTATCATGGATAAATGTGTCAATAACATAACAACCCTGCACCTTAGAGATACTTTTAGGAAGAAGCTTAATAAGTCTGTTGTTAAGAATCTTAGACATAAAACTATTCATTTGAGTGTACAAGCTGATAGGTCTAAAATATTTTCATGATGTTGGGTTGATGGATTTAGGGATAAGACAGATTGTAGTGGCCATGATATCACGTGGGATGTTTTTTTATAAAGGAAGGAAAATATAAATAATAACAAGGTTTATTATGTTAAATACCATAAATAAATTCATGTAATTAGTAGTCAAGGACTAAAGTAAAGCAAACATAAGAGTTAAAGGGGCTAAATGATATACCCTTAGAACTTGTTTAAAAAGAGTAGAAAAGTGGGGTGAGAAATCCACTTTAACGGTGGTAATTATGTAATTTTTCTATACACCTTATGTACTATATAAAAGACATTCCATTTTGGGAAAAGGCCAATGATTAGTCAATTGTTGCTACATTTATTCCTTTTTTTTCTTTTTTTCTCTCTACAAAATACTGATTCTCTAACTAAGAGTACTCGATACAAACATATTTTAGACATACGCTCTCCCACGAACATTTCCACATCTGAACTAACCTATGAATATTTAGAGTTCATTAGTGGCGTCGTTTGTGGCAACTTGCGTGGTACCCGGATGAACGTTCCAAAACCATAAAAGTAATCTAAAGTAAAAAAAACAATAGAAACTGAAGTTCATGGTCAGTTAGAGATAAATCTGATGGATAACTCGGTCATGGCGGGGTCTGGAGACCATCTGATGGAAGAGTAGGCGACAAACAAAGAAAATGAACATAATCGGTAAGCTGAAGAGCTTCTGGAAGAGTCAATTTTGGTGGTCAGGCGAAAAGAACTGCTGGAACATATAGAAAGGCTCAATGCAGAAAAAAGTGATAATAAGTTCAAGAAGAATCAAATCAGAAATACGACGAGAGCATGTTATGGCAGATCAGACTCAAGATCTCGTTCGGCCTGAGGGAAAGAGTGAGGGGAAAATTCACTGATCTTCCAAGAGGCGAGCTAGATCTGAACAACGATATGAACCTTCAGAATCTAGTGAGTATACTTATTTTATCTCAGATAAATTCTCATCCTTGGATACCGACGTTAGGGATAAAAAAATATCAGAAACAAAAGAGATTCAAAGATGCACAAAAGTTCTCATTGGACCAGTCGGAGAACAAAAGGTTCAAGGAAGAAGAAGCATGATCAAGCGAAGATAAAACTATATTCTGAAGAGACCGACAAAATGGTGAATGCAGTTCAACCAGAGTATGTGACTCATCGTAGACAACTTCAATCCGACAGTTACAATCAAGATTACCGAGTCAGTAATCAATCTACTTTTCGACTGAGAAAAGGCTTTATATAGCTACAAATGAAGGTCTGGGGGGGGGGAATTGCTTACAAGGTCGGACATAATTAGAAGTAATCTCCAATTTCTCATAAGATCTCGTCTGGGCACCTCCCGAAGTGGTTCGATATTTCCAAGCTGGAAACGTGTGATGGGACCCAAGATCCAGATATGCACATTAAACAGTTCAAGAATCTCCTGATCAATTATGATGATGATGATGACAAGCTTTTGTGTAGGGCATTCTCCCAAACCTTTAGTAACACAACATCCAAGTGGTATAATCGTCTACTTTAAGGGTGTATAAAGAATTTTGATATGTTTTGGAGTATATTTCGATAATATTTTGTTGGCAGCAAGAAATTTTGTGCGAATGGGGATACTATCATGTACTGCGGACAGAAAATTGGGAAGACTTTGAAAGAGTGTACAGAAAATTTCATTCAAGTCAAGATGGATATGGAATTTTGTGAGGACAAAGTGGCTTTTCCAGCTTTTGGAATGGGTTTGCTTCCGGGGGTGATGAAAAGATAATACTGCAGAGACGCATGCTATGACATTCGGTGTGTTATTGGATTAGATAGAGAAGCGAATTTTAGTAGAAGAAACCAGTGCCTCAGAGATAAATCTATGTCTTGGTTCTACCAAGATCTAACCCTGTTAAGAGCTAATGTGCAACCCGTTAATATTCGACCGCAGGTGTCACATCCAATTGCCACTATCCAACCGCGACCACCAGTTCAAGTGGTAAACCATGTACCTCAAAGGGTAGCTCACACTCAGCAGTATGCACCTGTAGCTAACAATCAGTAGTATGTCTGACCAATGTCTAACAAGTGGGTCTGACCCACTCATTATGCTGAGTTAACTGAATATGTATCAACTATCTTTGAGAAGACACGCTTGAATGTGCATTTTCATAAGCCTTTTTTCTAATGCAGACTCCTATGGAGCATAGAGAAAACAAATATTGTCAGTACCATGAGGATATTGGGCATGGAACAAAAGATTGTGTTGTGCTAAAAAATAAAGTGCAATATTTGATAGGAAATGGAAAGTTGATTGATTTTGTGAAAAATAATACTACAATTGCTCTCAAGCAAGAAGCCGCTCCGAAGTAGGAGGGCGCGATGGTGATAATAGAAACGGTTGATGAAGAGTTCATAGATGTATTTGATATCTCTGCTAAATATTTAGACATAAAGCCGAGAATAAACAACATAAACATGGTAGAATAACCAATAACGAGGGGAAAGGTTAGTGAGTTATGTGCTTTCTTTGAGTCATTAACAATTTTCGAGGGAGTTACAATTGCAGGAACATCAAGCTACTCTCGGAAGAGACATATTGTGAATCTGGCAACACAACTGGAAGTAGGCGATTCAACTCATTTATATAGAAATCCATCCATAATACTCTGTTTCGAAGATGATGACTTGAGGGACGTATCCGATCCACATGAAGATGCAGTTGTAATCGGAGTGGAGATAGTGGGGAATGAGATAATAATTTTTTTGATTGATACTAGTAGTTCAGCTAACATAATGTTTATGTCTACTTATATCCAGATAAAGATCCCACCAACAATCTTGCGATCATAATGAACGATAGTCAGATTCACCGGAGCTACTACTGATGTGGTTGGAGAGTTCGAAGGGATGATCGAATTTCGCTGAGGTCCGTTCAAGAAGATAGTTACGGTCCTATTTGTACAAGTAGATGCACCCACTTCTTACAACGCTATCTTCAGAAGGTCTTGGTTATCTAAAATGCATGTCGTGTTAACTACTATCCATCAATGTTTGAAGTATGTAGTGGGAAGTAATGTGTGAACAGTGAGAAGCAGCCAGAAGATGGCGAGAGAATGCTATAGAGTAGAGTTGGCCCCCAAGAAACTTAAGGGGGTTGAATCCAAAAAGGAATAAGAATCAGTGGGGGCTCCTTTGGATTCCGATCCCGTGGACCAAAAAGCAATGTTAGCTTGGGATACATAGAGAGGAAATGTTGTAAAGCTTAATGGAGTTGAGGAGCGGCAACTGAAGAAAATTTCTTTTCGGGCAAAACGTGGAACATGTTATGAGTCATATCTATAGCTTTCATGTGATGCAAACTTGGAGTTGGTGACTGTAGAATATTCCCATATAACTCTTTGCCATATTATATTCCACTATTCTTCATAAAAGCATAAATATAAGTTTTTGGATCGCCAGATACAACAATTTTGTCTTCTTCTAAGGTTCCTATGTGCAAGTCATCCATTATGACAGCTTTTGTAACTTCTTTATCCTCATAATCGCCGTTCGACTTACAGAAAATGGTATTTTTTTCCATCTGGGAGGTGGAAGTCTAGGAGGTGTAGGTTAAAGTTTAGAAGGCGTAGCTGAAAGTTCAGGAGGCGGAGCTGAAAGTTTAGGAGGCGGAGGCCTGTGAGGTGGGGGATCACTCATAGGTTCTGTAAAGGTAGGTCTCTTTGACGAATAAAATTGATTGGGTACCCTAATTCCTGAGTACTCTGAAGGTGAGACAATATTATTATTGCCTCTTAATTTAAACTTTTGATTGAATTTTACTGTGTCATCTGTATCAGTAGGATTTTTATGGAAGTTCTTAGTGCTAGAGGAAAGATTTCCATTCACCTTTTTGTTTTGAAGATTTCTTTTTGTTTTTTGATTTCGAAATTCTCAATTCTTCCAAAGGTTTGAATTCTTTATTATCAACGTTCTTCTCCTCGACCTCATCATCATACATATCGTAGATCGGTTTGTCAAATTTGGACTCAAACACAGTTTTAGCATCAAAGCTAAGATCCCTAACTGATGCAGTATGAGCATGAAACTTCTTAACTGGTGGTGGTTTTGGAGACACTACTGTAGATGGAACCAATATAAACTTGCAAAGATCTTTCATAAAACTGTATCGTTTCGTTCTACCATCATAAGTAGAATTCTTCTTAAAACGACATGGACGTCCTAAAACTAGATGACAAACCTCTATGGGAACTAAGTCACACCATGTTGTCTCTTTGTAATCACCAACGGAAAATAAAATTTGACAACATTTAGAAACTGTTACCTTAGTGTACTCTATCAGACCTGACAGTATGTACGGGTATGGAAGAGATTCAGTCTGCAACGCCAGTTTCTGAACAGCCTCCTCTGAAATCAGATTCTCATAGCTATCTGAATCGATGACAAACTTGCAAATTCTTCCTCCAATTGTGCAGGTGGACTGGAAGATGTCATTCTCTATTCTAGCCCTCAAATCAAAAAGTACTCGGAACATGATTCTTGTATATGTATAGCAGGAATTACCGGTCTCTGATACCAACTGATGGCGTGGTGGAAGATTAGAAGAAGAAAACAATAGATATATACCTAACCCTAGGTTATAGTATAAGAAACTCAGAGAAATAATCTAAAATTTCTATTAATCAAAGTCTGACGACAAAATAGGGTATACAATGCTTTATATTGTTCTACCCAAAACCCTAATTCCAAATAAAGGAAATTACATAAATATTTTAAATAATCCTAATAAAAAACTAACGCTAAAATATTAAAACTCGTTTTTGAAGGCTTTTCAGATCGAATTTGACTATCAAATTTTGTGACAAGTCATAGTTTTGAAATCTAACGGGCTCGTCGAAATCTTCGATTTGAGTAGCTGTTTGCTACATCAGATACCTAATGAGGTAAACCCACGAGCCACATGTATCCCATGTAAATACATACGATTAAAAACTTTTATATATTATTTACAAAAATAATAAAACAGTATTGATACCATGCTAGCTTTTCCTTTGAATGTTTCTCTTACTAGTGATAGAGCTTTATTTACTAATTTTGATATGTTGTGTGTTAATGTTAATTGGATGGATCTTGAATAGATACTCCAAATAAGAATGATATAGTTTGAATCTATTGGCAAACACAAACGTTTATATAATTAGAGAAAGTATAATTGAGTGCATGAATGCTTTTGAAATTAAAAATAAAATTATATTTATTTTGTTTGACAATACATCTGCACACAAGTTAGCTATTGATTTTCTTAGAAATGATTGAAATATTATTATTATTCCTAAATTTTTTTACACTAGATATTTATGTCATGTAATTCAATTAGTCGCGAAATATGGAATAAGTATGATTACTCGACCTCGGTTTCTATAAAAAAGAGAGTTAAAAATGTTGTTATTGCTAGTGAATAAAAATATAAAAAACTTATTTTAGATACCAAAATAGATAAAACTCTACTTATCATCTTCTTACACGTGCTATTTTATTTAGATAAGAGGTTACTACGATTTATAATAGATATTCTCCTAATAGAGTTCTACAAAATCAATATTGGGTGTATTGTGGTACAATGTTAAAGTTTTTAAGGCTTTTTAAAGATGCAACTAAAAGTTTTTTCTACGCAATATACTCCTAACATTCAATTGAACTTTTTTAAAATTACAAATCTTGTCATGCATATGGATATATTTAGGGATAAGAATGTATGTGTACGAATGGTGCCCAATATGAAAGCAAAATTTATAAAGTATTTTTATCAAATCCTGATGGCTTATATTGTTGGGTGTTTTTTGTATTCTTTTAAATAACGAACCCAATTTAAATTTTTAGTTAATTGTTTTTATCAAGCCTTAGAAATTCCTTCAAATGTGACCATTAACCCTGAAGCATATATTCAAGAAGTTGATAATTATATTTATACAATGTATAATAGGTATAATGAAAGATATGGGTCAACTAGAAATGTTAACACTACAAATGTAAGGGGTAATAACAATAGGGTAGAGGTAGCAATGCTAGATATCAAAAATATAAGAGAAACCCAGCAAGCTGATAATGAGATGGATAGATATTTGAACACTAGGTTTGATTGAACAAATTACGACTCTGAAATCCCATACGATGTCTTAAAATGGTGGAGTACCAAAATAGACGAGTTTCCTATTTTTTGCAGGTTAGCCAAAAAGATATTTTCAATACATATGTCTACAACTGCAAGTGAGTCTGCTTTTAGTCAGGATAGGTTGCAATACATGACTAAACGAATGAGATTGACGGACAGAGTACTTGGATTGCTTGATACAATCAAGGACTGGATTGTGGCCGATTATAGTATGCAAGACCAAGAGTCTCAAGAATAAGCGAATACAGACGACATCTTTGATAAATTTCCAAAAACATTATAAATGTGAATTGGAACAAGTAATTACGGAGGAAGCTAAAGATGAGGATGAAGAAAGTGACTATGAAGATGCTGGATTAAAAGAAAATCAAGATAAAAGACATTTGTAATAGAATTTTTAATATATGTAGTTCATTTTACGAACATTTGTATAAGAACTGTCCCGTAAGAGTATAAACTGTGAATGACTTAATTCAATAATTTTTTTTAACTTTCAATCTCATAACAACACTTAACTAGTAAATAATATCAAAATATAGAAATACTTCTAGTATTTATAATCAAACCATAATAATAATCAAAATTTAATAATAAAAATATAATAAAATTATTCTAATTTTAAATTATAATATATAATTTATATAATAATTTGTTTATCAAACAATAACAACACTTGTAATAGCAAACACTACTAAAATATATATTTGTTGTGAGAAATATTTTAGCGACCACAATATTTTGTAGCAACATATTTTTTTTATTTTTCGGAGGGAACCCGCAGCCGCTATTTAAAGTGCAATGAGTGCGCACAGGGTAAAACCTCATTCTGACGCAACAACCTACAAACCAACGCCATTAGGTAAACCACACAAAGTGACAAGCTCAGCCGAGAACGCGTATGTAGAGGGACTCGAACTCATGACCTTTGGTCACAACCATGCCTTATTCAACCAACTCGGCTACCCCCTTGGGGGGTTTTGTAGCAACATAAGTTTTTTTGGTAAATGTGGTGTTGTATATATATGATGTACGAAGTTACAAGCATCTAGAGAGTCCTAAGATCTCCCAATAAAGTACAAGTCACTTATGGACTTTACAAATAAAATCAAGAAAACTGAGTACATCAATAAGTCAAAAGAAGTCTAACATGCGAGTCGATAATGCAGACATAAGCGGAATAAAGTCTTCAACCGAGTAAGGAGCTTCATTTATCAACCGAGGAGTTTATGAACACTCCGTGCCTCGCAATTTTCTTTGATATTTTGCTCTGCACCTTTTGCCAAGGAATAGTTTATGGATCTGTTGTGTTACTCGTGGAAGGTATGCTTTCATCGTTTCTTTGCGGATGGACAAATATGGTTCCCGGTCATTAACATGATTCATCAGAGTGTCAACTAAGGGAGGGCTAATTCGGCTAGGCAAGTAGTCGGTATCACTTGAACGGGCATTTTCTTTATGAGTGTGGTTCATCTCTTCTTCAATAATGGGTGTAGGAGTTTCAGATGGTTTAGGGCGTCTGTTGGGATTGATGGTAACTTATGGAGATGGAGTAGAAGTGATAGGGTTACTTCTGTTTCTCTGTGGTAAGTCACTTGCATTCTTTTGCTGGTTTTGTGATGCTCGAGATGGTTGTGCCGAGGTTTCTTTCTGCTTCTCGCTGATTCTAGCTTTGCCTTGTTCTGTAGTTGGACAAAAAGAGTGATTGTGTCCGAATCTCTGGCAGACATAGCAAAAAATATGATAATTTTCATATACTACAAATTGATTATACCGCCTTCCACAAGGGAGCTTCACACCAAAACTTGTGATTGGTTTTTTGCTAACATCAATTTCCACTAGAATTTTAGCGTACTTCTTTTGAATTTTTTCGCACGTAAATTGATCTGTAAAAAGTAGCGTACCAATTTTTGATGAAAGGGACATCGTTGAGGACCATCCATGTTGGTATTTTTATGAATAGATCATATGTAACATTACATCTTTATTGATTTTCTTAAGCATTAAAGTCTTACCATATATGGTATATGGTCCATTTGCTAGTACACGAAGCAGGTCGTCTTCGGTATAGAATTTGAAAACCGTCCACTCTTTTCCATAAGGTAGAATTTTGCACCGAAATCCCTATCGGTTCACAATATTATCCAGTGAAATCTCACCCAAAAACTTACCGGTGAAATATCTGATAAGACAATGACCCCAAGTCTCGACGAATGGAACTTCATCTGCCGAATCGAAGATGATATCACCGTCATCTGAAGGAGGAGGGATAAACTGGAGCTTCAAACCTTTAGTTTCTTAACGGGAGCCTTGGAATAGGTTGGATAACGTTGTAGGTGGAATATTTGTTGTGCATGATGTGAAAAGATCTTGATCATTTAATGAGGACGTATTGTCATTACCCTCTGTTGCAGTATTTGACTGTGAGCTTTTGTTTTCATTAAACCTTCCATGCACGTCACTAACCTTAAAAGTATTTATTCTATTGGTTGAAAAATTAAAACTCTTCTCGCCCCATGCTAATTATTGGTGTTAATTGAAATAAATGGTATTGTTCGGCTAACTTCTCCATGCATGCTTATCTTAAGTGAACGATTTTCTTTATGGAAATTAATTTCATTTTCTTTCAATTTCAAATTCTTTCCCTAGATGCAGTAGATTCTCCATGTTCAATTGAATTTAAATTCAAAGAGTTAATATATCTTCCAAACAAATTTGAATTATCTCCTTTAAAAACAGCAGTAAACTCCTCATTGAATTCTTTTCTAATTCAAATTTGAATTTCCTTCGGCAGTTGACAAATTTGAATTGTATCCTTTAAACAAATTTGAGTTAATATCTCTTCCAAACAAATTTGAATTATCTCCTTTAAAAGTAGCAGTAAACTCCTCGTTGAATTCTTTTCTATTCAAATTTGAATTTCCTTCGGCTGTTCATAAATTTGAATTGCATCCTTAAACAAATTTGAGTTAATATCTCTTCTAAACAAATTTGAATTACCTCCTTTAAAAGCAGCAGTAAACTCTCCATTAAATTCTTTGCTATTCAAATTTGGGTTTCAAAACATTATATTTTTGTAGCAACATATTATATATAAGAACATGTGTAATTATTCCGACAAAATTATAATTCATCACAAAAATGAGATTTACCAAGAATTTTTATGATTTTTTGCGATCAAATATAGTTTGTCGCAAAAATCACTAAAAAATATAGTTATTGTGAAAAATATTTTGACTACCACAAAATTTTATAGCAACATATTTTATCTAATAACAAAAAAAATTGTTTCAACATATACGCAAAACTTGTTGTGAAAAAAAATTCGCAACACCAAATATATTTATTGCGATAGAATCATATTTTCTTATAAAATCTCGGTGTGCTTTTACCATAAAATATTTGTCCATAAAGCATTATATTGTGACAAACCCTATAATATCCCTAAACAATTTTAAATATTTGTCCATAAAGCATTATATTTGCCTATACTAAACCCATAATTCCAACCCAATCCATCAAACAGCTTCACAAATAACCGTTTTATCTAACTTAATTCCAACCCGGCCCATTTTACAAATAAACCCGTCATTTTAACCTAATTAAAAACCTTTCCTAGGCCCCACGTTCATGCAGTTTAATTCATTTGCGTGATATTTGGTAAGTATATAGATTCAAATGGTGAACTATTTCTATCTCGATACAAGTGAAATTGGAGTAGCAGTAGATATGTGGAAACAAAGAACTGTAATTTGAATTCATAGAGAGTCACGGAGATGAAGATCTCATATTTAAATTGTGAACTCTTAAAAGCAGCCGATTATAGACCCTGTTTGTTTTTATTTTCTCCAAAATCCAAAGCTTACATTTAGGATTTAGTTTTATCACCTTTGCATTAATTATCTGTATTTATTTATCTAGTTTGAATCTAATTAACAACCCATGTATGTATAAATATTAATCTTTTTTAATAATTATCTTTTTTTATAATAAAAAAACAGGCAAACAACATTAAATAATAATCTATTTAACAATAATAGCATCTAAAGTAGGACAATAGATATGTTTTAAATAATATTTTAAAAATATTTTAGTTGATGTATTATTAAGACTTAATTAATTAAACTTATAATATAAATTTGTATTTCAAATTAGGTTGTAAAATTAATTTATAGTTTATGAGATATAATTTTTTTAGTCTTAAATACCATTTAAGACTCATAACCTTAACTATTATCCATCTACCACTTATATTTTCGTGTTTCTCGGAGAAAGTTTATTTTAATTAAATATTTAAAATTTAAGATCAATTAATATCCTTTATAATCCTACTCGTTTATATAAAAGTTTTTAATACCCATATTTCACTTTTCCCCTCAATTTTTTTCTCTCTGCGTGAAAAGAACAGTGTCTTATTATTTTAGGCGCCTCAATTTTTACTTGATTTCTTGTTTTTATTTTGTTTTCGTATGATTCTGATTGTGTTTTTACTTGATTATACGAAGATACTCGATTTGTGTGTGTTTGGAAAGCCGAATTTGAGTTCGAAACGTCTGTTTTGGTTAGATACGTTTTCATTCTTTACGTACTCTGGAAAGTTGAATTTCCAGTTAGTTTTTGAGTTCGAATGTGATAATGTAGTTTATTTGTCGTATTGCAGTTAGTGTTTCGTTGATTTTAGTCTCTAGTATGTGTTTGTGAAATTTATGTTCACGTAACATGTTTCTGGTTTTATCTGTAGAAGATGCAAAACGTGTATGTTTCTGGAATTGTAGATGCAAAACATATTTGTGATAGAGTCGAAACGTTCTTACAAATAGATGCGAAACGTTATTTGTTCTTTAAGAAAAATATTTTTTTAAAAAAATTCAAAACATATCATGAGTGGTACTAGTTTTGTTCGTCTTAAAAAAATAAATCCAACGATATTTTCAGATTTTTTTTTCTGAGTTACTGTTTAAAAGATACAAAATTCTAAAAAAAATAAATTTATAAGATAAACGAAT
The DNA here is from genome assembly GCA_036936605.1 of Limnanthes douglasii subsp. nivea. Taxonomy (NCBI): domain Eukaryota; kingdom Viridiplantae; phylum Streptophyta; class Magnoliopsida; order Brassicales; family Limnanthaceae; genus Limnanthes; species Limnanthes douglasii. The sequence continues at coordinate 239,835,503 of JAUPFV010000002.1, forward strand.
AAGATGCGAAATCTTCTTTGTTTTGATAGATGCGAAGCCTTCTTTGTTTTGCTAGATGCAAAACCTTATTTATATTGTTAGATACGAAATCTGCTTTATTTTGATAGATGTGAAACCTTCTTTGTTTTGCTAGATGCGAAACCTCTTTTGTTTTACTATATGAGTAACCTCTTTGTTTTGCTAGATGCGAAACCGTTTTTGTTTTGATAGATGCGAAACATTTTTTGTAATGCTAGATGCAAAACCTGTTTAAATTGTGTACTGCTAGATGCAAATTCATGGCCACTATGATAGATATTAGATGCGAAGCACAACCCACTAGATGCGAAACCATATAGTGAGAAAACGTGTGTAAAATATATATATTTTAAAGAATATTCAAAACATATCATGAATGGTACTAGTTTTGCTCATCTTAAAAAAACAAAACCAATGGTATTTTCGGATTCTTTTTCAAGTTATGGTTTAAAAGATACGGATCTTTAAATATTAAAATTGAAAAAAGAAAAGAAAGAGAAGTTGGTTACTAGATTTTACATAGAGGGGTATTTAAGGAACAAAGTCTCAGAATTTTTTTAGACATTTATCCGTAATATGTTTGTTGGATGGGTCTGAAATATTAAGCCTCCATTTTTTATTGGAATTAATTTATATTTTAATTAACATAAATATTAAAAACTAAATATATCCCACGTGTAATGGTAATTGTTTATAAGGGTTAAATACCATTTATGACCCAAAGCCCTAACTATTATCCATCTAAGATCCATATTTTCATGTTTCTCTGAGAAAGACCCGTTTTAGTGAAATATTTACTATTAAAGACCACTAATACCCTAAATACCCTTCCCTTATTTATATAAAAGCTTCTAACAACCATACTTCACCTTTATTTTCCAGATTTTTCCTCTATACGTGAAAATAATAGTGCCCTACTCTTCTAGGCGATGATCAATTTTTTACTAAATTTTTGTTTTTCTTTTGTTTTCGTATGATTTTGATTGTGTTTTTACTTGATTATGCGAAGATACCTGATTTGTGTGTATTTGGAAAGTCGAATTTGAGTTTGAAACATATATTTTGGTTAGATCTATTTTCGTTCTTACATTGTCTGGAAAATAGAATTTACTAGCTATTTTTTGAGTTTGAACGTGCTATGTAGCTTATTTGTCGCATTACAGTTAGTGTTTCGTTGATTTTTGTCTGTACTATGTGTTTGTGAAATTTTTGTTCGCGAACACGTTTCTGGGTTTATTGTAGGAGATGCGAAACATGTTTGTTCTATACGTAATGATAGTTGCGAAACATGTATTTTTCTATAATGGTAGATGCAAAACATCTTTTTGATAGATGCGAAACGTCTTTACAGATAGATGCGAAACGCTTGTATTGTTTTTCACTGATAGACGCAAAACATATGCATTCCTTGTAGTGGTAGATTCTAAACATATATAGTACTCTACTTGTGAAATATTTGTATTTTTATCTACTGATAGCTGCGAAATATATCTATTTTTTTACTGTAATGATAGATTCAAAACCTATTTATTTTTCTTTTTAAGGCAGGTACCTTATGTCTAATAGTATATTATGTATTTTTAAACTAAATAGAGAGCTTGCATTTTGTGATCTTGGTGTGTTTGCTGAGTTTGAAGATATATTTAAATTTACTTTAAGTAGATATGATAAGTTGGTTTCGGGTAAATTCAAATTAAGATTCTCTTGGGTGATCTAGAAAATGTTATCCTAGGTTGTGATGGTGATTTAATTGATTTAGTATCAGTTGTTGATAGTTTGGGTGTTTCGACTGTTACTATTAAAGTTGAAAGTGATTTTGTTGTTGGTGATAATATTAAAGAAACTGCTCAAATTATATTTGAAGCTTCAAATAACGATATTGTTTGTGGAGAAACTGATGAAACTTCTGGTGTTAATGCTACTTCCTACTTTTGGTTGGGTTAATGAAATTAGTGGTGTTGGGCAGGTGTTTGAAAAGGGTGTAGTAGATTTAAGATTAGCTGTTAGTAGGTTGGCTTTAGAAGAAGGTTTTACTTTGAATATTTGCATAACAATAAACAAAGAGTAACTATCTATTGCACAAAAAAAGATTCAAACGGCTGTCCTTGGAATTATATGCTAAACAAGAGATGTCTACTAGATTTTTTATTATTAAAAAGTATGTCTGAACTCATACATATGGGATTGGATTTAGTAAAGATAATAGAAAGAATTTGTCATCGAATTTGATTGCAAACGAAATACATGATTATGTTAGGAGGAGAGTAGATGTTACAGCTACAAGCATGAAATCATTTTTAAAAAATGACTACGGTTTAGATATTTCTTACTGTGCTTCATGGCTTGCTTTTGAGTAAGAGGGCTGTATATGGAGATAGTTCTACTTCGTATAAATTACGTAGGAATTATTTTAAAACATTGAAGATTCTTGATAGCAACAGTGATTACATACTGGAGTATTCTTTGGAAACCAATGTTTTCAAGCGTTGTTTCATAGAATTCAGTTCTTGTCTTTATGGTTTCAATTCTTGTCATCAAGTTGTATTTATTGATGAAACTTTTTTAACAGGGAAATATAAAAGGGTGTTGCTATCTGTCATAGCTAAAGATGGTAAGAATGATGAGTTTTTGTTATCTATTGTTTTATATTGTAATAGATGTTATATTTCTTATCTTATCTGTGAAAACAGGCTTGGATTATAATATAATAGATGCCAAACCTTGGTATAACTAACCTGATAGATGCGAAATATTAGAGTATCAGTAAAGTAGTAGATGCGAAACACGCATGTCTAGTATGATAGATGCGAAACATTAATGTATCAGTAACATGATAGATTCGAAACACTTATGTCTAATATGGTAGATGATATACGTACATTATAAGTAAATTGATAAATCTGAAACCCCTTGGAATAAGTCATTTATAGTATATTATATTTTATATATTTGTTGCAGGAATTTTCCCTTTTGCTTTTAGTATTGTTTCGTCTGAAGATACTGAGAATTGGTTATTGTTTTTGGAGATGTTGAAACCTTATTTTATGGATCAACAAATCACATTTATTAGTCATCGTCATTTAGGTATTGTTAGTGTTGTATCTGCTATATTTCTAGATTACCATCATGGATACTGTATTTATCATCTTTTAAATAATTGAGACATTGTTTAAGGGCTACATCGACGATATTTAAGGATACTATGGTTCAACTGGTTAAAAGATGCGTATATGCTGCTAATCAGATTCTGTATATTCATTATATGGATGATTTTCTTAAACAATGAGGTGAGAAGGTTGAAATTTTTTGTGATAATTTATCTCCCAACAAATATGCTTCTATTTTTTTCAAAGGCAAGATGTATGGTCATATGGCGTCTAGTCTAGCTGAGTCTTTTAACAATCAAGTCAAATATTTTTTGTTTTACCTATATCGGAGTTAATTGATAGGATTAGAGTTTTACAAATGAGTCAAATTTTAAGACGTTTTGGTGATGCTGAACGTTGCACTAGCGATTTGTGTCCTGAATTTGATAAAACGTTTAAAGCTAATGTTGAAGAAGGTCATCCATGGATAGTTCATTCATCTACTCCTCTTTTGCATGAAGTGTTTTGTGATCCTGTTATGGTTTTTGATCTTAGCGTACGTACGTGTTCTTGTGGTAAGTGCCAATATGAGTATTTCCCGGTTTAGTTTTATAACAAAATATTATTGAATTCATCAACTTTTCCAGGATCGCTTTAGCCCAATTGTATTTGTTTATTTTGTCTAGGTGTTCTACGTAATACATCATCGTAGAAGCTTGTACATCTCCAGATGTAGATAAAAACAAGATGGAATAGGCTAACATTATAAAAGTATCACAACATCTTCTATTGGCTTTTGTCCATGTGTTTTTGCTGCTTTATTTATAGCATTCTATCAACAAGCAAAAGCATATATTAAAAGGGATATATGCGAAACGTATGCTAATGTCAAACATATCTAATTGATAGTTGCGAAACCTATTGAAATGTGAAAGCGTGTTAAAAGATTGATGCATAACCTATTCAATGCTAAAATAATAGATATAAAACTTGTATTAATATCAATAGATGCAAAACCAAGTTTAATGTCAAACATGTCTAATGTGATAGATGCAAAACCAAGTTTAGTGTGAAACATGTCTAATGTGGTAGATGCAAAACCTGCTGAAATATGAAACAAATTAAAAAGATAAGCGGAACCTAATGCAGTTTTTAAAGTAAAGCAGAAGGGGTAGATGAAAAACCTATGCAAATATGAAACACAACAGAGGTAGTAGATGAGAAACCTACGCAAATGTGAAAACAGTACAAAATTTTAAGAAAAGTTAGAATTGCATACCTTTATCAATTTGTTAATGATTGGTCTTGCTCAACTTTTATCAACTTTTCTTGATGTGTTATCAGAAAAATATTCCTTTTTTATCGTTGATTTTTTTCATCTTATAATAGAGAAAACTTAGGTTCAAAATGCTTGGCTTGTAGTAGCATAATTTCGTTTTCATGTTTTAACCCAATGATTATCTTTATGTTATGGTTTGTAAGCCGTAAAAACTTTTCTCCCAAGTTAAATGCTTTGTTTTCGTCATCATATGTCATTGCTATCTACTCAATTACATCCCAGTGCTTTTTGTACGTAGTTTTATTTGTTCGAAGATCATAAGCTGCCTTTAAAATCGAGTAAAGAGGTGTCTTTTTTGCTGCTTCTATATGTAAAGGCCTCACTTTTGTCTCTTCTATCTGTGTTAATCGTACAAAGAGGCACGGCCTGTAGAAACATGTTTTTGGTTCCATTTTACTTGTAAAAGCAATAAATGAGAAAAATAGATTAGTTATGATAGATGGGAAATTATTGGACGTTAGATAAGTGATAGATGTGAAACGTACGTGAATTTAAAACTATTCAAAAATCAATAGATGCGAAACTTATGTAAATGTATATGAACTAAAACACCGATAGATACGAAACCTATGTGAACGTAAAAGCACTGACACACATGTAGATGCGAAACCTATATTACTCTATAAACAATACACACTGATAGATGCAAAACCTACGTTAAAGATTAACCAATACAGACTAATAGATGTGAAACCTATAAAAATACTGTAACTATGGAAAAATGGTAGCTGCGAAACCTATAGAAATATATAAGCACTAACAAACTTATAGATGCGAAACCTCTATTAATCCATAACAGTACAAACTGATAGATGCTAAACCTATATAAAACGTGCAATTATAGTAAAATGATAGTTGCAAAACCCATAGAAATGTAACAAAAGCAAGTATGAATTACAGTAACAATAGTAAGACTATTTGGATTAGAAAATGCAGGTCGTTTAAGCAGTATTATTTACTAAAAAACAAACTGAAAAACATGTATAAATGAAGTAATAAAGAAGATTTATCACACAAAACAGATGTAATTCACAAAAAGCAGATAGATTATCGTTATATAACTCAAAAACTTAAAATCGTTTGGCAATGAAACCCTAGGTTTCTCAAATGTTGTAGAACTGAACTGTTTTTCGAAGAAAAACACTATCGAACTTACTGATTTAGCGTTGTTATAGTTGTTGAGTGTAATTATAGTAAAACGTGCAATTATAGTAAAATGATAGTTGCAAAACCTATAGAGATGTAACAAAAGCAAGTCTGAATTGCGGTAACAATAGTATGGCTGTTTGGATTAGAAAATGCAGGTCGTTTAAGCGGTATTATTTACTAAAAACAAACTGAAACACATGTATAAATGAAGTAATAAAGAAGATTTATCACATAAAACAGATGTAATTCACAAAAAACTGATAGATTATCGCTACGTAACTCAAAAACTCAAAATCGTTTGGCAATGAAACCACTAGGTTTCTCAAATGTTGTAGAACTGAACTGTTTTTCAAAGAAAAACACTATCGAACTTACTGATTTAACGTTGTTATAGTTGTTGAGTGTTTGAATCTTCGATTCAGAATTCGAACGAAGCTTAATCAGTTCGCGGACGAAATCAATAATCCTCGATCGTTTTTGTGAAAGTGGAAAGTCAGGAGGAGAAAGAAAGAGAGAAGAGGGAAGATGAAAGAAGGAGAAAAGAGGTTACACTGGTTTCAAAACAAGGATTTATATCGGGGATATTTTTGGAAGGAAATTTGTCCAAACTTTTAGGCCTCTATTAGTTATAATTTTATGTAACGGCTCTCCCTTTTTATAAACTAATAATTAGTTTTAAATTAAAATAGATTCACGTTTACCATAAATGGTTAATCAATATTTATAGTTTTTAATTAGTAATATATAAACGAGTTGTTTATGTAAATACCCTTCAAAATAAATATCATTGATATAAAAATAAATCAAATAAACGTATTATAGATGTTTATACATTTAATTTATATATGGATAAAAAAATATTATCTATATAATTATATAATAATTTACGATATAATTTATCTTTCTACAATTTAATTTAATTGAATTTATATTACTGATTTTTAAAATTCCCAATATTTTTATTTTTAATTAAATTTCAATTTAAATTTGTATGGTTCTTTTTTATGTTTTGATAATTTATAATGAATTAGTATCTGCAAATGCGTGCCGCTTTAATAGATCTCGGAAATTTTGCCTTTCTCTGTTTTATAACACGAAGTAGTGGAGGTTCTGATTATGTATTGATTCTTATTTTATGTTTTAACTCATTATTTTCATTTCAGCTTCAACATTTTTAATTCGTATTTAACATTTAGTGCATGATATTCAATTTGATATAAAACATGATTTTTAGTTAGAATCAATAATTCTCATTCACTTTTAACCCTTAATTAGTTATACATATTTTACCTTTTTAATCTAATATGCTATTCTCAATTCACATATAACTCTTTACCTCTTAAATTCTTGTTTTGTTTTTAACGAATAATTCGGGATTTACGATTTGACCACGATCTTTTATTTAAATTCAAAATATAAAATTTTGTTCTGATTTAAGACGTGATTTTTATTTCATATTAATATTATTTTCATATCATATTTAATCCATGATTCTTAGTTTGTATTTAATAGTTCCCCTATCCTATTTTATAATTATTCACTATTCATATTTAACTATTGATTCTAAGTTCAGATTTAACACATGATTTTTACATCGTATTTCACATATGATTTGAAGTTCGCATTTAACCCATAATTTTTGGTTCGTATTTAGCCTTTTATTTTCAATCTAGATATAACAAATTATTTGAGATTCGCATGAAACAATTGTTGGCCCCCAAACATCAGAGTGAACAAGCTTAAACTTTTCTTTCTTTGAGGCTCTATCACTCGTCTGAAAACTGACCATTTTCTATTTTATAAGTATGCAATCTTCGCACGTACTATATTGATTAACCGTAGACCAGGTAGCTTGCCCTTCGAGTACATAATTTTCATACCCTTCTCACTTATGTGACCAAGCCTCTAGTGGAAAACATTTGGATTTTTGTTTCATGTTGCTATTGTAATTGAAAAACTCATCTTTACTATCTTGTATAGAGTACAACTCTTATTTTCACGAGAAACCGTCATAGAATCCTTTGAAATCTTCCAATTGCCACCATGGAATATCGTAATGTATCCTTTGCGAGTCAAATGGCCTACTAAGATTAAGTTATTTTTCAAATCGGAGATATGCCTGGCATCTTTCAGTTCCCAGACATACTCATTCAACTTAATCTTCACGATACCTTTACCAATAATATCACAAGGTTGATCATCACCGAGATATACGTTTCCAATGTTGGTAGGGACATACATCTAGATAATTCTTTCTTCATAGTAGCGTCGAATGATGCTCCAAAGTCTGACACCAAGACTCATCCCTGCTTTGCAAGGAGCATATTAACGCATCGTCTTATTCTAAAGTGACATTTGCCTTTGTCTTCTTCTCATGGTCCTTTGGTTCTCTCGTGCACTGATATCTATAGTGCCCAATATTTCCACAGTTCCAAGACTCGATGTTTCTCGACCCTTGGGAATTTTTAGGATTCCTAGACTTGGACCTCCCGTCTCTTGATCTATGGTGGTAGTTCGATTACCGTGTCCATACCCTATGGTCGAATTTCTTTCTCTCGACTCTATATGTAAGACTGAGTAGAGTGAAGACTCACCTGATTCTCTGCTTCATATCTTTTGATTGAGAACTAGGTCACGAATATCAATTTTTTAAACTTATTTCTTCCTAACGAGCTACTCAGAGTCGTGATAGTAGCATTCCAACTACCTGATAGCGAATACAATAATATTAGTGGTCTTATTTCTTTATTAAAATTAATTTTAACTAAACTCAATTGGTTCGTGATTGTATTGATTTTCTTGAGGTGTTGAGCTACAAATGCACCTTTTGCCATTTATAAATTGAGTAAACACCTCATCAAGTGAACTTTGTTGGACGTCAATGACTTATCCTACATACTTTAGAGAGCCTTCATAAGACCCACCGTGGTTGTTTTCTTTATGATGTTGAAAATACTATTGCGGGATAACATCAATCAGATGACTCCAAGGGCTTGTTTGTGAAGAACGGTCAATTCTTCATCTTTCATACTCTCTAGCTTCTTTTCTGAGAGGATTGATAAAGCTTTTTGTAGTACACCATGTGGCCATTAAACCTTTCGAGTCTCTTCTTTCGCTTGTATCCGTTGTTTCCACTCAAACCTGACCTCCTTTGGATCGCTACCAAACTTGCAGCTCTGATACCCGTTGTTGGGAAGATACACAATTTTCTACAATCAATTAATGAAAAAACACAAAAAGCAACAGTAAAATCAAACACACAAATTGTTAACGAAGTTCAACAAACTATACCTATTAAAAAGGACTTTGTGACTCTATTTTTGATTTTAATACAGTCACAAAACCTAGTTATTGGGTTTATAAAGAGTATAACACAAAAAAGAAAAAGAAAAAACGATTACAATGGTTCTTTTCTTATCTAAATCTAAGTTGATGTCTCTTTATTTCATATATATGCCTCTACTCTCCTTAATGGGCAATTTATGACTCACTAAATTATTTCACTTCTCTTTTTAAATTCAAAAATTCTTCAACTCTCCTTAATTAGTCTAACATTCTTATCATGTTCAAGATAAATAGATTTTTCTACAAAGAAAAATGTAAATACGGACCACATATATGACATAATTAAGGTTGAAGATCTTGAGGTGGACCATCTCAGTAATAAAAAATGAAAAAATCTTGTATAAGTGTAGACAAAAAATAATTAAAAGTAAAAGAAATTGAAATCTTAAATTTGGTGATATTATGATACGATCCCTATTAAAAATGATATGCAAGAAAGTTAGGTTTGTAAAAAATATGGTATCATTTTATTGTGTAAGAGTAGTTCTGGTACAAGTAATTTTCTTTGTGATATACAAAAAAAAACAAAAATGTTAGTAATCATGATGTAGTTCAAACTGTTATTTCACAATCAAGTGATTACATGTTTTTTAGCTAGTGGTTAAAGTTTTATATGAAACAAGTTGGGTTCATGTCAGATAGGTATTCATGTCATCTAAGTCAGGTTCGTGTTGAATTAATTTTTGTGTTTTAAGATTTGTCAAAATTTCATATTAAACAAGTCGAATTTGATACAATAGGTTTTTAAGAGTTTGGTTTTGTATATTTGAATCTAACACGAATTTTAAGTTCGTGTCACTTGTTTACAAAATTTGGATGGTCAAACCCAACACAGGTACAACCCCGAATCCAAAATTGCCAGTACAAATCATAGTTCATATTTATTTGAAACATATCCAAACAAATATTTAGTATCGTATCCTTTTTGAATAATGAATTATATTCTCTTGGATTTTTGCATACAACTCACACGAATTGTCTCAATAGATTGATTGTGCGTTTCTCATTCATCCATCATTAAAAATCTAAAAGTTGGAGCATAAAATTTAGATTTTCCAAATTGATATGCAATGGTTGCATCAACGAAATCTCTTTAATAAACAACGTAAAGATAATTCTTTAAATGCATATACATGTTGCAAATTATAGATTGTCACATTCTTAATAGAATATCTGAATATTGTTAATAATCAGTTCAAGTAATAACTAATCAGATAAATATAATAATTAATAAAAATTATGAAGGTAATTGTATAGATATTAGTCTGAATTTGGTTTTTGTAAGGTTCATCTTTTATTTTTTCCTTAGTGTGAGAAGTGTATAGTTAGTGAACTGATTTCTCAAGATACTTTAGAGGAGGAAAGAATGAAACAAGAACATTATGAAGTGTATATGGTGAGTTCTCAATAAGGGAGTACAAATAGGAGAAAGTACAATAAAATATTTGATAAGGGTTCTTATTTATAAACGAATTCTGTGAGTATATTTTATTTATACCATATTCATGAGATATTAGAACGTATAAGACAAGTTCATAGCTTCTAAGACCGGAGTTAAATAATTAGTAAGAGGATTAAATGTGTCGGATCTGACAATGGTGGTAAATTTAATAGAAGATATGGAAATTCATATGAACAACATCAAAGATCATTCGAAATGTAACTAAAAGTTAACGGTAAAGTTCCTTGGAATACGATTTGTTCATCTAGCATGAAAGAGATATGAGTGATAATACTGTTCGGTCAAGGACATAGTGATAAGTAAGGTTAAGCATTCGACTATACCACTATCAGTATGAATGTGGGCATTACAATTGTTCTACATGTTCTTATTAAAGATTTAATAAAAGAAACTATTAATACACCACATGAATGTTGCATTCGACGTAAGCTTAACTTGAAACATATGCATGTTTGGGGTTGTCCATATAAAGTAAAGCCTTATAGGTCGAACCAAATAGATACTAAAATGGTTATCTTTGATTTCACAGGACATTAAGAACATTCTAGGGGCTTTAAGATTTATGATTCTTCTATTATAATTAGTTTTATAAAGGTTCTAACAAAAATAAGTATGCTATATATATATATCCAACATATCAGACTATAAGGATCATGTCAGTGAATTGATGCTCAAAGGTAAGTAGGTCATGAATCTAAATATCACTAAAATGATCCATATTGGTGAATTTGATACTCATGTATTAGATAATTTCGTTCTAATGTCATACATTATGCCTCTTTATAGCATGAAGATACTCAAGAGGATATGTGTCTTCTACATATGGAACAAAATTAAATTGTTTAAGAAGAAGATCACACTTTACCTCCTCAATAAGTTCAAACTAAAGAAATAGTTCTCTTAAGAATGTTCACTAGAATTAAGGTAGAACACTATATTTTTAGATCATATAGTGTATCTTTGAGAACTTGAAGATTCATGTGGTATAATGGTAAAAAATTCATCGTATTTCCATAAATATTTTTGATTATTAGTCGTGGATCAATATTATAAGAAAGATTATTAGTCAATGAAAAATAACATATTTTGAGAGCTCATCCCATTACCTAAGAAAATAAGCCAATTGGTTGTAAATAAATTTATAAAACCAAACAACATTCCAAAGGTAATGCGGAGAGACATAAACTGAGACTTGTGACAATAAGTTACACTTAGCGTGAAAGGATTGACTTTGAAAATAATTTTTATCCATTTTTCATAAAGAACTCCCTTAGAATATTCATGGTACGAGTTGCACACTTTGACATATAGCTTAATCAAATTGATGTTAAGATTATGTTTTTAATTGTGACATTGATGAAGCATTCTAGATGGTGTAACCTAAGAACTTTGTAATTTGTGATTCAAAGTTATTGTTATTTAAACTTAAGAAATATATTTATGCGATCAAATAGACTTCTCGACTGTGATACAATAAGTTCTTTGAGGTAATAACCTATTTTGGTTTGGAGATGAACTTGGTTTAAAACTCCGTGTATCAACGGTTCAGTAAGATTAAGTTTGTAATTTTAGTGTGCCATTTAATATCATGTTGCGAAAGAAGATAAGTAAATTTCCAAAGATATTAAGATTGAACGAATTCAAAAGGCTTCATATGCTTCAACGATCGTGAGTCTGATGTATGCTCAAGTTTGTTAAAGGTCGAGAATTGCCTATTATTTTTGAATTTTTAGAAAGATATGTAAGTAATCTAGAGATGGACCATTAAGAAGTGGTAAAAAATATTCTTGGGTAAACATAATAAGCAAAATAACACATATGACATAAAAGAATTCGAATAATCAGGAGACTATTAGGTATACTGAATCTTCTTTTTGTTAGTTGTATGGACACATTTAGTAGCACTTCATGTAATACATTACTATTATTTGGAGGTACAATATTATAGAAAAGTGTAAAACAACACTAGTTTTATTTCCACGATGGAGGTGAAATTTGTTGCATTCTTTAAGGCATCCATCTAGATACCATGGTTGCATAATTATATAAATTTAAAAGGTATAATAAAAATAATTATATAATTAAGTAGCACGAGCTCGGATAACTCCAATTATATAGATATCAAGTTCTTGTTTTTTTAAAAAGAGTGTACAAAATTTTCAAATAAGTATAGAGCACACCGGTACAAACTCCATAGTATCATATCTTTTTTGTTTAACCATATAGCACACAAGTGAGAGTTTTGTAATAGGTTCTAAGATATATTTGTTGTCTGGTTGTATACACTTCAAATTATATATATATAATTCTCAGTTACGCTTCATTGGCTTATCTAGCTCATTAAATAGATCTGCACTTAATTAGGAGTAATTAAGAATAGACACGTGTCATTACTTTTTATGTTATACACCATAATATACCCATGTAGTTGATTGATAAAGATAAAATGATTATTGTACGTCCATTTGCTCATATTACATTGAATAAGTATGTAGTATTTTATCATTTATCATCATATACAATATTGTTCAGTTCAACTACATATAATAAGTTACAAGAATTCCAGTAAGTAAATGCATCCCTTGGTAGCATATGATGATCCAAATGGGAGACTGTTTGAAATTATGAATTTCCACATGCTTAATGATGTATTTGGATATTTTTGATAAAAAATCTAAATAATAAGTAATTAAATTAATATAATATTTAGGAATTTGACCAACATATGGAAAAATAATGGAGGTAGTTTGTAGATTTCGGGTCAAATTCATATTTTGTGAATGATAAACCAGAATTTTGATAACTAAGACTAAATATAAAGTTTGTGGACTAATTTGAGAGAAATTAATTAGTCATGTTATTGTCCTTGATCACATAATGGAACTTAGGAGTATGAGTGTATTTGAGCTTAAGTTATAAACTTATTTGCACTCATCATATAAAAGATATTCGGTGAATAATTTTAACAATCACCAAACTAAAGTAAATTTGTCGTTATGTTGATTAGAAGATATAATACCAAATATTTTTCTTATTTTTTAAGACTGGGAGATCCGGTGTTACAATGAAAACCCAAAATAAAGCATGAAGAACAATATTACATGATGAGTAATATGGATTAATTGATTATATTGTGGACTAATTCACATTATGGATTGTAGTGATTCAAATCTCTATCAATACATAGACTAATTCACATTGTGGATTGTAGTGATTCAAATCTCTATCAATACATGGACTAATTTGAAGGATAAAGTCAGTGAAAAGTCTAAGCTAAAAAACACCATGTTTTGTTTTTGTCATGTTCTCTTTTGTGATATTGTATTCCTTTTTTTCTAAAAATAACACATTTTGATCTAACTATTTAATTTTTAGAATATTGTTGTATTTTTTGTAAATAAATAAAGAAGGACCAAATTATGCTAATTGTTTAAGCATGGAGGATGAAATTGTTATAAAAGTTAATATGAAAAGCAAAATGTTTAACTTGTGGGAGCATGTTGACCAACATGTTACAAAAATGAACGTATGGAATAAAACGTGACATACATGAAATATAAGAGATTAGTGTTGTTTTTTTATTCTAAAATATGTCTCACGAGGAGATCGTAAATTTATGTTGAATTACACGAACCAAATAACTTAAGTGTCAGACCATAGATTATTTCTCATAATATACAAAACTCAACTTGAAATCTGTTAAAAAAATACTATTCTATCATTATTGGATAGTCTCAAACAACCGTATTAAAATTTGATTAATTAATTTTTGGTATGTCAAAATACTTTAAATTAAAACAAATAAGACATTCTAAAATTTTATTATTATCATATAAAAATAATTTAAACTTAAAATAATTTAATAATTTACCATTTCTATACATTTTTGTCATATTAAGATTAGAATCAAATATTTTTTAGATAAAAATAATTATTATGTTCAATGCATGTTCACATAGTAGTGTTTAACTAAATAATATAAAAACAACTACTTTCAAATAATATATTTTTTATAAATATATATATATATATATATATATATATATATATATATATATATATATATATATATATATATATATATATGCTTAAACCAATTGATGAAAAATTCAAAAATCAACATTTTTGAATTAATTCATAATTGATTTAGTTTGATTTTTTAGTTTTTTGGATTTGAGAAAATAAGAAGTTTCATTTTTTCTCTTTATACATTTTAATTATTTTTGGACATGACTTAATAATAATAATAAATAGATGGTCACGTATATCAATAATATATATGTTTGTTTACACAACAAGGAGGTTTGGTTGTAGGATCAAAGATAAAATAATCGAAAATGATGTGATCCGATATGTATATACAGGCGCCAAAATTTACAGTTATAACCATAACAGTGAATGTTAACTTGCCTCCAACCATTGTGGTTAATGAGGCTATTGTTGATGGTTTTTTAGCCCATGATCAATATATCGACGACATTAAAGGTCCAAACATATTCACCTCAACGGGGTTGGTTGTTTTTGATAAGATTCATAAAAGTCACGTGTCAGAGTTCTGGCTTATAACAATAGAAGTTCATTTACCCATATATCAAGTGACATAAATGTTTAGCCACTTAACAATTTTGAATCATTCTAGAGGGTTATCTACTAACCTTATTTGTTTAAATTTTTCAAAATAGTATATATAAACTGATATAAATATAAATATTTATGCCACGTACTAATTTATTCTTCCATATTTATTGTATTGAACTTTATGTTGATTTCATTGTAATGTTTTAGATTTTTCTCAATGCTTTCGCCTTGCCACATTGAGTGTGTAATGATCCTAATATTGTGGTTCCAAACTTACAGTCTTTTTTTTGAAACTATGGTTGATCTGCTTGGGAGTAGCCATGTACTGAAGGAATTGTATGTAGAAAGTGAAGGACATGTGAACACTAAAGAGAAATGTTATGGCATGATCATGCTTCGATTAATAGAGATTAAGGATAATACAAAGTTGATAGTAACAACATTATTGGTCGGGAAAATACTATCATCAACCCAACCCTCCAAGTGAACTTTATTTTTTCAACAAAAGGTTAGAAAAAGAGATCTAACTCTCATTATAAAAAGAGGTGCGCCGAAGTAGTCTGCTGGAAATATTCTTTTATTTGTAGCAGTAAGTCAAATAATCTTTTTTTGGTTTGGTGCTTTCAATTACTTACGAGTTAAATTGATTATTTTTTAGACTTAAACTGAGACCGAGAGACGATGTCTATTTCTGATATGTATCAATACCAAAGGTTTGAGATATCCGTCTTCTAAGACCGAGAGACGATGTCTATTTGTAGATATTCTGAGACCGAGAGACGATGTCTATTTGTAGATATTCTAAGACTCATAGTTCCTTTGTAAGCTGAGAGTACTTTGAAACATAGATGATTGGTTAACTTGTTAAGGTTTGAGATATCCGTCTTCTAATCTTATATATAATTTGTGTATGTTGCACATATATGTATAATTTTTTCACAATCCAAACCACGTTAAATCAATCTTGTGTGTGTACTTGGTTTTAATATTCATGTTCTTTTTTTGCTTTATTATTTTAGGGTTCATAACTATTATTTTAGTACAAGCCAAAATTGTGTGGTTTTTTTTATTCTTGTTGCATATTCAATACTACAAATAAAAAGGTTTTGGCTGTTGTTGAGACTTGAGGTTGTTGATTATTCTGAAGCATGGGCTCTCTTGTACGAGGAATTTCCCCAACAATTGGTGCCGTAATCATGGATAATCGGGAGCAACACCGGTTGTAGGGTTGAAACAAAGAGAAAAGACAGAGATATTTTCAGATGTTTAAATTGGAGAGAAGGTTCTCACTCAGAAAACCAAGAAAACCCACTAAGATGAGTTTCATGAAGTCCAACCTTGAAAAATTCAACGAAGATAATGATTTTAACCTTTGAAGAATTAGGGTTTTGGATTTTCTAGTAAATAAAGGATTGTTTGCATCTGTTGATAATAAATTTACGTATAAGGTTAATGAAAAGTGTTATATAAGGCTTATAGTTCCCAGTGTTATACAACTGGCGTTAATTTTGAGAAATATGATCATGTCATAATCCTCTTAAGTTCTCTATCAAAGATGTAGTAATACTATGTTGAAATTATGTTTTATGGTAACGGTTCCCTTATGATGATCCCAATATCCAGTTCATATACATCAACATAATTTCAACGAAAGACAGTTGTGTGAATATGTAGGTCTCAGATTGAATGCCAGAGGTTGACCAATAATGAAATATTGAAGCAAAATGAGTATAAAATCTCGGTCCAAATTTACAGATCTTGCGATGGGTTCTAAAGTGAGATGTTGGTTGTGCAAGGAGAAATGTCATATGAGAAGCAACTACCAAAATAGACTAAAGAGAAATACTTAGCCGAAAGTATAAATGGGAGATGTTGCAATACTTTTAGGCGAATATACGTACACTGATGGTTTAATGGATTATACTTGTAGGTACAATGACAATTTGGTGTTGGATGGCGGTGCTCATTCTATATGACCTCCAACAAGCATTGGTTTAAAAATTTATGATTGTTTGAAGGTAAGAAGGTCATAATTGGGAATGATGAATCTTATGTTTTCAACAGAGTGGGAAATTGTTCGGCTCAAGTTGTCTAAAGAGCTTAAAATAGTGATTAACAATGTGAGTTACATGCCCAAATTTAAACAAAACCTTGTTTCTATTGGAATGTTAAATGAAGAAGGGTTTACTTATAGGGGTGGAGACGATTTATTTGTTGTTATGATGGTCTATAGTACTAATGATGTGTTAGTTCTAAAGGGATTTGTAGTGGTAGGGGTGTGTTTATTTGTAGTGGTAGGGGTGTGTCTAGTATGGAGAAATAGTTAACCAAGTTGTAGAATCTGAGGCTTAGATATGTGAGTGAGAAAAGCCATATTGAAGTTAGAACGTAATGTTGGATGGTAGTAAAATTCAGAAGCTTAGATTTTGAGAAAGTTGTGTTCAAGGTAAGAGAAATTTGGTCAAGTCCGTGCTTAGTGACCATACAACTAGTATTGTGCTTGAGTATGTCTATTCAGACCTATGGGGTCTGGCATGGGAAACAACTATAGGTGATAAAGGTACTTCACGTCCTTAATTGATGAATATTCCAAAAAAATATAGGTTATATTTAAGAATACCAATGATGAAGCATTTGATGCTTTTAGCATTCAGAAGACGTTGGTGGAGAATAAAAACTGGAATATGCTAAAAATATTTCAGAATAATGGGTTGTAATATGTGAAAAAATATTTCACTTTTCATTGTTCAAATATTGGTATTTCTAGACACCAAACTGTGAGGGGAACTCCCAAACATAAAAGGTTTGGTGAAATGATGAACAAAAACTTGGTGGAAATAGTTAGGTTTATGCTTCAAGCAGCTAGATTGGGATGAAGGTTATGAGAAGAAGTCGTGACTACAAATGCGTATATCATCAACATGAGTTCATCTACGACAATGAAGTTTCTTTGCCCTCAAAAGGCCTAGACTAAAAGGAAACCTAAGCTTGAACATTTGAGAGTGTTTAAATGTGTTACCTACGCACATGTGAAGCACATTTGGGTTGGTGGTTAAAAATTTCACTTAAATTAAGCTTGATTTCCATGAAATTTCTCCCATGTTATGAAACAAACCCTGATAAGGTTTCTGCTGTCAATTGGTGCTAAATTTGACCTAAACTTTGATCAAATTGTTGTTAATAATGTCTTTCCACATGATGAATTGGAAGATATAATTTACATTTGTCAGCCGAAAGGGTTTGAAAAAAAGAATTAAGGAAACATGTGTTTGTCGAGGAGACCTCTATATGGGCTCCAATTGATGAGTTCAAATATTTGAGCTACTGTGTCTAGACTTAATCCGATGGGCTATTCAGATCATGACCACTATAACAAAATTTCGAACATGACAAATGCATTAAATGTTGACTAAGCTAACTGCTGGTCACTTCAAACCAGATTACTAATGGGTCCTTAAACTTGACCCAACTTCACGATCCGTCCCAATAAGCCCATGGGTCAATAATTAAGTATAAATACCCCAAACACTTTTATTAATGAGGGTAATCAGAATTTATTACTAGTAGACAACTTAATTATCTCTTGACTCACCAATCTAAACATTAAATTCCACAAAACATCCAAAACACTTTACGAGATTACCCTCATACATAAATAAACCACACGAGAAATAATCGCAGACTCAATGGAATATAAGATTTCATTCTTTTATGAAGTCCATCAAGTATGTTTGAAGCTTTTATACCAATTGTTACTATTGTATTGGGGAAACATATGTGAATAGACAAATTATGTTGTTATTTTATGTGAATGATATCATAGTAGCTGGAAGAGGCATGAAGAGGATTAAAATGGTGAAAAATTGAGAGATTTTGAGAGAGAAAGTTAAAAGCTTTCTACTAGTTAAGTTAGAAGATAAACACTTGGAGACATTCGGTACCCATAATTCTTTTGTAGCTGAGAGTGCTTTGTAATAAAGATGAGTGGTTGAGAGAGTATTTTTTATAACCTATTGTATATAAAATTTGTGTCTTTCACCCGTGGATGTAGGATTTTGTCACAAGCGGAACCACTTTAAATGTGTCTTGCGTGTGTTTGGATTTTACATTCTTTTTCTTTTCTTGATTTGTTGTGTTAGGGTTCACAACTATGCTTTGAGTATGAGCTGAAGTTGTGTGACTGTTAAGTTCTTGTTACATATGGAATACTACAAACAAACAGGTTTTGGCAAGACGAATGGAACTTGGCTAAAGAATGGGGCTGTTGTAGGAGGAATTTCCCTAGCATAAATAAAATAAAATAAAATTTACGGGAATTCTATCAAAATATCTCTAAACATGCTAAAAATTAAAATTAAAATTTGAAAACTTAAAAGTCTTAAATGACTATAATTAGTAGGGCTGTTAGTGGGCTACCAAACCCAAAAACTGATTCGGAACTGGTCCGCTATTGTATGTTCATAAACTATCCTATAATATTATCAAATCGTCGAGTCAAGTTTTAGAATCAATCTGATAAGATCAATGAACTTGGCACGTTTATGTCTTTCTACTCGACTAAACAAATTAATAACATTAAAATCACAAAACATAAAAAAACATATAATGTAGTCACTTATTTTTGTAATATAATTATTATACAATAATAAATCAATATAATTATATTCCATGTAAATTTTTTTCTATATCTAAAATTATTCATATTATTTTAAAAATAAGTCAAACAACTTAGAATAGAAACTCTATAAAATAATACACCTGGGACCACCAATACTTCGATAAATTAATAATTAATATTTTTTATATTAATTAATATTTTATTAATTTATAGTAAAATACTTAGTTTACAAACACCTTTGAAGCTTCCACTTAATTATTGTACAGTATACATGTATATCAAATGAAGGGCCCAATTTGAAAGAAACCTTCAATCTTCCACCTTATTATACTTCTTGTGTTCAATGTATCACTTTATAGACATTAAAAATATTTTCTATATAAATACAAGATCAAAATAGGTCAACACAAACAAATCATACACTGAACATGGCTTCCCATCTTAAAGGTGTGAAAAAAATAACAATGACAGACGAGATTCGAAGAGCATTATGCAAGCACAACAAGGATAATCCAAGTCTCACTCAAAAACAATTGCAAGAATGGGTTCATAGTAACTATGGTTTGCAGGTGAGTCAAGCGAAAATATCGAATACAGTTAAGCAGTATTTAGAGCATCTCTCACTTGCTCCCGAAATAGACGATGTTAAGCGACACAAACCGGCAATATTTCCTGACCTAAAAACGAGATTCAAGGGGAAATTGATTTCAACAAAAAACAAAAGACAATTGAGTCATTTTTCAAGAAACCTTCATAAAATCATTCCTGTAATATGCTATATATAAGGAATTATTAATTTATATTTTATATGGGGTCTAAATAAATTTTAAAAAATGTATTATCTTATAATTTTAGAGAATTATTAATTTATCACCCTATCCCCGAGTCGGGACTGACAAAAAATATAACAATTATTTTAATGAGATCATAATAATATTTACATTATTATAAATACGTGATATCAATTAAAAATATTGTGATAATTATAATCAATATACTTTTTATCTATATAATTTATTGGGTAACTTACTCAAAATCACTCGGAAAAAATTCTAAGTACCAATAACCACTTGGATTTTGTAGTTTACCGATATTTAAATGCAATATAAATGTTTCTAATAATATTTTTGAACATACAAAAAATATACACTCTAAGAATTAGTTAATTTTAACTTTTAAAGCATCATATGTTTCAAACCATAACTAAACAAACCTCGTTAAAATAGATATATTTTTATTTTTTAAAGACAAGCAAAATGAAATCTATGAGTGATATATTTGATGAATTATTTTTCTTTTTCTTATTTTTGTAAGTAAATTACACGGTCTAACTTTTTTTAATTTTTTTAACATAAAAATATGCATTTTTTTACACCTGCAAAAAATTAGTTATCTCGTTTTCAATTAACATTTATTTTCACAAAACAAGTTGTATTTTGTGTGTTCACCAAATTACACTTATTTTGCACCCAAAATTCATATTTACACAACTATTTTCTTCTTTTTTTGAAACATATTTGCACGTAATTACGCGACTAGACCCTAGTTGTTTTTTTTCCGCAATCAAATTACATGTATTTTTGCACTCAGAACAGAGTCTAAATTAATATATATTTTCATAAAAATGAGTTATATTTTATTTTTCCACACACTCAAACTTATATCACAATCAACAATCATATTTACACAACCATTTTCTTCTTATTTTCGCAACTCATTTGCTCGTAATTATTCAACTGGACACTATTTTTTTTCACAAACAAACTATACGTATTTTTGCACCGGAACACAATCCAATTTTATTTTTTATTTAGATAAAAAAAAGTTTTTCCAACACAAAATGCACATATTTTTACAACTACAAAAAAATAGTTGTTTCACACTCCTTTCACAATTATTTTTATAAAAAAAGTTGTATATTGTTTTTTCACATAATCAGACTTATTCCACGGTCAAAATTCATATTTGCGCAACTATTTTCTTCTTGTTTTCACCACACATTTGCACGTAATTACGCAGCGGAACACAATTGGTTTTTTGGTACTTATTTCACAAGCCAATTACACGTAATTTCACAACAAAAAAACAATTAATTTTTTTTAATAGATCTAGTTTTGTTCATCTTAAAAAAAACAACACCAATGATATTTTCGAATAATTTAGAACTATGGTTTGAAATATATGATATTAAAAAAACGGTGAAGGGTATATTGGTATTAACATAAAATTCAGGTGGTTATTAGTATTTTAGTTTTAAAACGATATCAAACCAATTTTGATGTTGAATGATTACTGATAGATTCTCTTAATTCATTTTCGCTTATTCATTCGAATAATATATTGAAGTTAAAAGACTATAAGGAGATAGAATTTTCTAAAGCAAAAGACTATATAAAAAAAAGGGTACGGCTATATATACCCAATTCGGGTTTAAGTATATCCAATTTTGAGTATACCCAAAGGTGATCTAAGTATACCCAAATTTTGACAAAAATACCCTTTTCTAGGTATATAAGGTTTTTTTTTACTAATCTTATCCACCTCATTTTTTCTCTTACACTCTCTAACTTCTCTCTAAAACCTTATGGTTCTCTCTAATTTATCCGGCGAACTAAAATCCGGCAAACTAAAATCCGGCGAACTAAAATCCGGCGAACTAAAATATAAAAACTTAGTCTTAGTATCAAAATTTAGGGTTATGGTTGAATTGGGCAAAAAAATCAGAATTTTAAGGTGTTTGGAGGCCATTTTCCGGCCGAAATTCGACCGGAAAATGGCCATTTACGAAGGCCCCGCGTACCGGTCGGTACAGGGGGGGCGTACCGACCGGTACACCCCCTCTGTACCGATGGTACAGAGTGTACCATCGGTACAGAGGGGGTGTACCGGTCGGTACAGAATTCGGGTTTAAGTATACCCAATTTTGAGTATACCCAAAGGTGATCTAAGTATACCCAAATTTTGACAAAAATACCCTTTTCTAGGTATATAAGGTTTTTTTTTACTAATCTTATCCACCTCATTTTTTCTCTTACACTCTCTAACTTCTCTCTAAAACCTTCAAGTTCTCTCTAATTTATCCGGCGAACTAAAATCCGGCAAACTAAAATCCGGCGAACTAAAATCCGGCGAACTAAAATATAAAAACTTAGTCTTAGTATCAAAATTTAGGGTTATGGTTGAATTGGGCAAAAAAATCAGAATTTTAAGGTGTTTGGAGGCCATTTTCCGGCCGAAATTCGACCGGAAAATGGCCATTTACGAAGACCCCGCGTACCGGTCGGTACAGGGGGGCGTACCGACCGGTACACCCCCTCTGTACCGGTCGGTACAGACCCTCTGTACCGATGGTACAGGGGGTACGCACCGGCTGGTACGCCCCCCCCCGTACCATCGGTACAGAGGGTCTGTACCGACCGGTACACCCCCTCTGTACCTATGGTACACTCTGTACCATAGGTACAGAGGGGGTGTACCGGTCGGTACGCCCCCCTGTACCGACCGGTACGCGCTGCCTTCGTAAATGGCCATTTTCCGGCCGTATTTCGGTCGGAAAATGGCTTCCAAACACCCTTAAATTATGATTTTTTTAGTAATTAAATTTTTAATTTTTTTTAAAAAAAAACAAGTTTTGATTTTGTGTTTTCATTAGAAGAAGTTTAAAAAAATTAAAAAGAGTTTGAATGTTCTTGAGGCAACTTTGAATGTTCAAGAACAATTTGAAAAATTTCACAAAATTGTAGTAATATGGGGTTTGATCTAGTAGAGAGTTGTGTTTTTTTGGGTATACATAACCAAATAGATTATTTTGTGAATTGAGTGTATATAGGATATACTTAGTGTTTTTTTTTACTTAGTGGCAATTCGGATATTAAATGAAAGTTCAAGGGTTTTTTCGTCCTAAAAAAGTCAAACAAAAGTCAACTGCATTTTTTGGGTATACTTAAACCCGAATTGGGTATATATAGCCATACCCTAAAAAAAATCGTCATAATCTAAAGACCTTGACCGGACATTTTGGGTGCCGCCGGAACGCTTCGACACCTGAGTAAAGAAGGACATATTCTGCTAGTAACCTAGAAACCACTATAAGGACATATTCTGCTGGTAACTACGAGGAAAGAAGGACATATGAGGTGCCGCCAGAATGCTTCCACACGGCCTGCGTTGCAACCTCACTTTGCTGCTCCAGCTTTTTTTGTTTTCATTTCTGATTCCGTCACTGAATGCGAGGATACCATTTGTTACCAAATATTGGACCGGATAATGGAAGACTGGTATGCCTTCTTTTCATCATCACCTTACTCATGATCTATTTTCTTACTTTCTCTTGAATGTAAAATATGCAAACATGTGATGTTTATCAAGGGTTCTTCTGTTAAGAAGAAAAATCGTATCTACCTTTGAATTCCCTTGTACTTGATCATAAGTAACACCAGGCATGTAACGGCCAAATACATGCCTGCTACTGAATTGACATTAGGCTGTTGTGACAGAACTGCAACTGCAGTAATAAAAACCAAGAACCAGTGAGTGGTGGCTAATGGACTAGAAGTCTAGAACTGCAAGTCGAACAACATAGACTTTGTTTGAGTACCCGTGATGATGAGCCTCTGATTATGATTATGATTAATGCTACACATGTTCCTGCTGATAGGCACATAACCGGAAATATGCCTCTCCAGTTTGTTACTTTTTCACCTGTAAATTTATATTGGGTCAAGCTATATATACCCAATTCGGGTTTAAGTATACCCAATTTTGAGTATACCCAAAGATGATCTAAGTATACCCAAATTTTGACAAAAATACCCTTTTTTAGGTATATAAGGTTTTTTTTTTTTTACTAATCTTATCCACCTCATTTTTTTCAATTACACTCTCTAACTTCTCTCTAAAACCTTCAAGTTCTCTCTAATTTATCCGGCGAACTAAAATCCGGCGAACTAAAATCCGGCGAACTAAAATATAAAAACTTAGTCTTAATATCAAAATTTAGGATTATGGTTGAATTAGGTAAAAAAATCAGAATTTTAGGGTGTTTGGAGGCCATTTTCCGGCCGAAATTCGACCGGAAAATGGCCATTTGCGAAGGCTGAGCGTACCGGTCGGTACCGGGGGTACGGCTATATATACCCAAATGTGATTTAAGTATACCCAAAAAACGCAGTTGACTTTTTATCTGAAATTTCTTATAGAAAAAAAGATGTTATGTCATAAACTCAATTTTATATCACGTGAGAGCTATTCAATCAAAAAATACTAGCTTATGATTTTATATTTGTCAATATAAAATTCTTTGATGCTCTTGTCAATATAGTAAGTCTTTTGGTCTGAAAAACGATTCCTTAATAATATATTTCAGTTTCTGACAAAAGAAAATATTGAATAATTTTAAGATTCTATCTGATTGTGTTTATATATAACTTTGAACTGACATACAGCATGACAAAGTTGAAGATATTGCCTGCACCGCAGGCCGGTTTGCGGTGATTCATGTGGTTGAACAAGCAAATACAAAATATATAGCTGATATATAGAAGGTAGTGTGAGTAACAAAATACCTCATACCCTGGAGAATCGGTTACATGAAAATGTGACTATAAATTTATTAAAAAGAAAAATCTATAACCATACACCAACCAGACAAGCTTAGGGAAAAAGAAAAAAAACTTAGAACAAAGAAGGGTAAAAAAGACCGGTAAGGATAATTTTGAATTATTTTAAAAAATATATTTTATTAGTCAATATTTATTTTATAAAAATAAATTATTTTTATTAGAAAAAATAATTAGTTTCCATTTTATTGATGAGTCGCTGTTTACCGGAATATTTTGGAGAGTTAATGTAAAGGTGAAATTTGTTAGTAATGGAAGAAAAATATTAAACGGTAATAGTAGAATAATCATCATTCAATCCTAACGAATTATATTTATAATGACCAATATTGATTTTAATTTTTTTTGGTTACCTAAAAAGATTGGGTTTAGAACTTGTCGGTGATAGCTAATTAACACATCAAAGCCCAAGTCACCCATCAGATAATTCATTATCAATACCTCCGATTCCTGAGTTGGTTGAGATAGATGAAAATACGGACCCGTAAAAGTGTATTGTACTAGAGGTGCGATAAATGTTGTCGAAGCGATTTGTATTTTTTTTATAGATGCGTCCAGCGATGGAACCAGGAATCCAGGTTTGGAGGGGCTGAAGTATTACTCAAACTAGACATGTTTTAATTTTTTTTCACGTATCTTGTACTTTTAATTGATTTGTTAATAATTTGTTAGGAAATATTTAAAAAAAAAGTAATCCTGACATTTTTATTGGTTAAGAAAATCATGAATATTTATTAAATATATATATAAAAAAATTCTACATTTGATTTATGAGGCATATGTCTAAATAATCTTAAGTTTATATATGAGTTAGTACGAGTTATAACATTTATGTACAAAATCAAAATGCTTCATACTAGTTGAGATATGTTCTTACTTATTTGTCATTGATCCATCTCATACCTATCTGATGTGGAAATTTGGTCGCACATAACAAATTCTACCACTTTTACCTCCCCTCAGTTGACTTACTTAATGCTCACTCTAATTAGGTTGTTTCATGATTCATATCTAAGTCATAAAGTTTTACAATGAATATATTTGTTCACTCTTATTAGAGCATCTTAGAAGTTCCTTAGCGTCACTTCAATTAATCAAGTCACAATATCTTTATACACTCTAATAAAGTCACTCTGTTTGATGAGCATGACTGATGGCTCATCATCTTCGACATCCCAGAATTTCATCTGTATCACGTTTTCGTCTGGGTATGGAGCTCTAATACCAACTATTAGACCCAAATAATAATATATCAACCACACGCGAGATTAACTTCAAAACAACCAACCAAATAATAAAACAACCGATTTATTAACAAAATAAAACCACAAACCTAATCACTGAAAAATAATCAACGGTAAAATAAACCAACAACCAAAACATTTATATGAAAAGACCACTTCGTTGTGAAGAGTAAAAGACCACAAGACTTATCAAGATTCCACCAAAAATACTTCTACTATTATGATAAGTTGAAGGTAAAAGTATATCCAATTCAATATAATAAATATCTACAACCCACCAACAATTTTAAACATAATAAACTAACAAAAAAAAGAAACAAAAATGAATAATATTACAAAAACTACTCCACTATTCCAAAAGTGATTTCTCCCAAACCGTAGCATCAAATAACAATCCAACCGGACATATTGAAGCTTTATATGTCCCAAACATGCTGTCCAAATTTCAGCCAAAACCGACACCGTTTGACCATTGATCAAACATTTTAAACATGACTTCTTTAAAAATTCCGAAAATAAAAAATTTCCGATTACTAATCTTCCTTGAGTCTTGGGGGCTCGCGCCCCCCCTAGCCCCATAGTAAATCCGCCCCTGGATGCGTCAAAACGTTCAAACCACGAACCGTTATAACCGTTTAACAGAAAACTTTGAACCGTCAGAACCGTTTAACAGAGAACCGCGATTTGCAGTTTTGGCGGTTCACTGCTTATACGGTTTTATCGTTTGCGGCCGTTCTAACGGTTTGCAGTTCTTGCGGGTTGTAGTTGTAAGTGTTAATTAATCTAATTTCAATAATTGAGATAGGTAAAATATGAACGAGTTAATTATGTTATTTAATGTATTTTAATTTAAATACTATATCATTTTAATTGAAATTCTATAATCAAGCAATTATATTTTAAAAAAATAATTGTAATATGATTTTGATATGTTTGATTATATTTATATATTTAATATATTTTATTTAATATTAGGTACATATTAAATAAAATATATACATTTAATTGTATTTGGATTATAAATTTCAATATTATTGAAAATATTTTTACAATTATAAAATTAATAATTTTTTTCCCAAGAAATAAATTTTTTATTGATGTTACAAAGAAATATTACATATGTTCAAGGTTACATATGTTTGAAAGAGTTCTACAATTTTGTGACTTACATACTAAATCACTCTTGTTCTTCCTCTTTCTTAATCAAACTTGTACTTGCTTCACACCATCTTGTATCTTCTACACCATCTTCTACACCATCTTATAACTTCATGATCAACCACTCTTAAATCTTCTACACCATCTTCTTGCTTCACACCATCCTCATACTCCTTTACCTGCAAAACAGAAACAACGTAGGTCAAGTTTTTCAACTTGCCAAGCAAATTAGTCATCTTCTAAAAATCTAAAATAACCCAAGTTTAAAGATTCAAGCAAGGTAATTGCAGTCAATTCATTCATTGAATGATTTGAATCAACTGTAAATTCAGATTGTATCTTAAGTGCGTGTTTTGCCACCCAATCAGCAGCAAAATTCTGCTCTCTATATACGTGTTTGAGGGTCATCTGTGGTTTCATTAGTGTTCTGCAATATTGAAGTATTTGTTCTAAATACCAAGGATATCTACCTACTGCAATCATGTTAAATAAACCAAGACAATCTATCTCTATATCTACAGATGTCAAACTCTGTTCATTACAATATATTAGGCCATTGACAAGAGCTAGGATTTCAGCCAATAAAGGAGAATACTTCCCAATTATATCACCTTTAGCTATTAAAACAGTTCCAGAGCTATTCCTAATAATAAAACCATAACTGGATTCACCATTGCATAATGAGGATCCATCAAAATTCAATTTGATTCTATTATGTATAGGCAATGCCCAAGAAACATACAGACAAGGCTTAACAATTTTAATATGGTTGAAACATCTCAATTCCTTAGCTAAGTGCATGTCTTTTGACCAATGCTTTCTAGTAAAATGAAATCCTGAATCTAAGGATGAAAGGATGAATAATATGTGATTGATAACCCTTTTAGCAGATAAGATCTTACCATTATGCTTGAAACTATTCCTAGCATACCAGATAGAGTATACAATCAACGAAGGCAGAATGGTTCTGATATGTTTTTTCTAGGTGTAGATAACAACCAAAGGTTAATGATGTGATTTACTGTCATATGTTTGCATATGTCTATATTAAACTTAGCAGAAAAGAAAGACCAAATAAACCAAGCAGATTCACAAGATACAAAAACATGATTAAGAGTTTCTAAGTTCTGGCAACTATTACACTTAGATGTTAAATAAAAACCTTTCTGTTGAAGCTTTGTATCCACACTCAATAGGTTGTTCAATACTCTCCAAAGAATGAAAGAACACTTCTTTGGAGAAGTATTATTCTATATCTTATCTTTTATTTTTGATGCTATGGTTTTGTTTCTTACTTCATTCACAGTCTTCTTTAAACTGAAAGTTCCATCAGTTGATAATTTGCAAATAATAGAATCAGATGTGTATGTATTAAATTTTATTTTGATGATTTCATTTACATATCTATCAAGCAACATATTCTGAAGTTTTCCAATGTTCCACATATTATCAATCCAGTATTCATTAATCTTTGATTGTGTATAATGTTCAGAATTAGATGTTGTTAAAGTTATTAAGGGCTTAGAGCTGTGCCATTGGTCTAGCCAGAAATCAGAATTACCATCACCTAGCTTCCATCTTATATGTTTTTCTGCTCTTTCTCTAACTTCATACATTCTTTTCCAGATTTTAGAATCTGATATTTTCAATGTAGATTGTAATGGATGAATGCAATTACAGTATTTTGAATGCATCATATTTGACCAGAGAGTTTTATTATTTCTAAAATTGAACCACAGTTTAAAGGAAAATGCAGTTTGAATATCTCTAATGTTTCTGATGTTTAGTCCATTTTCATTACATGGTTTACATAATTTTTCCCAACTAGACCATATTATATGTTTATTTGTTTCATTAAACCCCCAAAGAAACTTATTTAATAGTTTATCAATCCTAGATATTGTTTTCAAATGTAGCTTAATAGACTGTAAATAATATGTAGGGTATGACATTAAAACAGAGTTTATTAGTATTATTTTGCCTCCAAATGATAAGTTTTTAGAATTCCAGTCTGAGATTTTACATCTTATCTTATCCACTAGTTTCTCAAAGTGAGTTGAATGATTGTTTGAATGAATTGGAATACCAAGATAAGTAAATGGAAGATTTTCATGCTTAAAACCTAAAACTCTTTCTAATGTTGTTATTCTTGATCTGTTCATGCTTAAAGAAGTAATGTATGTAGTCTTTTGTCTGTTTATTAACTGACCAGAGAGAGATTGATAAGTTTCTAAAAACTTAATTAAACTCTTAATACTTGTTAGGGATCCATTTGAAAACAGGATGATGTCATCAGCATAAGCTAAACAATTAACTTTCACTAAACTTTTCATGTTATACAACATAGATCTATGTCGACTAAATAGACTGTTTACACCCCTAATTAAAAACTCCTCAGCTATAATAAAAAGACAGGGAGATAAAGGATATCCCTGCCTTAAACCATTACTAGACTTAAAGAAACCATATGAATTACCATTAACTATAACTGAATACAAAATATTTTCTATGCATTTCTTAATCAGCTTAACAACTTGCTCACTAAAACCAAATGACAACATTACCTTATAAATGAAGTTAAAATCTAAATTATCAAAAGCTTTTGACATATCTAAATTTATAATTATGTTATCTCCTCTAGTTTTCCTATTCAGATCCTTAACTAGCTCTTGAGTTATTAAGATATTCTCTTGAATGGTTCTATATTCTACATATGCTCCCTGTTCCTTAGATATAATTAAAGGTAACAACTTAGCTAATCTGAAGTTTATAAGCTTTGAAATGATAATATTAAGGACAGTACATAAGCTTATAGGTCTAAAATGCATCCAATTTTTAGGAGATTTGATTTTAGGTATTAAACATATTAATGTTGCAAATAGACCTTTTGGTAATATTACATCCAAAAAGAAATCTATGACAACTTTTAAAAGATCTTCTTTTATAATTGACCAACAGGACAGGTAAAACCTGGAGTTGAATCCATCAACTCCAGAAGCACTATCAAAGTTCAAACTCTTAATAATGATAAACAGCTCTTCTAAAGTAGGCAATATTAAAATACTATAATTATTTTCAGCAGATATAATTCTAGGAATAACACTTCTTATTGAAGAAAGATCTTTTTGAATAGGAGTTTTGTTTAACAAATTAAAAAAGTATTCTACACCAGATGATCCAATAAGACTATCATCTTCAATCCAACTACTATTATCCTCAATTCCCTTTATAAAGTTTTTAGACCTTCTTTTCTTAACATAGTTATGAAACATAGCAGAATTATTATCACCATCTATAATCCAATTTGTATAACTTTTCTGTTTCCAATAAATTTCTTCTTTCTCAAGCAGTGTTGAATATGTGACATTTAGACTAGCTAATTTAGTTTGATTTTCAGGACAATCATTTTCTTCTAACATTAATTCAACAACTTTAATTTCTTCTTCCACTTTACTTAAATAATCAAAGATGTTTCCAAATGTTTCCTTGTTCCAAGATTTTAAATGTTTCTTAAGCCTTTTAAGTTTTGACCAAAAGACAAACATATTAGAAGAATCATGAATCTGCTTAGACCAACTATCATTTACAGTCTTAAGGAAATCTTCATGTTTTAACCACATATTCTGAAATCTAAATGATGGTTTTTTATATGTAGAGTTAATTGACACCGAAATTAACAAGGGTGAATGGTCAGAACAGGTTCTGGCCAAATGATTCACCCTTGTTATATTAAAATTTTCTCTCCATTTATCATTATGCAATGCTCTATGTAACCTTTTACATTTGTGATTATTAGTCCAAGTAAAATTTGATCCAATATATCCAGGGTCTTCTAGCTTACAGTCTAATATCATAAGATTAAAATCATCAATTCCTATTGAGCAAAAAGTAGAACAAGCCATTTGTTCACTTGTGTTGGAGATTGTGTTAAAATCTCCAACAACAAGCCAAGCTAGATTAGTGACAGAAATGTACCTTAAATGATCCCACAGAAGCATTCTACGGGATCTATTACATTTAGCATATACTATGGTAATCAGAACTACTGTCTTAGTAGAAGAATGACTTACCATAGTATTTAAAAATTGTTTAGAATCATCCAAAATGTTAATTTCATAGCCATTTTTCCAAAACAACCAAATTTTATTATTTATGTTTGCATATTGAGAATCAAAACCAAGTTTTAAGCATATTGGTATAAGTTTATCAGCTGATATCATAGGTTCCTGAATAGCTATGATATCAACTGAACTCTTTTTAATCATGTTTCTTGTTCTTCTTATGGTTTTCTTGTTACCTATCCCTCTAACGTTCCAATTTAGTAAAGATATAGTCATTTTAAAGATTGATTTGGGCCTCCTGTGGAACCTTTATGATTTCTTGTTCTAGATATTACTTTATTTCTAACTGATCTTCTAACATTAACATTAAAAGGGTCTTTTTTAGCTTTGCTTTGTTTTGGTGAGGTTAGTTCACTTAAACTAGATCTTATTATAGGTACATGTTCTGTTTC
Organism: Limnanthes douglasii subsp. nivea; assembly: GCA_036936605.1. Lineage (NCBI taxonomy): Eukaryota > Viridiplantae > Streptophyta > Magnoliopsida > Brassicales > Limnanthaceae > Limnanthes > Limnanthes douglasii. Next base: position 239,867,631 of record JAUPFV010000002.1, read on the forward strand.
AACAAAATCTTCTGCCTCTTCATCAGATAAAAAATTAAAAGGGTTATTTAATTTGATAGTCTCAATAACATCTGATATGTCCTTATTAGATATTTCAACTGATTCTTTAAGTTGGTTAAACCTTATCTCATTACCATTATGGTGCTCATTTATATAATGTATTTTAGGTTATTCATTTACATTATCTGCTTCATTTATTTCTTGAAAATCTACTGCCCTATCAGGTAAGTTGAATATTATATTATTTCCAATTTCTTTTTCTCATGTTAAGCTGATATCCTTTCCATTTCCTTCTTCATAGTTTTTATCATTATCCTTATGTTCAAACTGTGTGTTATTTTTATGGGATTCATTTCCATTATCTATTTCCTTTATCTGATTACTATTTACTTCCCTAGCAGGTGTATTAGATATCACATTATTTTCTATAGTTTTCCCTCCTATTAAATTTTTATCTCTTATTTGCCTCATGGTTTGTATCATTAACTTTATATGCAACTTCAGTGTGACTTCCATTATTAATGTCTGTTTGTTTTTTAGGTATCCAAACTTCTCTAGTATCTTTGTTTTTCTTAAAGATTTGCTCATATTCTTCTTTTTTACAGTATTTTTGTTGATTCCCTAAGTGCTTACAAGTTTTACAATAGAAAGGTTTTTTCAAGTAATTAACATTTTGCCAAAAACCATCCTCTTCTCCAAAGCATATCCAAATACTTTGGGGAAGAGGCTTAGAAATATCAGTTAAGACCCAAGCTTTACAGTTGTTATACACATCAATATTATTTTTAGGAACCCATACTGTTAAAGGCAATCCAATTGCTTTAGCAATATGGGTTATGGAATCAGGGTTATAAAACATTTCAGGCAATTTTGGTAAAGAGATCCAAAGAGGAGTCACATGTGATTCTTTTTTGGGTGAAAATCAGGGGACCACTTAAGTATTCTAAATGACAGTTTGCCTACAGTTCTAATGTTTTTACTCCAAAAAGTTTTCACATCTTCAATTTGATCAAATTCTATGAAGAAAATGCCTATAATCCCATTTATAAATGCTATATGCTCCTATAAACCTAAATGCAGCAGCATACAATTTGAACTCGTTGAGAGTGAGACTCCCAAACGAGAACTTAGCAACAAGCACAGTTTTAGAAAGATTTGAAAGGGCGAACTTATCTGTTTGCAAGAAAGTCACCGACTTATAATCCTCGTGCTCCTCGTGCAAGACGTCCTTGTGAATGAACTCCTTTCTGCCTCCAACCGTCTCAGCAAAAGACTTTTTGCCTCCATTATGCTCGAACACTGGGTTCATAACCAGCTTTGGTGAACTGGAACCCTTCAAAGGTGGAAAGTCCTCTTTTTCCATCAGGTTATCTTTCCAGATTTAGAACGATCTAAAAAATTAGACCTAACTAACTTGAATCTCAGGATGAGATTCAAGAAAATGCTTAAAACAACAAGAATTTGGGTTTTTTAGTGAGTGTTCTTGAATCTCAGGGTAAGATTCAAGATTTTAGGTTTTCTGTAGATGAAAAATTTAGGGTTTTTTATCAAGAGATCTTGAATCTCAGGGATGAGATCCAAGACTATCGTATCTGATCGATTCTGCAGTGAGATGTGAAAGAAACGACAGATTTAGAGGCTGTGTAAATAGGGTTTGCGAGAAAAGCTCTAGATAGGGTTCGTGAGAAAGAGATAGGCTGATGGTGTTTTGTTTGTGAAGGCTGTGTAGATAGGCTGAAGTGATCGAAATCCCATTTCTACGGCCTAGCTTTCAAGAAATGGCTTTTGGGTTCTTGGAGCCCCCCATGAACCAATATACTACTAGTTTCAATTATAAAATTATAAAATTTATAATTTGATTGTCTTAAACAAGATATTGTAAACAATATAATTGTAATATGATTTATATATTGTTTGATTATATTTAGATATATAAGATATTTTATTTAATATTAGGTATATATTAAATAATATATATATATATATATATATACATTTAATAGACATATAATTGTATTCTGATTTTAAATTATTAGGTAGTTCTTTAGATCTTTCAAGCTTGAAGTGTATATGTTTAGATGATTTAAATAGTGTACGGCTATTTTTTCGAACTATTCAATATTTGAAGTATAAATTTAAAGTTTTTAAAATTGTATAAGTATATGCATAGACATAAATTTCCTTTGAATAACAAAATAAAAATTGAAATTGAAAGAGATTTAAATAACTTTCAATAAAAATAATAGTTCGAATTCACTATTTATAGAGTTTTAATTTATTTATTTTTAAATAGTTCGAATTCCCTATTTATAGTGTTTTTTTTAAATAATAGTTCGAATTCCCTATTTATAGAGTTTTAATTTTTTTTAAAATAATAGTTCGAATTCCCTAGTTAGAGTTTTATTTTTTTAAATAATAGTTCGAATTCTCTATTTATATAGTTTTTTTTAAATAATAGTTCGAATTCCTTATATATAGAGTTTTAATTTTGTTTTTTAAAATAGTTCAAATTCCATATTTTAAAAAAAAATTATTTTAAAAAAAATAGCCGTTGGATGACTTCATTGCTGACGTCATCCATCCGGGGCATCCGGACTCGGCTACGGCAATTATTTCAAACTATCCCTTAATCCATCCGGACCATCCGGAAAAACTTCCGGATGGATTAACGGCTAGTTTGAGCAACTAGCCGTAGCCGAGTCCGGATGTCCCGATGGTCCAAATTTGCAGTCCGGGACTCCGGACAATTCGACCGGATGGTCTGGATTTGCAGTCCGGACCATCCAGACTTTTTTTTTCTCGAAATTTTTGAATTTTTTTTATGGGTCTCCCCTATAAATAGAGACCCCAACTCCAAACTCACACACTCTCTATAATTCTAAATCTCTCTACTACTTCTAGAATGTCTATAAAACTCTACTTTTTTATTTTACATGTTGTAGTTCTACTTTCAAAATAGTTAAAAAAAATCGAAAAATAATTGTTATTAGTTTTTATTAGTTGTTATTTGTGATTATCCTAAATTCTCAATAGAGTTTTATGGTTTCAACAACAGGTTAGGACAAGTAACCAAAAAAACTGATTTTTCGGAATTTTCTTCCTTTATGATGTCTCCTCCACCCGAGAGGGATCCGATCACACGACGCGTCAAATCTGCCACTGCACCTACGAATATGAGTAAGACCGTCAAACAAACTTTTAGTTCCAAGATGGTCGATAAGGAGACCAGAAGCGTCAAACCTGCCACTACACCTAAGACTTTGAGTAAGACCGCCAAACAAAATTTTAGTTCCAAAATGGTCGACAAGGTGACACGAAGTGTCAAACACCCGACTATAACTAAGAGTAAGACCGTTGCTCCTAAACAAAGTCTTAGTACGAAGACGAAGATGGTTGATTTGATTGCTGCAACATTAAGTAAGGTTAATCATGAGACTCGAAGACAAGTTTTGGCAGATCCTTTACAAATTGTCGTTACAGTTGAGAAAGTGTTGCGTCTTAAAAAAGTGGCTAGCGACAAGAGACTAAAAAAAATATTTTGGATTTTGTATTTTAATTTGAAATCATTTGTACAACTCCTTCCCACAAGAATATAAACCGTGAAGGGCTAAATAAACAAACATAATATATTTATTTTTTATTATAATAACACAGTTGTACAATCAAATAATTATAAGATAACATTTTTATTAAAAAAATAATAATAACAACACACTTCTAATATTTAAAACCAAATCACAATAATAATATTCAAAATGTAATATTAAAATTATAACAATATAACTTGTAATCTTTTACCATGATAAAATATGATTTTGGTTTAAAAAATAATAAATAACACTTGTAATATTTAAAACCAAATCACAATAATAATATTCATAATGTAATATTAAAATTATAACAATATAACTTGTAATCTTTTACCATCATAAATTCTGATTTTGGTTTAAAAAATAATAACAAACACTTGTAATATTTATAACCAAATCACAATAGTAATCAAAATGTAATATTAAAATTATAATCATAAAATTTGTAATATTTTAACATGATAAGATATAGATTTGGTTTATAACATAATATCAACACCACTAATATTTGATCCCAAAACATAATAATAATATTCAAAATGTAATAATACCATAAGTAATATTTAAAATTTTGGTTTATATAATAATTACAACACTTAAAATATTAATAACCAAAACAAATTAATACTCACCAAAATGTAATAATAATTTTATAATCATATACAATATCTCAAAATGTTTTAAATATAACTTAAAGATATGATTTTAGTTATAAAATAATTATAATATTTTAAAATAAACCGCGGTTTGAATGGTTTGGAGTTCTGGTGGATTGTAGTTCTATCGGTTTGCTGTTTGTACGATTTTGCCGGTTTGCGGTTCTGACGGGTTGCAGTTCTGACGGGTTGCAATTTTAACGGGCCAGTTTCACCATTGATCCGTCGGTTTATTAACAATTCTCCGATCTTTACCCATGGTTCCAAAACCATTAGACAACCCACAATTAGACAACCCACCATTAGACAACCCACTTATATGTATAAAAATAACGTTTTTTTTAGCTTCGGTCAGTCTTGAGACCGGCTAAACATCCTCCATATGATGGGACAGGTTTGAAAAAAAAAAATCTTCGTACCAGTCGCCTCGAAATTACACTTAATTCCTTTTCCTGGAGAATTTGGAAAATATTCAAGGTCTCCCCTTTTCCACTAGTATGCTTGCACATGTTTGTCACATGTCCTCTCTACTCTGACCTAGGAATAGGTCTCATCATAGCTCTATTACGCGTACGTAAAAGATTTCACCGTTTCACCTTCCAAAGGCCCTGTCATGATTACCACCAAGGTAAAGACAAACGACATTGTGACACCCTACAAGTCCATCAGTTCGGTTCTTACCGAACTGGTTAGAGATAAATCCTTTTCTTTTAGAGAAGGAGGGAAAAACGACTGCAGCCACCGCAAAATCCTTTCTAGCGTCCATTCCTTTGTTTGATCTATCATGAAACTATTTTTTGAGGTCTAGTCATCTAATCGAAGTTCCATTTTGGTTCGTATCTTCTTCTCACTTCTTTGATCCATTTCGAGCCTCAGCCTTTACTAAATGCATCCCTTTTTTTGTCTTTCAATTTTGGTAGAAAGTATATTAACTTAGCAAAGAAACTTCGTGAATTTAAAAAATCATTTGTCCAATGCTGAATCTTCGTCCTCTTCTCGGACCGCTTCTCTGATACCTCAACTTGTTAATAACCCCAGTGACGCAAAAATGTTATGGTGATCAAAATTTTGTTTAAAGGATAAAGGCCTCAGGAACTTCCTATCTTAGCCCTCGAGCTCCCATACGGACGCAACCTGAAACTTCTTCTAATCGTAGTGCTGACCCGGGCCATGCAAAACACCTTGAAAGGGGGCTACCATCCTAAACCCTCCAAAAAACCAAAGAAGTTCGAAAAAACTTCAAGATACCCCTCACGATCGGCAAAGTGGGTGAGGGGACGTATTGTCCGCTCACAAACGAAGCGATCGGTTTGCTACACTTTAAGCCCAACTAGAAGCTTTCCCCGATCCACATTACAATTTATCATGTTCAGTATTAAAAAATAACATGTCCGAATTTTTCAAAGGATTTTTTTATAAATACCTATATCTCGACAAGCTTAAAATTATCTGGACCAATTGGGAAATCCCAGATTGTATCAAAATGAGGATGCCCGTTAAGGGGGAGACCCTTACCTTAGCTTGATCCAAGAAGCATATAATGTTTATAGACATGTTTAAGGGTGATTTTAGGCTTCCTTTTCACCCTATTTTGAGGTAACATTTCACTTCTCTTCATCTCTTTCATAGCCAGACATAGCCAGACGAGTTTAAACACCTAGATAAATATGATGTCGCTCATTATTGCATTAAGAGTTTTAAAGATCGAGTAATAATACAGAAGTTAATTGCTCAAAGTAGCATTTATGCCAACGATAAGTATCTTTACTACTACCTTTATTTATGAATAGACTTGAAATTAGTTGTGGCTTAAGTCGGACAATAAGTGGAAAAGGAAGTTCATCTTCATTTGATAGGGATGGGAGAATGGGTTTCTCTACAGCTAGAGCAACCCAAAACCGAATTACGAATTTGTGTATGTGCTAAAATACTTGGTACTTGGGTCATGTCTCAATTCGAAACCTTATCTATAACAAATCTTGTTTTCATACTATTTCATTCAAATCGGCTTGTAATTACTAACCCTTTTCTACTATGTAGCTCATTACGTCAGTGCTAGGAAACTCACCTATGTAGTTATTCATTGGTCATTGTCGACTTGATTGTTTAAATTATATTCCCTCTAGCAAAAAATATTTGTCTCAATTTATTAGACGTTTTCAAACTTCAAAATGTTATTAATTATTAGTTTACTGTTATATCCTTTAATATTTAATTATTTACTTTATTTTCTTCTGATATAGTCCCTCCGTCCCAAAATACATGTCGTTTTAAGGTTATGCACGGGTATTAAGAAATGTAATAATTACACCTCTTTTTCATCAAAAGTAGAAAAAAATAAAAGAGTTTATTGGGTAGATGATTATAAATAATATTAAACTTCGCATTGGTAAACGAGAACGACATGTATTGTGAGACAAAAAATATTTCCTAGAACGACATGTATTTTGGGACGGAGGGAGTATATATTAAATGAAAAGATTGTTTATGAAAAGTAAGAGTACTTCTAACCATTTCAAAAACAATAAGTTTCCTTAATTAATGTGCCAAAAGTTAGAAGGTAAAAAAAATGGGATAGAGGGATAGAGGGAGTACAAAGGCAAGATATTTAGGATGAGAGAGAAAAATGAATCCTACATAGATAAATAATTTCAAAATGTTACTCTTCTTAATGCCTAGAATTATTTTCCAATGCCAGAATTTAACCCTAAAGCTATTTAGCTTAAGACTCGTGAACCAATCAATAAGTGAGCTCTTATATTTTCAATAATTTCCTATTTTTAAATGTAAAATCTCTGGATGACCAAGACCCTTGTTGTATTTTTAATTTTTTTAGAACCATTAAAGTCCTTGGACGGTCGGTTCATTTTGTAATGCATTTTTTAGACCCTCCAAAATCATCTATATTATTGAATTCTTTATTTTTATTTTACTATGTTATATTTTATAGAGTAATATTTTTATATTTTTTTGTGACTTATGTTAGTTCGAGGTGATCAGCCATGGACTAAGAAAAAATCATACTAGGTTCATGGATTTTTTCGTGGGTACCCTCTCTCATTGACCAACTAATATCAGAAACTATTACAAGGGGTATAGTTTGAATATTATCATTCACGCCAGTCATTGGAAAAATTGGTAACTTTTACAAGAATATTGGTTCATACACTATTATTCACTTCGAGCACTAGGCTGAGGCTCCACCAACATATATTGGAAATGTTAACAATGAGATTAGTTCAGATGCTAGTATTCACTTCGAGCATCAGGCTCTGCCTTGACAAAGATACATTAGAAATTATTACAATGAGATTAGTCCAAACACTATCATTTGCTTCCAGAATTAGACCATGTCTTGACCAACATAAATTGGAAACTTTTACAACATACTGAGCCTGAGTATTTAATTCGAGATTTGGACTCTACTTTGACCAACAAAGTTTGAAACATTTTCACTAATATGAAAGGTTTTGAACCATAACATGCAAATTAGAAATATAAATGCACATCCCGTAGTGAAAACACAATTATGGAAAAAACATTCATTAATACGTCGGATATATAGGCACCTCATTAAAATATTTTTATGCCACCATGATAGGAAATAGTTGGTTACCAATTCTTTCACAATTTAAAAATTATTAGGTTTGAGACAAAGTGCATATATTAAATAAAATTATACGTAAGGTATGCTTTGTGGTGTTCAATGTTCTACGGGTGCTGAAGTTTCCTTTTCTCTTCATCCACTAGTTTGTAAGTACCTGCCTTATGTTTCAGTCATAGCGTAAGGGCCTTCCCACCTTGAATCTCTAGTATGCAAAAGAACCTTTCTCAAGACCTTATCTCCCACCTTGAACTCAGGTTTTCAAACATTCGAGACATATATACTCCCCGTAAGGGTTTGGTAATGTTAGATCCTCAAATGAGCCTTTGTTATTTTCTCTTTGATCAGATCCAATTCGACCCTTATTCATTCTTTATCTCCCTCTTGAGGGTAACTGGAGATCATAAAAGAAGGTATAGTCATTTCTGCTAGGACTACAACTTATATCATATACAAAAGCGAAAGCTAACACCTCTTGAAGATAATTGTCAACTTTCGCACAACTTCTTTCAAATTATTTATTATGCATTCTAGGATTCGTCGGTTAGTGAAATCTACTTGACTGTTAGTGTAAGGGTCAAAAGAGGTAAATAACTATTGCTTTATTCCTCTGGTATGGCAGAAAGATGTTATCTCAGCACTCTCGAACTAAATACTATTGTCTGTGGTAATCGATCTTGAGTGACTGAACCTATATCATATGTTAGTTGGAATGAAATTGATCACATTCTTGACAGTTATCATGGAGAGCAGTTCTGCCTCCACCCATTTAGAAAAACCATCCACAATAATTGATGTGGTTTATTTTACACTGAGGGTAATCCTGTCAAGTGTTTTGAAAAGCTTTTGGGAGTATTAAATGTTTGGGTGTTTTGTAGTGAGAGATTTTAGCTGTCAGGTTGTATTAAATGTTCATTACCCTCATTTATGAAAGTAGTTGGGTTTTTTATACCCTTAATTATGGACCCATGGGCTTTCGGGTCAAATCATAAAACTCGGTCAAGTTTAAAGACTCATTTACTTAATAAGCTGATTAACATCTAGCTTAGTCAAAAGGTGCTAATTATTTTATACTTTTGTCCTGTCCGGATAGTTCAGTGGGCAGTTTATGTCTGAATTGCCCTTGTCCGGAAACCTTAGTAAGTAGTGATGGATTTATTCGGACTCATCAATAATAAATATTTGCTCGCAGTCTCCTGAAGCGTTAGGTAGTGGTATAACCAGGTCAATGCCCCATCTATCAAAAGGTAAAACTTCGGAGATTAACTCGAGTGCTGGACAATAAATTTTATTGGCGCAACGTTTGCGTTAATAACACTTTTTCACTAAGTTCTTAGCGATGGAAAGTATCATCGGCCAATAAAACCTTGCTAACAAGACTCTTCGGGTTAATGTATTAAAACTGCAGTATACCAAACCAGATCCACAATAGAGTTCCTTAAAAACCATAGATGACTCTTCAGGCCTAAGCATCTGACCAAAGGTCGGCTTAAATATTTTGTATATTGTATTCCGCCTAACAATAAAATATTTTCACTATCCTTCGAGTTGCATCTTTGTCCTCATGGGAAATACCATTATCTAGAAAGTTTATAATTTCAATCCTTCAGTCCTCAGCCTCAGTATCATTCAACTTGATAGTTTCCTCAAGACTTAGCTTGTGGTCTTTATTAAACGAGGGATGTTCCTGAGATTTTTCGGTCATTGGCACTTGTTTATAATTGATACTTTTAAATACTTGCGCCTGTGTTTGCAGTTCCTTAAAATATTTGCTTAGATGGTCCATGCATGCATCCGCCTATCCCATAACATGAGCCAAACGAATCCCGACAAGTAATGATTTGTAGTCGACTTTATTATTCGACGCTTGAAAACTAAAGTTAATGACATGATATATGGACGCTCTAGAAGGATCCACGAGTTGGACATTAACTCTGTAATGAGAGATATTTGACCATTCACTAGTTTGGACAAGAAACTTTGGTCTCACACTCTCAGGTGATGGTTCAAGCCTTTCTATATAAAACTTCTTAAGAAAATTAGCCAAAGACTGAGCTTTGATAGCGGTCTTTGGTTCATAGGTGATATTGAAATCCCCTAAATCTACCGACTATCATGTTAGTATTTTTTAGATATTTGGCTTTTACCAAAAAAATGGAGCAGAAAGGATGTTTGAACCGTGATGGAGTGCCCTTGAAAGTAAACTCTCACCTTTCTTACTACAAAAATCAGTGCCAATGACAACTTTTCGAACTAAAGGTATCGTGTCTTCATTGGAATAAACATTTTCTCACATAATAAACAAGCTTCATATAACTTCTCTCTTCCATGATTAGAACCATACTTGCGTAATGCTAAATAAACATAATTTGTCATTTGGGATAGGCTTGGATAAATACTCTGTAGAGACGAGGTGACGCTTTATCTAATCAATTATACATCACACTAATTAGTCAATTATAATTTTTATGCTTTAAAAGTACCTGAATAAAATGAGCACATTTGTCCAAATATCGGGAGATAACCTTATTGAGTGCCGTCAGTCTGCTGGTTAGAATCTGGAACTCTATAAGGGTTTTGGTTGCTGCATGAAGGGAAAAGCCTCTAACTGTGATGGATCAACTTCGATTCCCTTATCACTAACCAAGTAGCCAAGGAACTTCTCATATCGAATTCCAAATGTGCACTTCTTTGGGTTGAGTTTCTAGTGATAACCCTTAGGTTCTCAAATATTTCCACAAGGTCGGATATTTTTCTCAAATATTCCGTCTTTTTAACTAGTACATCACCAATAGACCTCAAAATTCCTTCTAATATGAGAAGCAAAAGTCTTGTTGACCAACCTCTAATAAGTTATATCGACAATTTTCAAATCAAAATACATTACCATGTAACAATGTAGACCCCCCTATGTTGCAAAATTTTACTTTCTTTGTCAGAATGGCGCAATTGAATTTGGTTCTAGCCACACTGAGCATCCATGAATGAAAATTGTTTATTAGTTGAGGTGGAATCTACTAACTAGTTCACTATTGGAACTGGGAATAAAACTTTCAGACAAGCTCTATTTAAGTCTATGATATTGACGCACATCCTCCAACTCACATTTGAATTCTTTAAAACGATCGGGTTAGTCGTCCACATAGCGTACTGAGATGCTCCCATATAGCCTATACTGGACAACCTATCCACGTCGGCAACGATAGTCGCAAATTTATCTATGGAGAATAATATCCTCTTCTGCAACACCGACTTCATGTTTACGTTAACTAGTAGTTTGTGATATGTTATGTTAGCGTAAACTTTATTAACATATTTTTAAACCATTTACAAATATCTATGTTCTTTAACATAAACCCAATCAACATTTTTCATAGAGATCTCGATAACCTAATATCTATCCTCAGATCCTTCCCTTCTTTGAAACAATGCACCTCTGCATCAACCACTTCTACTCCCACAAGTGGCCCCAAAACTGTTATTCTTCTATTAATTTTTCCCTTATAATCTTTTTTTTACATATTGCTTTTCATATTTCTTTAGAGCTAAGAACATTGTATAATACTCCCTAACCATATTTTGGTTCCTTTGGACAACTCCTATTCAGTACTGTACTGTGTATTTCAAGTATTGATGGATAGTTCAGGCAATAACATGCATCACGTCAAACTAGGACCTGCCAAAGATCGCATTATAGGAAGCTAGATGATCTACCACCATATTTAATTCACAACCACCGTCACCACTGTCGTCGCCACCGCCACCACCGCCGCCGCCACTAAAACCACCACCACTACTACAACCACCACTACCACCACTAAAACAACCACCACTACTACCACAACAACAACCACCACCACCACCACTACAATAACAACCACGACGACCACCACCATCACAACCACCACTACCGCCAAAACCACCGCCACCACAACCGCCACAATTATGATCACTACTGCCACAACCAATAATGAAAATAATGACAATAAATCTTGTTATTCTTTTAAAAATTAAAAATTAATCATGTTATTCATATGAAGAAGAACTGAAATAAAACTATTATTATATTAAGAATAACAGTAATAAGACTATTATTCCTAAATATTTCGACTAACAAAAATGAATTATGTTAGTCATTTTCTTATAAAAAAAATTTAGTTGTTTAGATTAACTAAAATAAATCTTGTTATTCATTTTAAAAATTAATCATGTTACTAGTATGATGAATAACATTAATAAAAATTTTACTCTTATTAGAAATAATTGGAATACAACTGTTACTCTTATCACAAATAACAATAATAACATTATTACTCCTATAAAAATGTTAGTAGTAATGTTATTCCTAAAAAATATAAGATCAAAATACAAAAAACATTATCAAAAGTCGGACATGATTAAACTAGAACTATAACATGTTTTTTCCAATTAGAAAATAATAATTATGATCACTAGCTTGTGCTATTATAGGTCAAAACCAATTATTTTGAAAATAATTGAGACTTTCATTTTTTTGAGTTGTTTAGATTAACAAAAATAAATCATGTCATTGATTTGAAAAATATAAAAATTATTCAGGCTACTCGTATGATGATAGTAATAAAACTGTTACTCTTATTAGAATAACACTAATAAAATTTTACTATTATCAGAAATAATAGTAATAAAACTGTTACTCTATTCGTAGCTTAGTAATAATTTTCAAAAATGCAATCATTGGTAACCTAAGTAATAATTTTAAAACATAAGAATTTTAGACAAAATCGAAAAAACCTAAGTAATAACTAAAATGATGTCTTTTGATTTGAATATAACAAGTATTTCTAAAAGCTTGAACGATAATTAAAAAAATTAATGGATCTAATCGGAAAGACCTAATCCCATATCTTCATTAGATTTTCTGCTACATATTTTTTTGATTCAACTGGTGCAACGGCAGCAACTGGGGCGCCACCACTTGGTGCGCCACCGCTTGGAGCAGCAACAAAACAAATGATGCACCACCAACAATCACCTAGAAAACGGTGGCATTATGTGTGATATGAGATAAACAAGTTTGAACACCACCAGAGAAGAAAACGGCTTGGATTAGGTCACGTTCCAAATCGTAGGTGGAAGAGGTGGAGCCTTCGAGATCTTTAGGTTCTCTTCTTCTTCACAACAACACTAATCCCATTGAAATGTAAAGTACATTTTTCCATCACCAGATAGTCTGTATATATCCTGTATTTTGGAGACAACTAATTGTTACTTTATGATATGAAAGGTAAGTATCGTAAAATCTAAAACTCGAATACCAGAAACATATCAAAGTTTTAATTTTGAAGATAAGATAGCATATAGTATGACACACAGTACAACCACCGCAATCTCAACCCCTAAAGGGTCATAGTAAACTGAATAAAAGAGCAAAAAACAAAAGGATATCATAGGAACTAAGCAATAAACATATCTACATAGAGAAAATTTCAAAATCAGTAGAGTGAGCCTTACTATAGTCTCAAACCAAAAGACTATTAACAAAACTTGTGAAGTCGACCAATTAAAGGGTATAAAACAACGTTCTATCATTACCTACAACAGGAGAATTTAATGCAGAATCACAATAGATAATCATAAAAGATAAGCCTTCAATATTGAATCAAATTATTGATCAGAAAAATTAAACATGGATTATATATAAACCCCAGTCCAAAATGAAAAATTGAACAAATCAATTTCATAAACGTGCAAAATTAAACCCATCAAGAAGAAAAACGAATTTTAGAATCACCGATCACAACATAAGCAGAGTTACGAACCAAACCTAGACATAAAATCCAGATACACATCACATTAGAGAGATTGATACCTCAATTGTCGAATATAATTTGAAAACAAATCGGGAAAACCCTAGAAAGCAAGAGACAATCCGACGAAGGAGTAGAGGACCCTTAAAGGAGGTAGAGAGAAGAGAAGCAGGAAGAATCAAATAGGAAATTCGGATTTAACCACTTGAAAGTGGATCCTCTTCCCATTCGCTAGCAAATAAGATTTCAATACCGACGAAAACGTGAACCCAATGGAGGCAACACCTCGGCTCAACATTTGCACAAAAAATGACACCTGATCGGTCGTGGAGACTGTGAAGGGAGTAGCTGTCGATAATAGTTGTGAAGAGAAAGACGTTGGGGTCATGCATTTTGGTGAATGAGAGAGACGTAATAATAGAGGCTTCCGGTGGAGGAGTAAGGGCGAAGGAGCTTAACATTAAGAACTGGGTGGAGATGTGGGAGGACATTGTGGCGGAGGAGGGTGAAAAAAAATATTCGAAAAAGAAGGTATTTCGTTTCCAGTGATTTGAAGAGTGAGATGAAGAAGACGAAGATCATTCATGGGTTAACCTAAATGAAGGGTAAATTTATCAATAAAAAAATAAGACACTTTCTATGGAATTATCATACAATTAAATGCGTCTTTTAAGAATTATGCAAAATCAAGCCCACTAGACCAAAACTTTTGTTGGACTGATGTACCTTAAGGGAAATAACCATTTATTAAAATCTACATCTTCTTTCTTTTCTCCATCTTGTTTAATTTATTTAATTGAAATCTTCATCTTCTTTAATTTATCTAATTAAATCTCAATATTCTTTCATGTTCTTCTTTTTCTCCCTCTTTTTATTTATTTTTAATTACAATCTCTCATTGATAAACAATGATCAATTATATTTTAAAACAAATCAGTAATGTTATAAAATAGAATAAGACAGAGATAAATAAAAACTGAATTTTTGGGAGAGACATATTAAAATAAAATAAAATCGAAACAATTTCTTGCAAAAAAAAGAATAAAAAAATATATGAACATTTACAACATCAATCGAGTTAGATTGAGATGTAGATGTGGACTACATCTTCCAATTTATAAATAGTTTAACTTAAAATTTCCTTAAAATAGTTATTATCCAAAATTTTCATTTAAAAGTTTCTTTAAAAATAGCCATTATTTCATATTTTTAAATTAAAATTTTCATTAAAAATAATCATTATTTCAAACCAAATCAAAATTTTCGTTAAAAGTATATACTATCCGAAAATAAACTATATAAATTGATGAGGTCCGCCACTCCTGACCCTTGTGTACGTCCGCTACTGGTTGTGACTCACAATTGATGAGGTCTATTCTGAGTTGGAGTCTACATGAGGAGTGGGGTTTAAATTGAAATGGCTTAGTAAAACATATACTGAGGAACGATTTCTTCACATGACTGACCAAGAGACTATCATCAGTCAGGTATGACGTGCGTACCTTATATGTTTATGTAGGTGCACTATATTCACAGATATCAGTCAGAAACCTTGAAGGCTAACTATCTCTACGGTTTAGAGAACATAGATTTTAGGTTGTGGGATATAGCTTGGAGGGGAGGCTATTGCTTTGGATTTCTTTTATCGTAATCTTGGGGATGCTTCAAAATCTTCAAAGTGGAACCTCCACAATTTCGTAGTCATGTTAGACTATTGGATATACGACCACTTTCCATTCTAAAATCTCCACAAACCATATTATATCGTGAGAAACCTGAAGATTGATAGATGATTCCCGAAGAAATGGTGGTATCTAACGCGCGATCGAAATCCAAGCTGCATTGTTCTTGCAGATCTAAAATAGAATGATGTAAGTGCATAATCTTTCCTATATGTCTAATAATATTTATCATATTAAACATATTGTATTTTTTTACAAGCCGTCTTCGAGTTGTACGGCCACATGAGATCTGAGTTTCGTGTGTTAGATATTCGCTTAGTAGACTATCATATTTGAATGATAAGGATTACACCAGCACCTCCAATGTTACTAAATATTTTGTATAAAAATAGATATCTCTCTCATTACCTTTGGCATGGATAATTTGGGAAGATTGGCATCACTTTTTACTTTTTGATGATCTCTTAACAATTCGTATGGGAGGTTGAATATGAGTAGGTATGTTGATTATATTGCTCGATTTGGATAGTATGTCATCACCCTACATGTGCAGTCCGATGATGATAGCATTAAGGCTTTTTCTACGATCAACATCATCCACACGAGATATGAGTTGAAGGTTTGAGGCTCTTTAAGAAACAAGTGATATCACTCACTTCTCCTTGGCTCATTGTTCTTATTATAGGAATGATTTTAGTTATGAGCGCTTGATGTTTTCGTTTCTATCCAAGACTATGTTTTTCATTTTAGCACTTATGTTGGTTATGTTTTCTTAACATTTTGTATTGCACCACAAATGGTTTGGTTATGTATTATCAAATTATCTTATGGTATTTGAAGGTTTATTATAAATCATTTATGTTGCTTACGTTTACTCGACTCACAATTACGTAACATTAAAAGTAAGCCAAAGACACCAATTTATTAAAAAAGCAAAGCACATAAAAATTATTTTATCAACTTATAAATTATTTAATTGTTAGAAAATTACTTAAATTTAGAAGGGTGAAGCTATTTCCTCCATCACATTTTTTATTTCCTCCATATTTCAAAATAAAAAAAAGTCTTATCACTTGCTTTTACTATCTTGTCCTCATATTACCTTTTAATTTATAACTTGATGCCATTAACCATTATGAAACCTTTATATCAACAAACACATGATTTAACCCAATTAAATCCATCATATATGATTTAGCTTCTAAAATTAAACCCTTGAAACAAAAAAAACTTCGGATACATAAAATTAAACCTTAAAAAAAGCACCTAATTCCGAGATACCGTCTCATAATTAGGTGCATTTCATCTGTTTTAATAAACAATGCTGCATTTATAAGTGATGCTGTTTTTTAAAATAATGAATGATTTATACCTTAGAAGAATTCGAGAGAGACTGCCGTTTTTTTTTCAAGATTAAAAGAGAAATCGAGTAGTTGGCTATGCTTTGTTGTTTTTCAAGATTAGAAGAGAAAACTAAAGAGGAGGCCGTCTTTATAGTGGCGAGGCTAGGGTTAGGATGTATGGGGGATTGATGTAAGAAGCTAATAGGGTAGGTTGGGTGCGCATAAGTTAATATGATAGAGATAGTTGGGATGGTGGTAGAAATTGATGGAGTTGCTGGAGAATGAATGGGTTTTGGGATAAAAATAAAGAAAAGGGTAAATATGTTATTTCCTTTATGGAGGAAATAACAAAGTGAAGTTTCTTTTTATTTATGGGGGAAATAAAAAAAATTGATGGAGAAAATAGCTTCACCCAATTTAGAATTCATACACGCACAAAACCCAACAAATTGTTAGTAAAAATATAATTTTTAACATATTTTATTTTTTTAAACTTCCCAAACGTTACCAACATGCATCATTGGTGCCAAGTTTGTGCATCCATGGTGCACACTAGTCTGCACCAATGGTCCAATACACTGATGGTGCTTAGTTGGACCACCAGTACATGTGCATTGTCGATGCAGACTCCATGCACCAATGGTGCAACACATGATGCACCATTAGTGCGTAAACATTGCATTGATGGTGCGATGCACTATGCATCATAGGTGCATAATAGTAGCACCCATGGTGCTTTTGATTGATGGTTGGTTCCAAAATTTAACACGCTAAAAAAGTTGTCCTGCTTAAATATACCCGCCAGGAAAATATCTCGCCTATTTGTTAACTGTCAATAAAGGATCTCGGTTAATTGATACCTACCAATTTTATCATTCACTTCTCTATATAAAGGTCTCGACTAACATAAGTTTGAACATACAACTCCATCTACTTATATAAAGTTTTTTGAAATGACATATAGTGTACGTGAAGACTCTCATCTCTTCCAAGCTATCAAGCAAGTGAAGTTAACAAGTATTAGTGAGACTATCAAGGGGTTTTTCAATAAAGTATTATGTATAACGTAATACATATATGGGTACATGTACGGGGGTGCAGGAGGAAAACCAATACCATCTATATGGACTCATGAAAATTATATACATGTACCATTATGTTATAAAGAACTAATGTATTGTATGTTCGATCTCCGATGGGCAATTAGGAATGAGGCGTTTAACTCGTTCCATTTGAAAGTAATTGATTTTTGAAAAAACAAATATGATACGTTTCGTGAAGGAACAAATCTTTGAAAAATAAGACGTATCACTTTTAAAAAAAAGATATGAATTTGAATAAAATTTTGTTTTTATGTTAATGTTTAATGTTGTTTTGTGATCATTTGATCACTTTAAGTTTTTATATATTTTTTATGTTCCTTCGAGTGCTTTGAATTAATGTTGTTTTAGGTCCACGTTTAATGTTGTTTTATATCTATAGATGTTTTATAGTTCAAGTTTGCATGCTTATTGATATATAAGGTTACAATATCTTTTTTGGATTCCAAATATTTGGGTTCATGAGCTCCCGCACGATGTCAGGAATATAGGGACATAAGGTGTTTGGTTTGAGAATAATGATCCATTTGAACAACATTTACTTCGCGATGTTGAGTTGTACATTTTTTATAGTAAACTTGAACATTCGCACTTTCTAGAATTAGATATGTAAGGATATTAGTTGTGTTATTTGTGTTTATGTTTAATGTATTTGCGTCTTCTTATCAAATATATCTAAAGATTATTTATGTACGCACTTCTAAAATATGTAAGGATATAACTCGTAGTTGTATTCGCGTTATTGTTTATGTTTAATGTATTTGTGTCTAATATAAAATATTATCATTTTAAGTATGAGGTATGCAAATTGTTAGCACGGTAACATAAACGAATACATTAAACATATAAGTATAAATTACATTTTACATGTAATAAACTCAACAAATAAGTATATATTAAGTTCCTAATATAATACAATAAGTATGTTTTATATTATTATAAAACTTCATTTAAATCTGCTACTTTTGGGTTGGCGATGACACACTCCGACCTTAAGGATCTTCATATCTTTTACACAGACTTAGTAATGGTAATTTCCTAGCAGATGCGTTATCGCTACGCAATGATTTTCATATAGGATGTCACCGTGCACATGGTGAGTCAACAACAATGAAAATCTATATAAACAAATAAAAGAAAATGACCTAATGACTAATTATTACAAAATATATAACTTTAAACTTAAATGAAATACTTAGATTGAAATAATGATTTTTACTAACAAAACCAAATCTGATTTCCACCTTTTTAGACATCGGAGGAGGTGAACCTTGAAGTGCGAGAAAAGTGCAATTACAATTCATCGACACTAATTGTCATATAAAATATATAATGCATTGAAACCTTGATGTTAATGTTATCCTCATCTCCGAAATCGTCATCTAATAAAATATACTAACATGTACTCTATATATTGTATATTTTCAGTAAATATTAAATACTCTTCTTTACCATTATATATCTTGATGTAAACATCATAGTTATTCATAAGCTAATAATAAATATCCTACCTAACAACCTCTTACCCTTCTTATTGATCGAAAAACCCATATAACACTCACGGATACCCGCAATGTCTGTCGGGTCTAACATCGTTTATAGCGGTTATGGAATGTATATAGTACAGTAGAGACCATTCAAGTAAAATTTTAGATCATTAAGTATTCATTTAAAACCAATATAATAGCTTGGTACGCTATAACTAGATAGTGAAGTATTTGAATGAGTTCCAAATACTTAAGGTTTCCCTCCCCGAATGATATGACTTCAAAACGACGACATCGAATTATTTTTAACTACCGAAGGGTTCGAAGGTTATAGCCACTAGCTTGTGTTGGTAGTTTAAAACTAACAGATTTCATTCAGGGTGTAATTCATTTCCTTTTATCAACGGTAATCTTAGGATTTTTAATAGGTTTGGCAAGCATCACTATCTCTTTTTAGAGAATCCACATGTTCCCAATGCGATATATCTCGTTTAATGGACGATGCATCAACATATAATTTTTGTTTTCCACGTGGACGACCATGGTGTTTCCGTTTTTCTAATGATTCTAAAAGGATGGATGTGTCCAGATAGTTTTCTTTAAACCATTTACTATAAATATATTCTATGCGTCTTTCTTTGTTGGTTAGCATGATATTAATTACAAGTTTATACATTTTTTTAAAAGCTCTATTGTGGTTAGGTTTGTTTGTACCATTATATCTAACATCTTCCAATAATCATGATATATTCTAAAGATGTAATTATGTCATTATATAGCCACTCAAGAATCTGGAATCACCATGAGACACCAATCATAGATCGTATATCAGCTCAATTTCAACAACCATCCCAACATCAACGGTTTTCTCATGAACTTTAAAACTTTATAATTCAATAAGAAATAATTATGAAGAAATATTGGATATTTTACCTCTGATTTTGCCGAACACTTTGTCTCCAAATTTATGTTGTGCTATATATCGACTCTTTTCAAATGAGGATCGAATTGTATAATATTATAGTTCAACGAGTGAATTCATCCTAAAGTGAAATAACTAGAAGTTAAGCTTACCAGAACGTATATGACGCTTAATGTTAGAATAAGCGATCTTCACCTGGTTAGTGGTTGCATGTCCCAAATGCATGAACTTGTTAATTTTCTAAATCACAAATTTATAACTGTAAAGAGATAACCAATATTTTTTCGTGTTTTTTTTTTATTTTTTCAAGATGATTTTTGTAGTCATTCTATATCTCAATACGAGCATGATCAAATTTAATTTCTGATGCCGAGTATGCTACCTTTTTCCACACAGGCAATAATATAGCATGTTATGTTTTCTGATTAAAGTAATTCTACGTATTAGCGTGAGCGTTTTGGTTAATGTACCATCGACAAAGCTTGTGTGTTATTTTTAGGAATATTTCTTCTAAATAATTAATCAATGCCAAGTCTCTCTCCGTCAAAACCATGTATGGTTCTCCAATACCGTAAGATACAATCAATGATTTCAAACAGTCTAATACCCACTTGAAATTGTTTATTTTTTCTCCAGACATAAACACAAATACAATGCAGTAAGTCAAACTAATAGATATTACACCAACAATCTCGAAAAATGATATGTCGTACCTTATTGTCTAGTAAGTGTTATCCATTATTATTAGTATTAGAAATTTCCTTAAAAATCTACACTACCCAGATGCACAAAAAATATCAATAATAATACAATTTTCATCTTCACTAGATCTATGTCACTCAAAATAATTATATCTTTTGAGCTCACCTAACATGTATTGCAACTGTGACCTACCGACTTTCTCCAACATCTGGTTTTTATATCGACCGTTATATACGATGCACATGGATGCTATATTATCTTTGTTTGAATTTTTTACTTTGTTCAAATTTTATCTAGGGTAATTTCTCATGAAGATAGAACGTTCTAAAAATCCAAACTCTTCTTTATTCAAATGTGCCATGTATGAATGATCATCTAACTGTTTAGCATTTGGATAGTAGTGAATATCAACTATAACCTTTAATAACCATTGATTTGGAGTTACCATGGTACCTTTAAGCCAGAAATGACAACCATACTTTATTGTTTCAATCGACTTTATCTTAAGATCTTTTTCAGGTACTGCCCAATTATACCATTGTGATATCTCGCATTCAAAGAGTATTCGAGTATTCTTTATACTATTCGGAGCATAACAAACTTTTATGTTAGTAACTAAATTGTTTTGTATCCAACTCTCTTAACCAACTCAACCAATCTGTCTCGCGTATAGTATTCAGTTGTGAAAAATATGTGAGTGTAATCAATTGTAAAATCTTCTACATATCCATCTGTAGCCTCCTCGCCCTTCATTCTCAATGTTTATAAAAAATTAAACTAAGTAAAAAAAATGTAACTTATTAACATAAAACAACAACTACAAAAATGAACAACATTATAATCGGTGGTATTAAAGACTCGAACTTATGGTTTGACCAATTAGAACCGATGATATTTTATCCCGCTTGCACCATCGGTTCAAAGGGGTTGAACCGATGGTGTATGACCTCAGCACCATCGGTTCGGTGCCGAGGTTTCACCATCGGTGCAACCCCTCTAAACCGATAGTGCAGGGGTAAAAGCCACCTCAACAAGGCCAAACATAACCGGTTGAACCCATAACCCGATGGTGTGTAGCTGCACCAATGCTGTTTTTTGTTTTATTTATATTGTTTTGTTGTTTACTTTCATTTTTGCGACTATAGTTCCTCCATAGATACTTCATCTTTATTTTCTACCTTCACATCTTCCGGTATACCTCCTTCAATTTGGTTGTTAATACGTTGAAATTTAAAATTTTGTGAAAAGTAAAGTTTCTTCCAAAAGAAGATTTAAATTTTTTTTGAGAGGCTTGGATTATAATTAAATAAAATTGCTGAATATCTAAAAAATTGCTTATTTGATAATAAAGTGTTGTGATTTTTTCAAAAAGGAAAAATTAAAAAAGAATAAAAACACTTGTTTTGGAAACGTTTGCGTTGTAATTGGGTTAACGTGGACCGGATGTGATATTTTTGTAAATAAATAAAATCTAAAATATATTTAAAACAAAAGGCAAAGAAAAACAAAAAGTAAATTTTAGTCGAAGTTAAATTGGCCTTGAATGAATTTAAATTATTTTACTTAGATAAAATTAAATTGAATTTGATGAACGTACCTCAACAGTCTATTACTACATCCAAACTCATCCGAAACAAAGTCTAAAACTAATTCTCTAATAATTAAACCAATATGATGCATACACCCAAATTGCTCATACCTCTATTTTTATATGGAAAACAATTTATATAAAAACTTAGACATATTTTCGGTAACAAAGGTTTTAAAGTTTTCGCATACTTGATGATCGTCCAAAAAGAATTAACAATTTGTTATCAATAGTATTTTGAATTTGAGCTATTTCAAAAACACAACGCTGAGATGACCATTTTACCTAAGCATAGAATATCCGTTTTCCTTTGTTTTTCCTGAACTACGTATAAGAGACATATTTATCGGTTTCTGTTGGAGCCACTGAGTTTGTCATCTCTTTTCCCTTTATACCATTGTGCGTTCTGATTTGGCATACACGAAAATAGATTAGAAAAATAAAAAAATAAGATATATAAAGTTTGCACACAATAACCGTTGTAGTTTAGTTAGGGCATAATTTACTAGAATTATAAAGATATTCAATTCGTACGAACTTCGTTAGTATAGTTTCCTAAGGTACGGCTACTCTGTTTCGTGATGTTAGAGCTCAATATATATTATGAGAAATTGCATCTAAACTATTTAAACAATTACGATGGCACACAATAACTGTTGTAGTTTAGTTAGGGCATAATTTATTAGAATTATAAAGATATTCAATTCGTACGAACTTCGTTAGTATAGTTTCCTAAGGTTACGGCTATTCTGCTTCGTGATGTTAGAGCTCTCAATATATATTATGAGAAATTGCATCTAAACTATTTAAACAATTACGATGGGGCGAGCAGTTTCGTTGGAGAAGCTTCAGGTGGCCTGATAGTTAGAAATCATCTCGGCAATATCATCGCTGGAGCTGACTTCGTGTTCGGTAAATAGGGTCATCTTCAAGCTGAGAGCAAAGCTTTGTTGGAGGCCCTGATTTTGTTGGCTTCGTGTTCGGTAAATTGGGTCCTCTTCAAGCTGAGAGCAAAACTTTGTTTGAGGCCCTGATTTTGTGTAAGAACAATGGATGGCACGCGGTTGACATATAGTCGGATTGTCTAACTCTTGTCAACAACATTGCTACTGGAAATGATTCGAACAACCCTATTGCTTCTATTTGCTGTAGTCTCATTCCTTCAACCATGAATCTTCGTCACATCACTCGAACCCAAAATGCGGTTGCGGATTGGATCGCTAAATGGGTTTTGCTCGAGAGATCGAATAGACACTTCACCAACATTGATGCTCCATCCCCTTTGCTTGCGATTATAACCTTGGAAAGTCTTGGTGTGGGTTACATTGACCCTGGTTAGGCGTTCTTCTGGTGCTTCTATGTCGATGGAGATGAAAGCCGGTCTCTGAGTTGTAATTGGTCTTTGAGCATTGTTAGGGTTTTCTATTTTGGGCATTTAAGGCTCCTCTTTTTGTTTTTTCAATTTAGTCCTTCTTATTATTAGTTCTTATTAAGAAGGACTTGAATTTGTAAAACATTTCACTTTAGTAATTCAGTTTATTTTGCTTAAAAAAACTATTTAAACAATTATTATATTGTTATTTAATATCTAATTTTTTTTATCATTTAATATCCATTTCAACTATTATATTTACATTTAATACCCAACATTTTTTTAATATCCCAACTACCCTCAACCAAGTATATAAGGCATTTTCTAAGAAGAAGGTGATATTTTCAGCCGCCTTTCTCTCTTACCCTAACTAAATACCCTTACTCGAAAGAGAAGCTGATTTTTTCAAAAACAACTTCTCGGACAATTATTCTGGTAGCCACCCGGAAACCACCACACAATAGGTACTAGTGTCATGCTTTTCGATCGACTGAGGTACGTTCATACCCAATCACACAGGTTAGAAAGGTGATTTCGAAGTTGTTTCTTGACTAATTTTCCTTCAAAAGCCAAATCTCTCTCATTTTCTCTTTCTACTGAACTTTTTGTTTACGTTGTTCAAATGTAGAAGAAGAACCAGTGAGAGGACGAAAACCGCAAGCTCCTTCTTCTTCTCTGATAGACAAAACACAACAATTATGACTCGGAGAGGGATAACGAGTCTGGTTTCAAATCCGGAGAGGAATAGTGTTTGTTTTGGATTTAATTGGCTTTTAGGTTTAATTTGGAATGATGTTTTTCTTAGTGTATTCGATGTTGATGTTAAACCATTAATTGTTCATATATTTTAGTGTATTTAATATTGATTTTGAAAGTGAAACAAAGTATAGACTAGGAGTTTTAGGTGTCAAGGCATTCATAAAAGAGATGCGAGTTATTTGGCGAATTCATGCGAATTGTTTATTGTTTTTTTATGTAGAATATGCAAATTGTGGTGGATATTTTAATTGAGAACAACTCTCAGATAATAGAGTTGCAAACAAATCTCAGGATAAAGAGAGAGTTGTAAACAAGTCCCAGCTTATAGACTTGCAGACAACTCTTTGGAAATAGAGAGAGTTGTAAATAACTCTCAGAAAATATAGAAAGTTGTACACAACTCTCAAGAAATAGAGAGAGTTGTACACAACTCTCAAGAAATAGAGAGAGTTGTAAACAACTGCCAGATTATCAACTCTCAGGAAATAGAATGAGTTGTAAACATCTGCCAAATTATAGAGTTGCATACAACTCTCACAAACAACTCTCAGGGTATGTTTTAAAAAAAACTCTCAAGTATTTTTTTCAAACAACTCTGAGAGTATGTTTTTCAAATAAATATCAAGACATAGAGAGAGTTGTACACAACTTTCATGAAATAGAGAGAGCTGTAAACATCTGCCAGATTATAGAGTTGCATATAACACTCACAAACAACTCTCAGGGTATGTTTTTCAAACAACTCTCATGTATGTTTTTCAAATATGTTTTTCAAACAACTCTCAGGGTATGTTTTTCAAACAACTCCCATGTATGTTTTTCAAACAACTCTCAGGGTATGTTTTTCAAACAACTCCCAGATATGTTTTTCAAACAACTCTCAGGAAATAGAGAGAGTTGGAAACAACTGCCAGATTATAGAGTTGTAGACAACTCTCGGGAAATAGATAGACTTGTACAGAACTCCCAGGGTATGTTTTTCAAACAACTCTCAAGAAATAGAGAGAGTTGTACACAACTCTCAGGAAATAGAGAGAGTTGTAAACATCACCTATATTATAGAGTTGCATACAACTCTCACAAACAACTCTCAGGTTATGTTTCTCAAACAACTCTCAGGTATGTTTTTTCAAACAACTCTTAGGAAATAGAGAGAGAGTTGTAAACATCTTCCAGATTATAGAATTGCATACAACTCTCACAAATAACTCTCACGGTATGTTTTTCGACCAACTCTCAAGTATGTTTTTCAAACAACTCTCAGGTATGTTTTTCAAACAACTCTCAGGTATGTTTTTCAAACAACTCTCAGGTTATGTTTTTCAAACAACTCTCGTGTTAGTACTAATACTCTCATATAAACCCAGAAAATAAAATACCCACTAACGATCATAACTACGCGATTTCAGTACAAATAAGCAACATCGATCATAAATAACCAGCAACATGTACTTAGAAATCACCAAAAACGGATATTTTTGAAAGTCGAGACGTACGTGGTTGTTGTAACTCTTATTTTCTTTACCGATTGAATTTAACAGTAGCTAGTTACAGTTTAACGGAGTAGACGATGGTGTATACTCGATAATCGGAGAAGAAAGAAATAATTTTTGGTGAAGGTGGTTGAGGGTTTCTAGGTTGAAAAACGCAAGGAGAAAGTCGAACGGTTGTTTTGGTCTAACAAATGGTACTACCTGTTTTGGTTGTTTAGGGGGTTTACAAATGGTACTACCTGTTTTGGTCTAACAAATGGTACTACCTGTTTAGGGGGAGAAAAACGAGTACATATAGTATGAGGTATTTTTGTCTAATTGTTAAATAGGGGTACCAACTATCACCCTCCTAATCTTGGGTACTAGTTAGTAATTAGGTAGTTGAGTGGGTATTTACTGGTACTTTTATCATATATATTATTAAGAGAGAAATTATTATTAGGAGAATTCAAAATATTATATGGAGAATTTATAAAAAAAAAGTAAGTATAAGAAATGTCACTGATATAACGTTTAGTTTTTTAGGGAAACTGTTTTTTAAAAGCTTTATTTCATCAACACATAGAAATTTTGTTGTTACAAAAAATTTTAGTGTTCTATTAATTTGTTTTACAAACTTCTCATTCAGAGTATTTGTTTGTTGGGATGGTTATCCGTAACAAATCTCCTTATGAATTAATTACATCGCCTAAGAGGTCTCTTCGTATCCAGTTGAAACATCTTCATATTAAAGCATTAATGAAGAAAAATATTTAATTCGAATGACTTTTAGATATCCAATGGTTATTTAAATATACATAGTCACATAACACTGCATATTCAAATCTATATTTATCACCTTATTATCTATTATGCTTTTAATTCTCGATTAAGGGTTGTCATGACGCATCTTGAATTCAACTATAGTAAATTCACCCTTTGTTTTTGAAGTTGTATCCATTGCAGGTTCATTAAGTTGGTTAAAATTATAGAAGAAGCTAAATCTTTCTTTATCTCCGGTCTTGATACATGTGATACCATCGCTTGCGGTTGCAGTTGTAGTGCAAATCCCAATGCAGCCACCTCTCTCACTCTTACCACCATTGGGGTTTTTAAGACAACGTTTTACCCCTTACACCAGAAGACCCGTCTCACCAATGATATTACATGTGTTTTAAGAGACTATTTTTCCTCATTAAATATCAAGAATTGTTCGTGGAAAATCTTACACAAAATATGCACGATATAAAGGTAATGATAGTCTACCTCCCTGCTAGTTGCTACATTCTTTGATGCACGAAGAGCCCACTACTTTCATTTCTTTGGAAGCTTGAGTTCTCTTGTGAAAACATTTTCTTTGTGTGCATGCATAAATACTCAAACGGACCTCCTTTATCTCTCATAAACTCAACAACGTCCATTATATCCCAAGTTTCTTCACTCACCATTCATAACACACCAAATGAAAGTTATGGAAGATACTCGAAATAGCTCCAAACCGAAAAAATCCTCCATAAAAAATATGGAACCCTTCGAAGGATAACACGAAAGTTTAATGAAAAACCCCAAGCCAACGAGTTTATGGCTATGGTTTCCTCTCTGTTCCCGAGAGCTCGTATGATACATCTTTATTCTTTGAAACTAGGCCATTAATTACTACCTCTTCAAACTCCCTGTTCCCGAGAGCTCGTATGATACATCTTTATTCCTTGAAACTAGGCTATTAATTACTACCCGTTCAAACTCCCCCACAAATTCACCCATTGTCATCACTAGCACCCAGAAGACTTTAATTTATCTTCCGATATCGGTGCATGATGGATCTTCAAACTACTAATATTAATAGGGTTAAAACTATTTATGCTAGAATTGCCGACATACTCTTAGGTGATAGCAGCGCTGCTAAAACCAAAGACATGCATGAACCAGACACTAGCTTCAACTCTCCTGATTCCATCAACAAATATCAAGCCATGGATGATGTTGAAACTCATGTTATATAAGGTTTGAACATCTTTTCATCCACCCATACATTTACTCCACGACCTATCCATGCAACTACCAACGTCTCGAAACTCTTGAACTGTTTCCCATGACATATCCATGCAACAAATGCTCCAGCGTTAGTTTGTATTCTATTTATATCTTACTATTACCTTACAATCTCCATGAATACTTTTATTAGGAATGTTAGAGGTCTTAATTATCCTATTAGACAAAACTATGTATGTGATTATATGTTTTCCAATAGTATCACTTTCATTTGCATGTTAGAAACTAAGGTTAGTACTTATAAACTTGATAGAATTATTAGTTCCATGTTCCTATTTTGGAACCACCAAACAAACCATAAAGCCCATACCTATGGCATAATATAGTTAGCATGGAACCCTAGTGTTTAAATGCTTGAACATCAAAATTCTCTTTCCCAATTCATGGATTGTAGGCTCACGTACATGGAAAAAAACCTCAACTTATCCTTCATTATGGCATGTGCTCAATGAGCCCAATGATCGCCAAACTCTATGGCATGATATTACTCAAATAGCTAACTCAAGACTCGACTACCTTGAGTAGTCATAGGAGATTTTAATGTCATTAGATGCCATAATGAAGACTCTAATATCTGAACTAGTACTATTACGGATTTCAATGATGGATTTTCCTGAGTCGATTTAATGATTTTTTCTCATCCGACTTCTAGTTCTCTTGGACCAACAAGCAGATTGACAACCCAATTTTATGTAGAATCTATAAGGCCCTTATTAACAACCATTAGGATGACAAATTCCCAAACTCTTTCTTTTATTACAACCTACCCCGCACTTCGAACCACACCAAACTTACACTACATCTCACCATCCTGATACTACCAAAAGATAAACCTTTTAAATTCTTTAACATGTGGCAAAGACACCCTAGTTATCCTAGTATTGTCACTGATAGTTAGGCCTCCTCGTGCGAGGACGATCCAATGATCAGTATTCCCCTTACGATTATGAGGATGCAAAGCTCTCTTTCTGAATTAAATATTAGTGGCAGGGTTAACCATGCCCAAGAAGACCTATTTCATGCCCAACTAAGCTTTGCCAACAACTCGGTCGATCTTCAGTTTGTTCTGGCTGAAAATATAGCATCCAAAAACTATGTTATACTTAGTTAAGTGGAGGAATATTTCCTCAAGAAATAATCCAGAGAGATATGGCTGAAATTAAGAGATCGCAACTCAAAATACTTTCATAACAACATCATGGCTAGAAGAGCAATAAATAAAATAATTGATATCAATTATACTAATGAGAACACTATCACAAACCCCATATGAGGTGCAGAAAGTTTTTGAATTACTTCACCAACCTTTTGATTTCCGATCGATCGCTTGTTGTAATGTTATTTATAAGGATATGTTTAGAATCCTAGCTACCGGGATTAAAGACTCCCTATCAGGTTTAGTCAACCGCTCCTAATATGCTTTCACTAATGGGCAAAATTTCTCGAACAATATGGCGCTTGTTGAGGAGGTTCCACATGGATATCACACCAACATGAAAGGCTCTAGATGTGCTTTTAAAATTGACCTCGTGAAGGCTTTCGATAATATTTTATGGCATATTTTTCTTGATAGAATTCCATACCAATATAATATAGTGAATTATGCAATTCATATCCACGTTTTCTCACTCAATTTTCATTAATTGTAATATTTTGTGTTCCTTTAAAGGTAGAAAAGTATCTCCGACAAGGAGATCCCCAATTCTTGTATCTTTTTATACTTGTTATGCATGATCTCTCTATAATTAAGAAGTATAACGGATTAAATTGACACTTTGAATACCATTGGAAGTGCCACAAATTGAAGATTATTAACCTCATCTTTGCAGACGACCTTATAAACTTTACCATACAAATATCCCCTCCCTCTCTTTAATAAAAAAAGGGACTTCAAGAATTTGTGAGTCTTCCATACCTTTATTTTAGTCTCAATAAGATTCATGCCTATATTTCAGATGTTTTTGAAAACATATGCAACGCCATCATAGCCACGCTTAGTTTTGAAGATGGTATCGTGCCAATAAAATACATAGGTGTCCTTCTCATCTCTCCTCAGTTATCTTACAATTATCGTTGACCCATTTTTTGCAACGTAACCAACCGTATCAATTCATGGACCTCGAGACATCTTTTCTCTGCTTGGAGACTCCAAATTCTCCAATCTATTCTATTTGCGAGCCATGTGTATTTCTCCTTAGTTTTATATCAATTTCCTGAGTGAGCTCTCGCAACTCCTCAGACGGTTCCTCTAGTTGGGACCATATATGAAAAATACTGACAATAAAGTTGCTTGGGACAAGATTATATTTCACTCGGAGGAGGGCGGTCTTGGGATTCTTAACCTAAAGGAGTGGAATCAGGTGATCATCCTAAAAATGTTTTGGTATATTCTGATTAAGAACCCTACATCAATCTGGACTAATTGGATCATTAAGGAGAAGCTTAAGAACAAAAGTATTTAGAGCATCCCAATGAGCTTCTCTCTGAGTGGGGGTTGGAGGAAAATCCTCAAGCTCATACTCATCACAACAAACTCCTTAGTGGATTGTTATGGACCTATCGTAATCAGGTTTGCTCGTTTATATGCCAAAACCAAGGTATCTAAGATCGTCATCAATAGTTCGTGGATTTACCCTAACCAAATATGTCCTGGAAAAACGTCACACCACCAATACCTATTTGACATTGGTAATGTAATTAACCAATATCTTGCGCCTTCTGACTGGGATGACTCTTTCCTCTGGATCCCTAACCAGAGTAGAAACAGTTTCACAATCAGTAGTACCTATAATTTTATCAGAGATCCCGCTCTAAAGGTTAGTTGGTCCTTTTTAATTTGGAAAAAATTTAGAATCCCTAGACATTTCTTTCATCTCTTGGGTAGCTATACAAGGAAATAACTACACCCGAAAAATGTTTAGTGTAGGGCTACCACTGAGCCCATAACTATGTGGCTGCAATCTGGAATCCATAAATCATATTATTTTTGTTTGCGATTAATCAAATTTAATTTGAGATTTCATAACAAAAAATCCTAATATGTCACCCACAACCACAAACTGGTCGGCCTATCTTGCTATCACTAGTACCTATATCCCACTCCTATTGGTCATGGCCACCTTTTGATCAAATATTTTGTGTTGTTATTTACCAAATATTTTGTGTTGTTATTTACCAAATCTAGATGGATTTCTTTTGGATCTTTGTTACAGTTCGATAGAACCATGGTTTCATGACCTAGCTTGTTCTAAAATATTAACTATTCTATTTTAGTTCTTCAAATATAAACTGATGGCTGCATTTCATGTATAACTTATATAATTAGTCTTTACATGTTCTTGCAAAACCTAAAAATGTCTCAACGTATTTGTATTTTTATTTATTTATTTATATAATGTTTTTTATATCATAACAATATTATGAAACTTGTATGAATACAATTTCTTTGATTTTACAATAGATCAAAGATATTTGTAAACAAAATTCAATTTCTTATAATAAAAAATCATCAAAAATATTATTTTAAACTATTTAGTGAAATATAAGATCGAGATTAAAATTAGTTAAAAAAACTACATTAAAAAATATATAAATAGTGATGATTATTTTTAGTTATATATATATATATATATATATATATATATATATATATATATATTTTCTATCTATTCGTATTATATTTTAGATTTTGTTTGGTTGTAGCGTAGTTATTTTATTTTTTCAAAGTAATAAGATAAGATTTCAAAATTATTTATCCCTAATCAATTTATAATCATCATTATTATCTCTATTTAGAATTGCAAGTTATATATTTCATGGCATTCTAAATTTTGATTCTACCATCACATAAAAACAAAAATAAATTGCACTTAAAAAAATATAATACATTATGAATGTATGATATGTTTTTTATTTTTCTAATAAATTGAGGAAGTGTAGGTTTTTATTTTGTCTAATATTATGAAAAGCTATTCATCAAAAATTGCAACAATAATCTTTTCTTTAGCGATAAATTGTACATCGGTGATAAATTGCACATCTGTGAAGCGATGTACAATTTTCTCATTGTTTCTCCTTGTAACCATGTTTCTCCTTGTAACCAATGTTAATCTCTACATGTTTTTTTTCGAACTCAAAATAATTAACATTATTTAGTGATTGTCTTTTATATATTCAATAAGATAACAAAACTTATAACCTTTAAAAATCTTTTTAGTACTGCTAAAGTAACAAGTCAATGTTTTAAGTTCAAAGTTGTATTTATTATGCTTCAAATGTTTTTCATTATAATTATTTTAAACTAGTTTTTCATTTTGTAATAATTTCGTATGATATTTTAAAGAAGACTTTAATGGGTATCAAGATAAGAAGATAAGATATGCGGATAATAAATTAAATTTAAAGTTGAATAAGTAAGGATACATGATTGACTATACTCATAGCTATTTTTTTCTAAGGTATAATTTTATCTCTCAATATATTATTCATTATCAAAATAAAAAAAAATGTAGTTAAAATATAAAAGTAAGCCCAAAATAAATGAGACATAAGTTCAACTGAGACGTAAGTATAGAGACGTCTCATGAAACCTAAAGGTATAAGTTCTAACGAGGTTTGTGTAAATAAAGAACTACTGAAACCTAAATGCATGAACATTACCTGTTAAATTTAGGTGCAAGGACTTAGCTATTGGAACATAAGTAAATGATCATTACATGTTATAAAAATAGGAGTAGAAGTTATACATGTTGAGCCTTCTGTAGATAAATTAATGTTTATGGATGAAACTGAGTCTCGATATTATGTGAAGAATCTGAAATGATTGGACAACCTCTATGGGTTAATTAAATGGTGTTTGATATGAGCATTCTTGAAGGTTGGTCAGAATTAGTACTAACATACAGATGTCAAAGATTGGTACCACTATCTGTCAGAAATAGTTCATGTCAGTACAGATTTCAGAAGGGTTTGTGCCATCACATCTCAAATGTTTGTAAGAATAAATTATTAGTTGTTGTCTTGAACCTAAAGCGTTTATTTCCCAAAACTTTGGTTCTGTAAATATCAAGATGAAGTAGGAAGTTGTTGTTGGAGCGGTGTTGCAAATAGTAGAGAGAACTATTGAATTTTATAGAGAAGACAAGTTAGGAACCTTTTTTAAATATAGATATTAAGAGAAACACTTTGAGCCTAGAGTTCTTTTGTAAGCTTAAGAAGCTTTGGAACAGAGTGTGAAATGAGTTTGTTTTATTTTTGTTTGAGAAGTTTCCATGTAATCTTTATTTTATATGAAATCAATAGTTTGATGTCCATGTATGTATGATTTCTTCATAATTGTAACCTGATTAAATCTTGTGTTTTTTGATGGATTTTATAGTTTTGGTTCTTCTTGTTAACTTTAAGTTTGGAACTAATTAGTTGAAGTTATATTTCTTCTTGCCACCCTTGTTGGACTGAGGCTCAAACTTGAAACTATTAAGATTTACATATTTTTACTAACAAGTGGTGGTGTGAGCATGAAATCTGTAATATATATTTTTAGTGATAAGTAAAAATTAGAAGTACAAGAATCATTTCAGATCTTGAATGTAGAAATTCATATAGCACCGAAAAAAATCAAATATAGTCATATATATGAGTTTCATAAAGTTTGATCTTGATAAATTCGCTAAGGATAATAAGTTTGATCTCTAAAGAATTAAGATGAGAGTTTTCCTTATAAACAAATGTTATATTATGCCATTGAGAGTTACATTAGATATTGACGTTGAAGTATTTTCCAAGGCCTACAATGTTATGATCTTGAGATTGGGAGATTAGGTACTTCGAGAGGTGTAGGAAGATTCTTCAACCTTTGGGATTTAAAATAGACTTGAAGTCATTTTCATGAAAAAAAACCTTAACAAATATACGTATCTAAACAAACAATTGTATATGTTGATAATGGATGGTAGTATAAAAGTCTAAATACACTTGGATGATTTTAATAGAATAATTCTTGATTTAAATTCAATTGGTATCAATGTTGATGAAGATGATCAAACAGTTATCCTCTTGAGGTTTTTGCCAAAAATATTTTCAAGAACTTTGTTGAAAACATGTTATATAGAAAGAGTTCCTTATAATTTGTAAAGTGAAAACCCTTATAAACTCAAAGTATCTTCAAAAGAAGACCATTTGTAATAGCGATTCATGTGGCGTAGGACTGAGTATGAGGGGAAGATATACAATGAAAGATTCAAACAATAGAATAGGAGACTCTCCCTTTAAATCTAAAAAAACATTGTATGGTTCAATAATGAAATGTTAGTTTTGTATAAAAGTGGGATATATCAATAAGAACTTCCTCGTGAGAAAGAAATAAGAAAATCATCAGAATTTGAATTGGATTATGCTTCAATGGACTCGGGTGATTATTAATACACTGGTTTTTAATGGATTTATCTTGTAGATATGATACTAAGTGGGTTTTGAACTCATAAGCTTTGTTCAACATGACTTCAAAAAACAATGTTATCTAGTAAGCCTACACATATGTACATTGATATTGATATTATAGATTATAATTTATCTATTGAGATGTAAGGAGATGTTTTTGAACCTGAGAGTTATCACGATGCTATAAAGAGTAGTGATAAGCTGAAGTGGAAGAAGGTCATGAGGGAAAAATTGAATTCTCTAAAGAAGAATGACACTTAGAATCTTCTGGAGCAACCAAAGGATCACAAGTTTCTTGGATGCAAAGCAGGGTTTCTTAGAGTCAAACTATCTAGGTACAAAGTTAGTCTAGTGACTAATGGATTCATTGAAAAAGGTGTAGATTTCAATGAAATTTCTCACCGATTATGAAAGAAGCAACTATAAGAGTTTTGTATCAATTATTGCTACTTTTGATCTTTAGTTAAATCAAGTAGATGTTAATATTAACTTCGTGTATGGAAATCAGAAGAGGCTATCTAAATAAGCTGTTATCAAGTTTTTGAAGACAAAAAAGACAGTGATGTGTGTTTGTTGAAAGATACCTCTATATGGGATGAAATCGTCGTTAAGACATTTAAATAAGATAGTTGACTCTTTCATGAAGTCAAACAATTATGTGAGAAGTTGATAAGAATATTATTTTGTAATAGAGAAATACATATGTAGTGACATATCTTGTTGCTATTATATGTGGATTACATACCGTATAGCTGGAAAGATGAGAAGATGATTAAAACTATAAAGAAGCAGGTGAAGGGAGAATTTGAAATGAAAGATATGGGAGAGGTAAAGATGATACTCAGGATTAACAATAAGAGTAACATATTGAGAGGTTAATTATTTTTATCTCAACTTGAATATTTATATAATTTTCTTAAGAAGTTTGGAATGTATAAATATTGGGACTCTCATTGGAACCCATTTCAAAATTAGTATTACTCAATCACCAACCGGAGTAAAAGACAATAAGTTTATACAAGAAATGTTCTATGTTAATATTGATCGGTAAGAGATTTCCAGAGGGTGTTTTTATTGGTAAACTAAATAAATAAATTATGGATAGTGTTTGGAGATATAATTGACTTTATTGGATATTAATTTGAGAGATAAGATCTAACGAAGGCTTTATATAGTCTTTTGAGCCCATTGGCTTACTTGGTCACGGGCTCATTTGGATAGTCTAAGCCTATACAAACCAAACCCATTATTATATAAAATATCTTTAATTATTACATTTTTATTACAAGCAAAATATAATCTAGCTACTTATTGGTAAGACTCGCGCTTCGACGAATTCGATCATTATCAGTAGCCTTCTTAGTTTTTGCAAAGGTCATTCAGAAGGACTTAAAATTGGAATTGCTTCAGATGAACTACAAATACTATTTCTCCAGTACTGGTTGATCCAAACACACTCTGGATGGATAATCTTGACTGATCATGAAGTCATTTTGGATGTAATTACTTATATTCCTTGGATTTTCCCGAGTAGCTTATGGTTGGATAACTTGGCTTTCAACCATTAATGTTTCGAAGATGGATATCTGTAATTCTACTCATGTACACATGTCATGTAAGCATTAGACCCGTTATATACTCTCTGACTGGTGAAGCATGATAAGTTTTTTGAAATGATTCTATTTTTCTAAGAAAATAATTATTGGGAGAGACCTTTCCACTTTTACAAGCTTACAGTCATTTGGGATTTCCTTTAGTCTTCTAAATACTCTTCCATATCTTAATATCACTTCATCATTTGACAATATATATATATATATAGAGAGAGAGAGAGAGAAGCTTTACATTTCTACCACCGCAACCCTTAGTTTTTAGTCTGGCAGCCACCACAAATTACTTCTCTGGTGATGTCTTCTCTTTGGATTTTCATGTTTAGTGCAGGCAGTAATCTGACCGTTGATTGGGTGTATGTCAGATAAATTCAAAGCAGAGAGAAAACTAGAAAAGCTATTGGGCTTCAGAATCAAATGGCCAAAACTTATCTTTTAAACCTTTGACTATTGAGGAAAAATCCTCTACAATAGACATTCCATATCAGTCGATCCTCTATCCTTTAACATTCAACATTCGGTGCAAAAGCCTCACCCTTCAAGGCCAACCTAGTCTCTAGGAGATACTTCCAGTAAAATCCAATCACGTTTCATCAAAATGGGTTGTTCAGATACCGAATACAAATAACCTTAAAGAAATATATAGCAGCTCCAGTAAAAAGAAATCATGCTTACGAAATTTATGCAAAACATACTCCAGCACCTGTAGATACACCCTTGAAGAATTATTTTACGAGAGGCGATAATGTCCATCAAGTAATATGGGTGGAAGGATCGGAGATCAGGCCGCTAACCTATGCGGTTGGTCGACGAAGCAAAACAAATCCTGATATGAGGTCAGTCTTCGGTGTGTCAAGACAGTCTTGTACTGAGAGGGAAGTAAAACCCCCTAAGGAAGGTGAAGGGAAGGCTCCAAAGGCCAAAGGTGATAGAAGAAAATGATCAGATGTTAAATTACCCCATTTGGTAGTCGAGCGTGTGGGCTTATTTTTTAAAACATTAGGAATAAATACTTGATTTCTCTTAATGAAATATCGTATATCTATTAATCGAAAAAAAGAGGCAGGTGAGCTATAGTCTAGATGGGGAATACCAAAGGATGTGGAAATATGGTTGCCAAATCCCAAAGACACACTAGTGGATCGTGGTCTTAAAGAACGTCTACCCTGATGTGTTGAATTGGAGGATCCAGTTTCCGCTAGACCCAGAAGTATTTTAGTACTTCGATCTGGTTGGCTTATGTCCAAGTTAAGCCATCCCAAATAGATCGTTTACTTTGATCTCATGTATCATGACATCCAGGCTATTAAAGATTAAAATTCCGATAGATCAATTCGTAGCTATCAACGGGCTATCAAAGAACCCTCATATCTTTTAATACTTTATTACTCTGGGGAATTAGTGTAAAGTAGTAAGTGATTTTCTAAAGGCTGAAAAAATGTTGAAGTTATAATTATTTGCCATAATTCGAATAGGTTCTATAATTCGTTCACACTGAATAACTTAGTTTGGAGTCACTTCTGACGGACTCAATCAAATCTTAACTTGTCATGGGAGGAATTCACAACTCCACTACGAGCGTCATAAATCTTAAACCGAATAGAAGCTAGCGATGGTAGAATGTACCTTTCAACTACGAAGATCGCTCGAAGCCACACGATGAAGAAGGATCAGTATAGTGGTTTGGGCCCAAAAAAAGTAACTACTAATAACGCGGAGGTGAATCGATCCGATGAACCATTGAAATAAGTTGTTTAGGCTGAGGAGATCCAAATACACGAAGAACCTCCAATTCCAAAAATAATAAAAAAATCAAACGCTTCAAAGGATCAGAAGAGGAAGGGACAAAATAGTGAGAAGAAAAAAATATGAAGATTAGTTTGGAGATTGTTCGCGCGATAGACCAATGGATAATTCCTCCAATATTTGAACGTCACATTGCTCAAAAGTCTTAGAATCATTCCTCTTTTCTTCAAGAAGTATATGAAAAAGTGGGTAAAGAACACAGTTCGATGGTAAGTCTCAAGGATATAAATACTGAAAACTCGAGGGCAAAGTCTCTAAATCCGGATGATTCTGTTAAAGCTACACCCTTACAGCTTGAGGACAATGATAACCTTGCATCTAGTCTTCTTAACTTCACAAGACCTATTTTATAACTATAAAGAGAAGTAGTAAAGCACAATGATACCATTACTACCTTTCAAGATAAATGTGATCCTTAGGGGAAAGCTTCCGATGAGCAGATGAACCGTGATGAAAATCTGGAAATCCAAATCACACAGGTTAAAAAGTAGCTTAGAAAGGAGAGAAACATTTATAAAGTGTAGATTGTTGAGTTAAAGGCCTCTTGGTCAGAGGAAACTCAGAGGTACAAGGAAGATAAAAAAAGAGAGCAGAATGTACAATTAGACCACCTATAGACGATGTTAGATGAGTTGAAGGCTGCTACTAAGATAGTTGGGAATGATCTAGCATAATTTACAATTAGACCACCTGCAGACAAGTCTGAAGGCAGTTGATTTATATTCCTTTTACAACTTTTTTGTAAGTCCCTTGTATAGCCAAGGCATTTTTTAATTGTATTTGGAATTTGTCAATGAATCATTTCTTTTTTACTACCTCTTAGATGTTTATAGAAATAAACTAACAACTGATATTTTGAGCCGCAAGTGTGTATTTACCCCACTCTTGATTTTATAAATATCAAGAAAATTATAAAACTATTGTTGTTGCTGGAGCGACATTGCGAATGGACATAGCATTGTTAAGGTTTAAAGAGAGAAGTAAACTTATGAACATTCTTATTAGATAAACATTAAGATAGACGATGTGAACCGAGAGTTCATTATGTAAACTTGAGAAGCTTTAGAAGAGAGTGTAGAAGAATAATGTGTTAAATATATTTGCGAAATTTTCTTATAATCTTTCTTCTATATAAAATCAGTATTCTGTTATCTGTAGACAATCTGAACCACGTTAAATCGTGTATTGTATGATTGATTTTATATTTCATGTTCTTCTTAATAAGTTTGAACGAAACATATGAAGCTTTATTTCTTCATGCTACACTTTTAGAGAGTTAGTTACCTCAGAAACAAATTTTTAGCCAAAATCAAAACTTGATATATTCAGATTTCACATCTTTACATAATTATAATAGTTACAAATATGAAAAATATAAATACTCTAAAAAAAGTCATATAAGCTAAATCTTACCGTACTAAGTAAATATATAAAATGGTGACTAAATATTCCCCTATTGATTAAATATCGTAAATATTGATTAGTTAAAGGCATAGTTGATTACTAATTGTATAATTATATAGTTTTAGCATCATTTATTTTGGTGATTATTATTTCTTAGATATTCCCTCGTCTATATTATATTGAGGAACTTTGTCATATTTTCCTACATAAAGTTAAAATGAATCA
Source organism: Limnanthes douglasii subsp. nivea (assembly GCA_036936605.1). Lineage (NCBI taxonomy): Eukaryota > Viridiplantae > Streptophyta > Magnoliopsida > Brassicales > Limnanthaceae > Limnanthes > Limnanthes douglasii. The sequence continues at coordinate 239,907,232 of JAUPFV010000002.1, forward strand.
TACCGTTCTTTAACTTGAATTGTTATATTATATATAAAACTACAAGGTAAATATATTGAAGATATAGTTTAAATTCGGTTTAAAATATTTGAAATGTTCAACGGTAGACGAGATAAAGTACTTTGGGTTGTTTTTATAATTTAAAAAAGAATATACCATATCTTTTATAGATGCAAAGCCATGTAAATTATGCAAAACCATGTAAATTGTGATAGATGCGCAATCATAAAAATGGTGTGAAACCATTTAAATGATTATGGACGTACGACTATGTAAATTATGCAAAACCATTTAAACGATGATAGATCCGCAACCATGTAAACAAGGTGGAACCATGTATTATGATAGATGTGCAACCATGTAAATGATGCAAAACCATGTATCATGATAGATGTGCAACCATGATAAACAAGAGGCCATTAAATGATGATAGATGCACAACCATGTAAATTATAATTGATGCTCAACCATGTAAATGATGTGAAACCATGTATCATGATATATGCGCAACCGTGATATATGATAGACCATTAAAAAATTATAGATGAAAGATTTATACCTTTTATTGGTACAGTAATCTTTTTAGCCTTCTATTTTCAACTGTTAAACGATAGTTTTTGTCAGCTAGTTTGTTTCAATACTTATTCTTTACTAATTTTTAGGTGTCTTTAGATACCTAAGAATATAAGATATTAAAATTTTCTTCTGTGAACTAGCAATACCTTTCTCGGTACCATCTTCTACATTTATACAACACCAACTTATGTTGAGAATTCTAAAGATTTTATTGGTTGTGGAACATTATTTGCTAATTTCATCATTTGATTCGCACTATTTTTTATATGTGTAGATTTTTAATTTATATCTTCTTGAATAATTAATTAATCTACTATTTTATCTATATTAGTAGAATCATTTCCATCACAATCTTCTTGCATATCCTAATTTATACCTCCATCATCATTGTTAAGATTAATTTCATCCTCATTTTCTATCATTGCAACAGCATTCTTTTTTTCTTCCTCCACTGCAACATCATCCTAATTGTCTTCCCCAGTGTGAACATCGTCTTCTTTTTACTCTATATCAATATATTATTTTTAGAACTTCCTCCTCGTAAGCTTCTTCTTCTTCTTGGAACTCCCCACCAAATGCATTTTTTTCTTCATTTGTTCGGGGTAATTCTCCTTCCAAAACCTAATACAAATCAAATATTTAAGTAAATGATAGCTGCGGGACACTATAGTACATAAATTGCACATGCAAGACATATATATTTATGTGAAACCATGACAAAAAATAATGTGAGACTATATCATGCATGGCAAAACCATGTGAGACAGAGATATTATGCCAAACCAGCCCAAAACCATGTGAGATAGAGATATTATGCCAAACCAGCCCAAAATAATGCGAGACTATATCATGTGTGATAGAGATATTATGCAAAACCAGACCAAAAAACAATGCGAGATAATTATATTTGTAAGAAAATATGAACCATGAGAGACTATATCATGCAGACAAAATCATGGTGGACTATACTATACGGGATTAGATATTATTGATTAAATATACATGTTCATATGTGATCTTTTTTAGAGATCAATAAAATTTTATTTGGTTTCATTCAAGACCCAACTATTTATAGCATCTTGGTATTTTGCATTCAGTTGCTTCTCTTTGACAAATAGTTGTGTGTTCCATGATGAATGGGTATATTTTAATGATTTTTTATATATACTATTTTTAATGATTTTTAATGATTTTTATAAAATAGAGTATACTAACCAGTAATAGAGAAACATATGCAACTAGTTTATCATGTTTTGTTTCGTGACAAAGGTTTACGGAATTCATGAGTTTTCTATTGATTGCTCAAACCATGTCATAGTTATTTAATTTTTGAACATCTTATATATAATAAACCATTTAGAAGCTAATATATCCTTAGATCTACATAAGAACAATGTTGAGCTTGCTAACATTACATTATTACAACATCTTTTACTACTTGCTCTCTTGTTGAACCTATTGTCTTGGTTATTACATCCCATAAACACGTGAAACCTTAAGTAAATATAAATACACAATAGACGCAAGACGCCATGATAGATGCGGCAGAATGTAATTCATGATTGATGGAGGATAATGTAATGCATGATAGATGCGGGATAGTGTAATGCATGATAAATGATGAGAAAGTAATATTAGATAGACGCGGGATAAGGTAATTCATAATATACGCAACACAGTTTCATGCATGATAGATTGGGGACATTGTTATGCATGATTGATGTGGGACAGTGTAATTCATGATAGACGCGGGATAGTGTAATGTATGATAGATATTGGACAAGTAAGGTCTGATAGACGCGGGCCAACGGTAATGTATGATAGTTTTTGGACACTATATAGAAGATATGTGCGGGATATTATAATAGTGTAAAAGTATGTAACAATGCATGAAATTGCATACCTTTATCATTTTATTTGCAATTGGTTATTCTTGGTTTTTTTTTTACTTTTCTTGTAGTTTCATTAGATAAGTATGTCTTCATTATTATTGATTCTTCTTTTGTTTCTGAATATCTTGGTTTGGAATTTTTTCGGTTTAATGGCAAGCATTATTTTCCATGTTTCATACCAAATATAATCTTGACATCTTTGGTTGAAAGTGGTACCAACTTTGTCCCTAATTTGAACGCATCTCCCTTGGCATCATATGTTTTTATTATTTCTACGATGAAGTCCTAATTTTTTTCTATTAGTATTTTCGTTCCTCGAATCGTATGTTGCTTTAAGAAGCGTTAAAATAGTTTTTTCTTCACAACTTCGAGGTGTACCCGTTTTATTTTACGTTCTTTCGTCCGATTGTTAATTGCTAAGAGACCCTTTTAACATTATTTTTCTTATAAGAATTACGAGATTAGACTTACAAAGTAGATGGATGACTCTTTTTTAAAACATGCGGGACTCTAAAAAATTAATATGAAGCCAAGAATTAATGTGGGACCACTTGATAGTAGATGTGGAACTACTTAAAATAGAGATACTTGATGTGTGTCTAATTATAAATTAGATTGAGGACTTTTTTTTAGTATATGTGGGACTATATAAAATTAATATAAAGCCATTAATTGGGGCTGAGACAATTTTTTTGCAATAATTAATACGCATCTCGTATCTAGTATCTCGCTTTTGCAAGACACAAGTAAGCCAAAGACTCGAAAAACTAATTATTATAGATGTGTGATAGTAGTAATTAGCTACTGCAAAACTAATAACTAACAATATCACTGAAAATACGTAAAAATTAAGAAGATGATAATCTATATTATTAACTAGGAATAATTAAAACTGATTTTTTTTACTTTTTCGTACATCCAAACCCTACTTCTATCAGAATCATAAAATCTAACTACAAACTGAAGAAGAGGATGATATTTTCGACTAATTAGAAAGATTATGTTCTTTCATAAATTACATAGATAATTTTATTTGTTAAGCAACATATTATTATTATTATATGTAATAATATCATATTATAATAAAAACATTTTACTTATAATAAGGTTTCTCAATTTGTTTTACTATTTCTTATAATTAATTTAGTTGTTGTATTTTGCAAAAACAAATAATGAGTAATGTTGGTTCTTTAAGTAGCCGAGTAATAAGAGTGTGACTCATCTTAATCTGATTGTCTATGTATCACGCCTTATTATTGATCGTTTAGAATTTTATCTGAAAGAATGTATAATGAATGATTTTGTGCTACACTAGCCTATTAAGAATCCTGATATCAATGTTAGAGATAAAATTCAACGATAATACATCTCAAAAGGATATAGCCAATAAAAAATCATATTTTCTTAAAATAAAATTTAGAAAAGATAACCGGAGTTTTCAAGTTATATGGTTTGAAAAATATCAATGGTTAAAATCTAGTATGTAAAAAGGATGTGATATTTTGTTTTTGGTGTAACCTTTTTAAACCATTTATTCCTAATCGTTTTGGAGATAGCGTGTTTGTTAGAACAAGTTTGAAGAATTTAAAAAAAACACATGAAAAAATTAAATAACATGAAGGTGGTGTGAATAGCACACGTGATCAAGATAGAGTAAAGTTTCACAGGTTTAAACTCAAAGTCATAATATTGAATAAAATTTTAGAGAATAAGTAAACTTTGTGTAAGCGTCACTGCGTCTTTAGATGTGATCAAATTGCTTTTTTGTCAGGGATTGACTTTTTGTGGACATGATAAATCATGACAACCATTAAACAAGGGTAATTTTATAGAAATACTTGATTGGTATCGTGAGCTTAAAATGGAGGTAAAAATGGTTAAATTAGAGAACATGTCTGCTAATAATCAAATGATTTCTCCACTAGTTCATAACGACTTGACAATATTGTGTTGTTAAAACTACAAAAGCCATATTAAAAAGACATAAGGTATCATAATTTCACTATTTTGGTTGATGAAACGCATAATGCGTCGATTAAAGAGAAAATGGATTTGATGGTTAAATATGTTAATAGTGATGGATAGATTATGGAAATATTTTTAGGTTTGGTTCATGTTCGATGCAACTCAAAAATATTTGAAAGAATGGATATACGTAATATTTGCTAACCATAGTTTAACTTTGTCATGGTTGAGAGGTCAAGGTTATGATGGTATATCTAATATGCGGAGTGAATTTAGTGGTTTGAAAAAATAAAATTGAATGAAAATGAATCTACCAAATATGTTTATTGTTTTCCACATGAAGTAGAACTAGTTGATGTCATTGTGAAAGATTATAATGTTATTTGTGATTTTTTCAACATTATCACTATGATTGTAAACACATATGGAACATCTTGTAAACTGAGGGATAAACTATGACAAGTTGAGTATGAAAGAGTCGTTGCATTACTTGAACGTGAGGAATAGGGATGTTGTTAAGAACGGGCCAAACATAGAACGGGTTTTGTCCGACCCAAGCATAGAACGGGTCGGGTTCGCGTTAAGAAATTTTAACCTGCAATCGGGCCGGGTCGGGTTCGGGTTTCTATTTTTTCCGATCCGTTCAAGCCCGAAATTATAAAAAAATATATAAAAAATAATATTTTTTTATATATAATAAAAATAATATGTATAAATAATAAATTAATATCTTCAAAATAAATTAAAAATATTAAAATTAATATTCGCGGGTCGGTCCGGGTTGAACGACGGACATGAGCGGACGGGCTCGGGTTTGAAAATATAAGCCCGAGAGCGGGTCAGGCGGGGTTCAGGTTCAAATGTCCAAAAAAAAAGCTCGGGTGGGCCGACCCAAACCTGACCCACAGACGGCCCATTTTCATCCCTAGTGAGGAAATTAAAAATAGGAGAGAGAAAACAAATAAATGAGTTTGAAACGATCGGGTGACACTCGAGGGGGATCACATTTCAATAATTAAAGTGCTTGAGCATCTATATGAAGATGGTTCTAATACAAATAATAGTGGCATATCAAAAATATTGATTATGAGAATGAAGACTTATGACTTCATATTGATTTCTCACCTGGTGATTGAGTTGCTTGGGTTAACACATGACTTATCACGATATTTACATCTGAAGGACCAAAATATTGTGCAAACTATTTCTTTTATTGATAAAACTAAAAATACATTGCACAATTATAGCCATAATGGTTGGGATATATTCTTAGACCAAGTCCAGAATTTTGTATGTCTAATCCTATTAACATTGTTAATATGGAAGATATAATTAAGAATCACGTGCGTATGAAGTGAGATGGAGATGAAACTAATTATCATCATTATAAGGTGGAGACTTATTGTGAGGTAAATTTAATGTGTCTCTGATTGTAGTTTAAGATTATAATATGTATATACATACAATTCTAAATTCTTATTTTCTCAAATTCTATAGGTTCTGGATTTACTTATTCAAGAGACACGACATCATTTTCCATAAGTAAATACAGAGGTTCTTACTTGCATGAATTGTCTTAGTCCATATTATTTTTTGTTAATTTTTTATGTTGACAATTTGGTTCGTCTAGCAAAATTTTATTTGGATGATTTTCTCTTGCCTCGAACGTATGATGCTTACATATTAACTTAGAACATACATTGGTGATATAATTTACGATGTTGAGTTCTTCAATATTGAACATTTGGAAAAATCAACTAAGATATAATTATTTATGAAAAAATCAAAGTTTCTCATTGGTGTATGTATCGCTTGATTAAATTGACATTAAGGCCTTTTGTTATTACATCATCAGTTGATAGAGTATTTTCTACAATGAAACTTATGGGGACGGACATACGGAATATGATGTGTGACATTTGGATGAATGATCTTTGTTTGTATAGAATAAGACAAATATTTTTTAAACAAATTGATAATTAAACTATTTTGCAATGATTTCAAAATATGATGAATCATCATAATCAATTGTATAAAATTTTATTTAACTCTTCTTATTTATATTCCTAGTTATGCCAATGTTCACAACGATCACTATTTAAAAGTGGTTTTTATTTTATAACACAATTGATTCTAGTGTCTTATACAGTCAAAAAAATCATCATATTTTATATTAAAATTTCTCTTGCAATCACCCGTAAAAAAACCAAAATTATATTTGCACCTTACTCCAGCAGATAGAATATATTATAATTTAAAATTTACAAATGTTGTAAAATCATTTCAAGGTTTATAACTGTTATATAATGTAGCATATATATTTTTTTTATGAAAATAGTTTTACTTTATAAATATGTAAAATAGTTATGTATGTTTGTTATATTTTTTATATTTGTTATATTTAATATATTTAACTTTTTACAAGTTCAAAAATATTTTTTAAAAACATTATAGTTTTTTCCATATTTAATATATGCATCCTAATATATTTTGTGCTTAAATATATTTTAAACAAAGAAAAAGAAATTATTAAGCTTATTATAAAGAAAATTGATTTGAAATGAACATTTAGTTTCACTTAAATATATTATAACTATCGTAAAAGTAATCAAATTTTGATAATTTATGTGAGATTTTCAATAATCATACAATAATATCATCAATTTATAGATAGAGAGAGGGTTAGATTGTTGACTATTATGAGAAGAGATTTTTGGTCAACACTTAAATTGTTAGATTTTATGAGATTAGTAAAAGTTATGGTTTTCATATGATGCATACCATTTATTTTATTTTTTTAATTGAACTCGTGGCTGAAATGAGAGATGTGCATTTAAGTTTATTAGTAATATAGTGTTTAATATGTTTTCTTTTCTAAAATAAAATTTTAATATTTTACAGAAAAATTATAGTTGCGTATTTTTGTTCATAAAATCTTATTAAACTCTTAATTCATGTTCAATATCTAACATAAATATGTCAATTATGTTATTGGGGTTCTTTTTCTTTTATAAACTCGTCAAAGTATCATATTTTTTTCACATAACCAAGACTGAGCAATGAGCTATAAGATATTAAAGATATATTTCCACTATAAATTATTTTCTTTACATCTATTTTAATCTCATAAGATTTAATAAAACGATTCAAATTAGGGTTAAATTGAACATATAGTTTATAATTTGGATTGTTATGGTCATTGATTGAAAATGTATATTATCCTGTAATTGAGACTTTTTAACTAGTCAAAATTTGAGACTTTTGAAACAAATCAAATTTTCAAATGATATTATTTTATTCAATATATATATATATATATATATATAAATTTTGAGTATATTAGTATAGCAATGGATGAGGGTTATTGATTGCGTTAAGCTAGCTGACGAAATATCATTTTGATATATTAATTATATAGTGTTTAGTGATACACTTGGTAGGTCGTTGAGTACAAAATTATTTGTATATAGTGATATAATATATATCTTTTTGAACATACTAAAAAAATCGACGTCCATGTTGAATGACATCATTATCGATCGAAATAAAGACTACGGTTTGGATGTATGTCATGATAAGCGAAAAAAATGGAAGAATTTCACAAATATATATATATATATGACTATTGATAATAAGATCGTGTTTGTGTATCTTCTATTGAAAATATAATATAATAATATTATGTATATTGTGAGAGATACTTATGTTTTGTATGTGTAATTCTAATAAGGCAACATAATTAAGAAACGATCATCAATAAAAAATTATATTAAGATGATTTAATTAATTATTTCTCTCACTTTGTTTTATATGTGTTTATTATTTTATCCCAAAATGTAATAAAACAACAATGGGTTTGGGCCTTATATCTCTAACACCTCTCTCACACTCACAATGCAACAGTAATAAGCATTGAGAGTTTGTGACAAAGAAAATGAAATCGCGTTGTTGACTGAGATTTCGTGAAAATATCAGCTACCTGCAAAGTTGATAGAACATATGGAAGCGAGATGGTGCTGATATGAAGATGATTCCGAGTGAAGTGACAATCTATTTAAATGTGCTTCGTCCTCTCATTAAAAATAGAATTTTTTTCTATTTACATGATGCTTTTGTTATCACAATGTAAGGAAGTGGTTTAGTAACGTTAACCCTCATATATGCAAGAAGTCATCATAACCAAACAATCTCACATGTGGTCACAACCATAACACAATACTCGAATTCAGTAGACGATGTAGAGCCAATATATTGTTTCTTACTTTTCCATGAGATTAATGAATCTCTAAGGTAAATATAGAAACCAGTAGTAGCTTTTCGGTCATGAAGATCATTATCCCAATCAGCATCGTTATAGGCACGCAATTCAAGTGAAATGGTCGAAGGAAATAAAATGCTCTGAAACTGAATGACACGGAGATATCTCAATATTCGAAGAACAACTCCTCCATGGATAAATGTGGAAGCTGTAACAAACTGACTAACCATATGAACATCATAAGCTATATTTGGTCGAGTAACTGTAAGATAGACCAAGCTCCCTACAAGAGTTTGATATAAAGTTGGGTCTAACAAAGGAACACCATAAGTCGGAGAGTACCGACCATTGGTTCCAAGAGGGGTATTTACTGTCTTGTTGTTTGAAAGTCGCGCTAGATCGATTTAATTAGATGCATATTTTTCCTGAGAGAGAATATAACCTTTTGGAGAGTGAGCCACCTCAATCCTTAGAAAATAGCATAATAGTCCCAATTCCTTCATCGCAAAACGCTCAACCAAATCACGTTTTAATGCCTCAATGTCATCAATTATCTACATATATGGATAAAATAATTCATCCTGCACGCATACATCTGATAAACAAGGCCGCATCATAATTACTAGCAAGGAAACCAATTGAAGTAATAACCATAGATAATTTTTCAAACCAAGCACAATGAGTTTGTTTGAGATCATATGAAGCTTTCCTAAGTCGACAAACTTCACATGGTTGGTGAGCAACACCTGGATAAGGAGTCATGTAAATCTCCTCATAAAGATCACCATTCAAAAACATATTTTTGACATCTAGTTGGAAGATCTTTCATTGGCGAACATATGCAATCGTAATAAGAGTACGACGTGTCGTCTTTTTTGTCAATGGGGCAACTGTCTCATCATAATCCTCACCATACTTCTGTGAATACCCTTTTGCTACAAGACGAGCCTTATATCTTTCAACAGACTCATTAGACTTTATTTTAATTTTAAAAGCCCAACAAGAATTGATTATATGCTTACCTGATGGAGGTTTAACTATACCTCGTGTATGAGTATGATAAAGAGCAGTAAACTCTTCAACTATAACATTTTTCTAACGAAGATCACAAACATATTCTTTAAGCGATTGAGGTTGATAAAAATCATGTATGTTTGTTATGAAATAAGCAAAATGAGCTGAGTAAGAAGAATACGCAAAATCTGGTAGTTTGGTAGACTTACTTGTGCGAGTGGATCTCTTGAGAGTTGAAGGCTATGTTGTTCTACCAGAAAAATGTGTTGGCTCGGGTATTGATGAAGTTGGCTTAGACATTGATAGAGATTATCAACTATTGTAGATGTCTCATGAGCTGGAATATAAATGTTAACAGATGTATCACTATCAATTTTAAAATGATCAATAGCCTGAAGGTATGTTTTTGCTACATCATGTGATTTTACCGGAATCGAATAAAATGAGATATGCTCAATAAATATGACATGATGAGATACATATAGCTTATCACTAATGGGATCATAACAAAAATAACCTTTCTATGTAACACCATAACCTAGAAAAATACATATAGCTGTTTTAGGACCCAATTTGTTGCATTCAACATGAGGATGAAGGACAAAACATGTCCATTCAAACACTTGTAAGGAAGAATAATCTAGAAGTTATTCGTATAACTTCAGCAATGGAGAAATTCTTACATTATGAGCAGTGAGAATTCTATTAATCATATAAAAATTAGTCAAAATTGCTTCTCCCCAAAAACTAGCTTGAACTTCAACTCATAAAAGGAAAGAACGAGCACTCTTAACAAGGTGACGATGTTTTCTTTCCGCAACACTATTTTGTTGAAGGGTGTCAGTACAAGATGATTGATGGTATGGTACCATCTGATGCAAGTAAATGTTTGAAATCATTGCAGGTATATTCACCACATAAGTTACACCTGGAGCATTTTATCACAACAGAATGTTGGGTTTTAACCAGTGCTCTAAATTTTCTATAAATTCCAAGGAAATCTGACCTTTGTTTCATCATATAATTCTATGTATATCGAGTATAATCATCAATAAACGATACATATTATGACGAACCATCCTTTGTGGAGACAGGAGATGGACCCTATACATTATAATGAATAATATGAAATAGAGTAATAGAATAAGTGACACTTTCATAAACGGTAACACCGAAAATTTTGTCAGTTTACAACCACTACAATCCAAGATATTACAAGTGTTTAACTGACCTAAAGCACCTGTAGAGACTAAAAATTTCAAGATACATGCTTGAGACGAGAACTACAAAGATAAAACTCAAACGATGAAGGATTCAAACAAAAAAAAGACAAATTAACACCAGAGGCAGCAATATTAGTCAGGTATATTTTTCTACTATTAACACCATAGATATCGGTATCTGTTAGTTCGAGTTTTTCTAAAATATAGAGTTTCCATATTTTACGACATGTCTCAATCACTCTATAAGTCTGTTGATTGCATGCACAAACAAAATCATAAAACAAGACCTGATAACTAGATTTACACAATTGGCTAACCTAATAACTAGATTCAAAACAAGAGTGGGAACCTAGTAAACATCAGATAGTGATATACGAAGGTACAAATAGATCCAATACCTTCTACTGGCATTGTTATAGGACTAGCATACAAAACAGATATGGATGAAACATGAGATAACAAAAAATAGTTCAACATGTGAGGTGACATATGATGAGACGTACCCGAATCTAAATCCGCAATGACGAATCCATAACTGAAGTAGAAGACGATGGCATACTTGAATGGTATGCAGATGTAGACATAACAAAGTTCTTCTCATTCAGTTTGGTACTAATATACACTGTAAAAATCATATTTTCCTATCATATTCGCAATATGGTCCACAATCTCTAATCGAACAATATCAAACAATCGAAAACAAATCAAATCAAATTCCAAACTCAAATCAAATCTAATTCAGAATATTATTTTTTGTATAACATCAAACCTCTTTTACAAACAAAAAGCATTGTGTTGGTCCAACAGTGATTTATTCTAAACTGTAGCACCAAATCACAATCCAACCGGTCATATTGAAGGATTGGATGTCTCGAACACACTCTGAAATTCAGTAAAATTGACAATGTTTACCTTTCGATATGACCGTTTGATTGTGGTTGCACACAACAGATCGGAAACCGAAAAATTGTATCTCTTGTGACGAAAAGCATATCAAAATTTTCAAACAAATCTAATCGAAAAAAAGAGAACATATTTGGAGCCAACCAAAAATAGATTCAAACTAAACAAGAAAAACAATCACAACCATGCGTCACGTAGAATGATCAAAACAAGAAGAACAATCACTAACTGAAGCCCAAGAAGAAGAACAAGGCAACAGCTGAAGCATAACATGAAGAGAAGAACAACCAATAGCTGAAGCACAACAAAAACATATCCAAACAGCGAATCGAAATCGACTACCTAGCATAAAGTAGATCCAAAGAGCAAATCAAACTACCAAGACGAAATCGAATACCAATACCAATATGAATTGAATAATCCAAATAGCGAATCAAAATCGAATACCTAGCATAGAGCACATCCAAAAAGCAAATCAAAATCGAATACATAGCATAAGCATATCCAAACAACGAATCTAAAATCGAATAATTGGCATAAACATAAAAGATCGTTACGTTTGCCCGATCAGATTACTCCAGGCTCTCATACCATGTTAAGAAAAGAACAAACAAAGAGAAAATATAAAAGTGGTTAGGATTTTTTATTAAAATCATAAAAATTACATAAAATATATGCTCATATGTATAAATAAAATAAAGAACTAAAAGACTTAGGTCTTCTATCTCTAACATGTAGCATATGTCTTCACGTTAATAAATTCAAGTGATAGAAATAATATATGCCCTAAAAATTAGATGGTGCTAATAAATGCTATTAACAAAAAAACAAGTTTTTAGTATACGAAATAGGATGAAAGACAAAAAAAAAAACTATATCAATCATAAAATTTTAAAAAAAAATACAAACACTAACAAAAACTGTCAAAATCTTAAAGAGTTTAGTCACGAGATAAAAGACTTAAAGTTACATATAATATTTAATTAATACTTACGAAATTACATATAATACTTAATTAATTTTGCTACTAAAAGCATATTTGGTAACGAAATAAAATACTTAAAGTTAGTATTTGTAGAGTTATGTGTTATTAAAATTTAGAAACACTACATTAGAGTTATGTTATATTAAAGTTGGAAATTAGTATGGTCATGAAGAATATATATTTTTATGTTATATTAAAATTTGGAAATCTAAACCTAAAGATGTTATGATTTTAAGGTACACAGGTGTACGTTGATACCTAATTTATCTAGTTTTGTGTAAAAGTATACAACGAGTACAAAGATATTATAGACAAATTATAATCAAAATATAAATATTTGTACAATGTAAAATATAAATATTTGTACAATGTACTACCAATATTGATGTCAAGATGTACCATTTAAATAACATGAATAGATAAGCAACGATGCATCAATTTCATCTTATTTAACGATTACATGTAAACAAAGTATAATAATATAGGGGTGTATTATTTCTAACTTTAGTGGTAGATTAATGTTTTGATGAAACACTTATGAAGCTTAAATACAAACTATTTTCAAACAAAATGCAAACTAATTTTAAAGAATAACTATCAATTTAAGACTAAACTTATCTTATGCGCGGCTCTTCACCTCGTATAATAAAAAAATAAACTGAAGACATAAAAAGTATTCTGGCTAGCTTTCGACAATCCAAGACTTTTACTATGTAACTCGAAAGGTACACAAACCTTGCAATAAGTTTCACTAATATATATTTAAGAAAAATTGGAAAGTAAGTATCGCTATAATAAAAGAATTATTCATAATTTTCTAAATAAAAAACAAATAATACGAACGACTTCTAAAAAACCAACCAAATATAAGGTGAAAAACAATGTTTATAGTAAAAAATAAGTATGTAAATAAAAATTTATTAGTAAAATTAAAGAATATATATATATATATATATATATATATACACACACACACGTAAGTAAAATAAAAAATATATGTTTGTAGCCCATATAACTTACTCAAATATAACTAGTTTTTCAGTGTTAAAAGTGCATTCGATTTATCATGAATTAGTCAAATACTTCCTAATTTGTTTTGCTGATTTTAAGATATGATGTAAAGTCTACCCTACATAATTTTAAAGTATTGGCTCTAGAGCTAATGTATATAGCATACTGGCGCCCATCATTTTTGTTAATGATTATGCCGAGTACACTACATATGAATGCGCCATTATAGCCCCTAATATAATAAACTTCACTATGTGTTAGATACGTTTGGTAAAGAATCAAAATCTGTTTCACTAATGCAGTAGCTCTTTTTTCTTTTTCAAAGAATAATAACCATTTGAGAAACTTACTTCAGGTCTTCATTCGGGTGGGGCAAGTTCAAGGAGTGGAAACCAGAAATTCTACTCTTGTTGAGGCTTAATGATATTGACCAGTAGCTTAAAGAGAACCGATCACTTGCTCTTACATAAAAGAGGACTCACGATGAAAGAATCCGCTTTGAGTGGTGGGAGCGTTATAAGCTCATGACTAGGTATATCTTACATAGCAAAGTCCCACAAACGTTCTTGATTTTCCACACCGCTGACATGTTATTGGACAATGATATATTTACTCACCTTGAGAACATTTTCGTTTAGTCCCCTCCAGTTGAAATTAAGACCTTGATTTGGAATATCTTTTCTATAAAGTACACAGGTCATGGGAAAATTTGAGAGCACATATTTGAGATGGCTATTACACATGGAAACTTAAGGCCTTATACGTTAAGCTCCATGAGACTTTTGTAGTGGCATACAATTTAGTCCCTCCTAGCTAAATTTAGAAACCTTGAGACAACCTATGATTTCTTTGACAATAAGTGGTATATGACCACTCTACTTTCAAATTTGGTAAATGAGGAAGGAACGCACACGAAGCAAAGGGATTTATAGGCCAATATGGTTGATGTTGGCCGGAGTACACCTTAAAATAAGAGGAAGTCGTCCTCCATTGGAACTTCACAAGCTAATCCTTCAGGATTTTAAAAGGATGTGAGAGATCCTAAAAAGGGAAAGGTAAGAAATTTGCATGTTTCCATTTTAAGAATACATATCATTGGAAGAGAGATTGGCCTAACTTCAAGGTCTGGTTGGAAAAGAAAGTTAAAATCTCATTTGTTGTAACTTTATAAGTTAATTTAGTTTTAGTATCAAAAGACATGTGGTTGGTTGATTCAGCCACAACACGTAACATATGTATTTTATTGCGGGACTGAAGCCAAAGAAGGTCTCTTAATGATGGAGCGATTCAAATAAATACCGGATGGTATGGGATGCCCACTCAAAGCTAAATGTCATTTTAGGCTATAGTTTCATCAAATGACTTACTGATAATAATTATTGATCTTGTTGCTCATTTTGACATAGGGTTCCATCAAATGGATGTTAAGACAATATTTCTCAATGGATAAATTGAATAAACGATTTATATGAAACATCTTGAATATTTTTAGGTCAAAGACCAAAACTTGATGGTTTATAAACAAAACAAATTCATCTATGGGCTAAAGCCGATGTCTCGTCAATGTTACTACAAGTTTATATACCTTGTTATTTTGTTTAGTTTTGAGGTAACTCCGGTCGAAGATTGTGTGTACCGCAAGATCAATGAAAGTAAAATATAATATTTTGTTCTCTATATCGATGACATACTCCTAGTTACTAATGATGTAAGTTTGTTCCATGTAACCAAGGAATTTCTATCAGTGAAATATGATATGAAGGACTTTGATGAAGCTTTCTATGTGTCGGGGATCTGTATTGTAAAGATTCAACCTAGGGCCAGCATGGGTTTATGTTAAGAGTATGTTGCATCAATATGGTTTGGATAAGAGAAAACTTTTGGATACACTTGTAGCAAAATTAGACAAGTTATCACTCCATCACTGCCCCATAACATAATCATTTAGAAACCTCTAAATAAGTGTGGTATAATTTGGTAGACATTTCATGATGATCTTATGTTACATCAACATGTCTTAAAATATTTTAATCAATATTTTAATTTTGTATTAAACTATTCAATCTTTATTTTGTAAACGGTCCAATTGGAATTCAATTTTAAACTTCAGTGAATACCGATATACGAACTTAATATTTTAGATACGATAAAAATGTCTTAAAATTCATACAAATCATATTATATGTTGGATAAAATGCTAACAACTTAAGCGAAATACTAGTCTATTCTGATCTTCGAACAAACAATAAATTTTTTAGTATTTATAAAACTCAACATTTTGAAAAACAATATATTTAATTTCTTAAACATGCTTAAATAATACTCATCTTTGATAGGGTTGGATTATGTTAGAGGACCGATGTAGTAAAGTGGGTCAGATTTCGCTTAGAGAAGCAATTCAGACCAAATAGCTAAATTTAATTAATAAGAAGTATGCTAATGACTCAGTTAGGTGTGTAGTGCCTTTTGTTATGGGCTTATTGGCTTATGAAATTGACCCAAATATGTGATTCGACCCGAATGGCTTATGGATCCAAAAAGAGGATAAATAGTTTCACAAACAATACACTTGTAGGAAAATAAGACAAGCTATCACTCCATCACTGCCCCATAACATAATCATTTAGAAAACCTCTAAATAAGTGTGGTATAATTTGGTAGACATTTCATGATGAGCTTATGTTACATCAACCTGTCTTAAAATATTTTAATCAATATTTTAATTTTGTATTAAACTATTTAATCTTTATTTTGTAAATGGTCCAATTGGAATTCAATTTTAAACTTCAGTAAATACCGATATACGGACTTAGTATTTTAAATACGATAAAAATGTCTTAAAATTCATACAAATCATATTATATGTTTGATAAAATGCTGACAACTTAAGCGAAATACTAGTCTATTCTGATCTTCGAACAAAAAATAAATTTTTTAGTATTTATAAAACTCAAAATTTTGAAAAACAATATATTTAATTTCTTAAACATGTTTAAGTAATACTCATCTTTGATAGGGTCAGATTATGTTAGAGGACCGAGGTAGTAAAGTGGGTCAGATTTTGCTTAGAGGAGCAATTCGGACCAAATAGCTAAATTCAATTAATAAGAAGTATGCTTAATGACTCAGCTAGGTGCGTAGCGCCTTTTGTTATGGGATTATTGGCTTATGAAATTGACCCAAGTATGTGATTCGACCTGAATGGCCTATGGATCAAAAAGAGTATAAATAGTTTCATAAACAATATTAAATGGGTTGGACTTTTTCTTTCTCTATTAAATACAAGCAGCCCTTTTCTCTATCTATTTCTTATGGAGAATTTAATACCACACAAATCTAATAACTTCCAAAACTACCTTTAGATCAGATTTTACAATTACCAGATTGGCAACCACAGTGGGAACGAGAGGTGCTCGAATACCTTTATTCAAAACCATACTTACGGATCGTACTTCAGAATTATTTGAGGCATGGATCTCGACATGCAAGAAGTTCCCTCTCTTGAAAATGAGGGAATAAGAGGTGATTAGAACATGCTACTATATCTTATGTCAATCATAATACAGAAGAAAGACAGTTCATACAAGAAGAGCATGATCAGCCGGGGGCTCAGAGCGAAGCTTTCGGGGGCCAAAAATAGGTTGAAAAATAATGTTAAAAAAAAGCTCGTGTCGGGATGTATTATTACAGATGATATTTGTAAGAACCACGAGCAAGATGAAAGTGATCAGTCCCAAAAGGCTCACACAGGTTCAAAAAAGAAACATTGGACTAAGCGGTTGATGAACACATCCGATTCTATTGAAAACTCAACCACATAATCTGACTCATATACCACTTCTTCCTCATCAAGTAGTGAGAATGGCCGTCAGAAGAAGAAAGAAAGGTTAACTAAAAAACATTCTGAAAAAGGGATACAAAGGGAAAAGGGAGAAAGAATAGATATAAATGGAAAGTAAAGGGATCGGCAGATTACGATATTGATCATTTGTTAAGTAATCAATCTGCTATCAAATCTGAACCATGTATGTTTGCCACTCCTTATGAGGATCATATGTTCAAAGATCCTGATAATCACATTGAACAATTCAAAAATTTCATGATGAATTTTGATAATGAAAAACTATTATGTCAGGCCTTCTCCCATACTTTCAAGGGGAGTCCATTAAAATGGTATAACAGTTTACCACATGGATCTATTAAAAACTTTGATATGTTTTGGATGACTTTCAAGAGGCAATTTATGGGAAGTGAAGAGCTTAAAGCGAACGATGACATTATAATTCATTGTGCACAAGAACCAAATGAGTTTTTAAATGACTACATTAACCGCTTTGGGAACACAAAGAATGGATTAGCTGATTGTTTTGAGCAAGTATATATTTCTTCTTTAAGGCAAGTTTTAATGTACAGGAGTTGGGCTGACTCAGTAACTCGAAAAAAACAATGACCTGAGGAGGATTATTGAATCGGGTCGGAAGGGAAATCATGGTGGAGGAAACCAAAACCTCTAGAGTACCGCGCCAGAATATATTTACTCCTACAATTTTTATATCACAATCCAGTACTTAATCCCAAGCTACAATTAATTATCGGCCTAAGAGTTCTCGATATGGTTCACATCGACCTAGACAAAGCCATTCGAATTAGAGCCAACAGTCTAGACCAAAGAGGAGTTAATTGGTCCAACCTGAATGATTTGCCAAATTAGGTGAACATGTACCTACCATTTATGACGGAACCAAGAATACTATGCATTTCTGAAGCCCGACACCAATTCAATCTCCTCATAAAAATCTGAATACTCACTTTTGCAGATACCATAATGATGTGGGTCATGATACCAAAAATTTCATTGTCCTAAAGCAAAAAGTGAAAACATTGATTGAAAATAGGAAGTTGTGTACTTTTGTTAAAAAGAAAGGGGGCAACAGGAAAATTAATACACGTGCCCAACCTAGTACAAGTACAGCACAAATTACATCACCAAATGTTTAAAGATAAAGTATGGAGACATCTAAACAAGTGAATGTCATGGTAATTATGGATTGATTTGATGTAAATTTAGAATATTAGACCTTGACTCGGATCAGAATCAATTTAGGGTGGTAGTTGAAAAAACGGTGACAGTTTCCGATCTATGCAGTTACTTTGAATCTTTGACCATTTTTTGGGGAGATAATGTGATTGCACCCTCAAGCTACTCCAGAAAAAGACATGTAAACAGTCTAACCACCCAATTAAAAGGGAAAATTTCTACACATCTCTATCAGAGCCCTACTCCTCTCCTTGTCTTTGATGAAGATGATCAAAGAGAAATTACGGGCCCACATGAACATGTTGTGGTAATAAGAGCATCAATTGAAGGCAATAAAATACGATAAAATTTTAATTGATACAAGCAGTTCATAAAATATATTATTTTAATAACATATAAGAAAATAAAGAATCATTCAATGGCAGAGGAAAATAGAGCTTTTGCACATTTAATTTAACGTTCTAATAGAACCATAGTAGGGTTTATTGGCAACTCGGTTGATGTAATTGGGGAATTTGAAGAAGAAGTCTTGTTAGGAAAAGTACCATTCAAGAAGTTGGTAAGGGTTTTGTTGGTAGTAATTGATTTTTTGACGTATTACAATGCTATATTTTGTAGATCTTAGCTATCAGGTAGGCGTCGTCTGAATTAGCCAAAGGGTGGAAAGGAAATGTTATTTCACTTCTCTTGCTTCAAAATTTTCGGGATTAGTGAAAGTTGGAAAAAAAAATAGCAGTTAGTGGAGTCTTCTGTCGGATCAAATGAGATAGATGATCCAACATAGGTCCTAGTATCGTGATCCTAGTTGAAGAAGTTGAAGTTCATTACTTGGCACAAGGGAAAAATGTCAGGGTCGGATCTAAATTACCCTTAGAATTGAAGGAAAAATTATTGTTCTTTTTATCTAATAACCTACATGTGTTTGCTAGGTGCAACGAGGATGTAACGGGAGTATCAGCAAGTGTAATTAGCCATAAACTATCTGTTAGATCCGATACGGGACCGATGATGCAAAGAATGAGAGATTTTTCCAAGGAAAAATTGGAAGCCATAGTCCAAGAAGTTGATCGGTTAACCAAGTTTGGGAATATTAAAGAATCCTAATATCCTCTTTGGACTACTAGCTTGGTCCTTATCAAGAAGAAAAGTGGAAAAGGGTGTATGTGCATTGATTTTACAGATCTTAACATAGCTTTCCCCAAGGATCCATTTCCAGTAACCCCGGATAGATCAACTAGTATATTCCATATCGGGAAACCAGTTGTTATCCTTCATGGATGTTTTTTCTAAGTATAATCATGTAGAGATGGACCTGAGTGATCAAGACCACACTACTTTTATTACCAATATGAGGCTTCACTCCTATAAGGTAATACCTTTTGGAAGAAATGTAGAAGTTTATATCGATGATATGATGGTTAAATTACCTAAAGAGTAAGATCATATCTCCGACCTTCAAGAAACTTTTTATAACTTGGAAGCCATCAAATTGAAATTAAATCTTGAAAATTGTACCTTTGGTGTCTGATCTGAAATTTTTTTGGGTTACATTATAAGTGAGAAAGGGGGTCAAGCTGAACAAGACCAATTGAATGCTTTGTTGGCTATAGATCCACCTCGAAATACTAAAGAAGTTCAGATATTGACCGACAGATTGCCAGCATTAAACATGTTTATTTCAAGGTCATCAGACAAGTCTGCTCAATTTTTCCAAGTCTTAAGCAATGCCAAAGACTTCAATTGGTCCCCAAATTGTGACCAAACTTTCCTTGAAATTAAGCGGCATCTATCTTCACCTAAAACATTATAGAAACCTGTAGACTGGGAAATATGTTATATGTATCCAGCAGTATCGGAGTATGCTGTGAGTATAGCGTTGGTACGAGAAGTTGATAATTATCCCGGCTGTGTTTATTATATTAGAAAGATCTTGTTGGAAGCTGAGAAAAGATATTTTAAATTGGAAAAAATAGCCTTAGCATTAGTAATAGCAGCCAGAAAAATGAGGCCTTATTTTCAAGCACGCTCTATCACGGTTCAGACAACTTTTCCCATGAATAATGTATTACATAAAGCAAATATATTGAGAAGAATGACCAAATGGTCAGTTAAGCTTGAGGATTATGATATTTTTTTTGCACCCCGAACTACGATCAAAGCTCAAGTCGTGACTGATTTTTTAGTTGAAATGGGTAATTCAAACTGATGGTGGGTCTAGTACAATGGGGTGTGAAGCTGGTATCTTCCCAATATCCCCCTTTGGGATTCAATGTATCAACCAATACGTTTTGGTTTCAAAGCATCTAACAATAAGTCAAAATATAAAGCAGCAATAATATGGTTAAGATTGGCTTAGATATGTTGTGCCAAAATATCCTGATTGTTAAGTGATTCTCAGTTAGTCCTTCATCAAGCCCATGGGAAATCTGAAACCATGAAAGATCACTTGATAAAGTATCTAAAGGTATTAAGAGAGATCTCAACCAATTTTAAACGCATCAAGTTTGAGCATGTCCCGAGATCGTAAAATTCAATGGTTGATTCCCTATGCACTATAGCTTATTCTAAAGTGTATCCTTGGATCCTTGTACAAGAATGTCCTTCTATAATCACAAATTCAGAAATAAAGGGTGATATGGGAGAAAATTTACATGTATCTATCATGTCTTCTCAAGATTGGAAAAGTGAAATCCAAGAGTTTGTCACTCATGAAGTTTTACCTCAAGACAAAGCTTGTGCTAAAAAGATAAAATACAAAGCTCATGGATTTGTAGTTCTAATGGGGGGTCTTTATATAAAAAACTTCAGTTGGAATTTGTTACATTTCCTCAGATTCAATGAATCCCAAAGTCTACTATCAAAACTACATGATAGAGAAGGATCGGAACATTGTGGCTACAAAGCTTTAATTCTGAGAGTCTTGTTGGCACGTTATTATTGGCCTTCTATTATGGCAGATGCTAAAGATTTAGTGAGAAGATGTGACCATTTTCAAAGATATGGAAATGCAGTCCATATACCAGTAGTCTTTATAGAGTCCGTATTCGAAGCAGTGTCGTTTAGTAGATCTGGGCTTAATCTAGTTGGACCACTTCCAATGGAGTTTGGGGGTTGTTGCACTATCATTTTGGCAATAGATTATTTTTCCAAGTGGGTAGAAGTTGCACCCTTGTCTAGGACAACATCTAAAGTAGTGATAAAGTTTATTATTTCTAACATATGTTGTAGGTTTGGCATTCTCAGGTGTATCCCTACAAATAATGGTCCTCAATTTGACAACAAAGACATGGTAGAATTTTATGTATCAAGAGGAATCCAGCATTGTTTCTCTTCTCCTTTTCATCCTCAGGCCAATGGACAAGTTGAGGTAGAAAATTGAATGATTTTAATGGGTTTAAAAAGGAACTTGGAAGGAGCAGCTGGAAAATTCATGACTTATCTACAAGAGTCTCCATTCACTTTAGTTTATGGAATAGATGCAATTACACATATAGAAGTTACTCTTCTTTCTTTTAGAGTTAAAAATTATTCCAAAGAAAATAATGTAATGGAAGTAAGCTTTGTCGGATTTGATTGAGGAAAGGAAAATAAAAGCTCACCTAAGAACAGTGCACTACCAAAGATTGATGAGAAGTAGGTTTGAGTCTAGAGTTATAAGAAGATATTTTCAAGTAAGAGAGAAAATTTTAAGAAAGTATTTTTACACACCAAGGAAAAGAAGTTCACAAAGCTGGCTCCGAACTGGGAAGGACCATACATTGTCTATAAAAAGATCAAGTAAGGAACATACAAGCTCTTAGACAAAGAAGACAACCTTTTAAAGCACCCTTGAAATATTGAGCATCTACGGTTTTGTTTTAGTTCAATATAAATATTATGGGGCATACTCTTTCCTACCCTAGTGGCACGGGGAGGTTTTAATGAGGTGTCTGAATCTTAATCAATCTATCATATTTTACCTTTAAAGAAAAATATTTTTGGCTTGGACATATTAAAGTTGTGTATTCCTTCGAATGGTTTGGCCAGATTAAAGTTATGTATGCCTTCAAATGGATTACATTCGAATGGTTTGGCTAGATTAAAGTTGTGTTACATTCGAATGGCTTAATGGGATTAAACTTTGAATGGATTACCTTCGAATGGTTTGGTGGATTAAAGTTGTGTTTCCTTCGAATTGATTACCTTCGAATGGCTTTAGTTTAATTGTTCTAAGTTTTTAATCATATTTGAATAAAAATATTTAGTTGGGATTAGATATTAATGGAAGCAAGAATATATATTGAAACATAAAGCGGATACAAATAAAAATGACATTAAATACCTTTGAATCATCTGACGCAAACAACAAAATGCCTTGTATATAAAAATGTCTTACGTAAACAAAGTTAAAAAGTAATCTGATCTAAATAAAACAAAATGGCATGTCCATATCAAGGACTTCAATTCACGCATACACATAAAAATTGATAACCTTATGGCTCGTTTCATTTGGTTTTCTTCTCTTCTATTTTCTTTCATTTGTCTTCTTTTTCCTTATCTAGATGCTCACCATCATTAATCTTATTCAACTTTATCATTGGAGTCGTACTCATCGAAGTCATCTGAAGAAATATTTAATTTATCACCCATAGACAGACTATGAAAAGGAAGTTGGTTATTTGGCACATACTTCCATGACTCCCCAAGAGACTGCTTAGAGAATGTATTATGAAACAATAATACCATATTTGAATTAATAGATGCATCTCTCTTATCCATAGACTCCAATACGGTATTAGCATATGCATCCACAACATTTGTTATGTCCTTTGCAGTCTTTTCTTTGAGATTGGTGATTTTGTATTCTTTCTTTAGGGAATATTAGGTCTCCATATTCCACATTTGTATATAAGTAAGAATAATCTGATCTCCACACTAGTGTGCTATTGTCCGCTTTCTCACCCGAAGGTCCGCACGACTTTTCTTTTGGTCCACTCCAAAAGGCCTCGCACTAATGGAGATGTATTCTTAACGTATATACTGATCTTTTTCCCCATGTTTAACTGATGTGGGATGCGAGAATTTGGTCGCACCTAAAAATCCTCCTCTTGAACAAAGTACCACTCTAGCCTCTTCTCAATTGACTTCCATTCGCCTACTCTAGTCAGGTGGAGAGACGCCTGAACTCTTTAGGGCTGACTTATCTGCTCACTATCAGATGACACTGTACCGCTCCTTGATCAAGCCACCTTATTGATGAGCTATCAGGCA
The DNA here is from genome assembly GCA_036936605.1 of Limnanthes douglasii subsp. nivea. NCBI lineage: Eukaryota > Viridiplantae > Streptophyta > Magnoliopsida > Brassicales > Limnanthaceae > Limnanthes > Limnanthes douglasii. Next base: position 239,931,347 of record JAUPFV010000002.1, read on the forward strand.
CTCCATCTATATATGACATTGCGTCGCACCTTGATCAAGCCACATGCTTGATGAGCTATATGGCGCTCCATCTATCGAGAAAATCATTCACCTTGAGTATAGCTCCTAGCTTCTGGTAACATGTTCGACATCTGAGAATGTCACCCACATCAAACCCACCACATCGGGTATTTGTAGAGAATATTGGGTTTGCATATTCCACTTTCGTATATAACTAAGAATAATCTGATCTCCACAGTAATATGATATTGTCCGCTTTAGCACCCAAAGTTCGGCACGGCTTTGCTTTTGGTCCACTCCAAAAGGCATCACACTAATGGAGATGTATTCTTAACTTATATACTGATCTTTCTTCCCATGCTTAACCGATATGGGATGTGGAACTTTGGTCGCACCTAACATTTTCTTCTTTAGAACATCTTTTACCTTTTTATTTTCCTCAGATAATTGTTAAAAGTAATCTTTATCATTAGTATGTTGGTCTTTCAAGAAAGTGATTTCTTTCTGCAAATTGTAAACTTAAGCTACATTTAATCATGATCAAAATTGGGTTGAACCAACCCTTCATTAAGGGTCTTCACTTCCTTACCTAAATTTTCGATCTTATCTTTCTCTGCTCTGAATGAGTTCTTTAAACTATGGTTTTCATTATGAAGTGAAGAAATATCCTTGACTTGAGATCTTACATGTCTCTCCAAGTGAACAATTGGCCTTATTTAACCTAAAACTGCATACCCCAATTCATCATGTTCTTTGGACACTTCAAAGGACTCTCCATCAAATGTCACTACATCAGCAATGGAAGTAGATTTAGGGAAATATTTTTCAAAATATTCAAAGTTGAAGTTCCTTATGTCATCCAGCTGGTCATCACCTTCGAATGATGGCTTGTTAACATTATGAATAACTTGGGAGGGAGGATCAATAGCCGCTTCTTCCTGAGAAGGAACCTATATAAGAGTAATGGAATGAAGGACTTCAGAACATAGTATGATTTTTGAACCAATGTGGTTTTTTTCTTCTCACTTTTTTTTTGTCGCTACCATTTTTACTCCTTTTTTGCCTTTTTTATTCTTAATGGTTGGAGAGTCTGATCGATCTTTAGTCTCCCCAACAGTGGCTATAATAGCTTCCAACATAGTTGCATTGATTTCATCTGGAGGTCACATACTCCCTAGTTCGGGCATAACTTAAGATGAACCATATCTCTTGTTTTTCTTCGTCTTAATCTTATCAAGATGACTTAGAGCTCTATTCCTAGCTGGTAGAAAATGTTTACCATCATCTTCCTCAATCCTATTAACGATAACATAAGATCGGGGATGAGTGGTAAACTATTCCCATGAAAGCTCACGAATCGTATTTGTTCTCCACAATTGGGCTCTCAATATGTTTCATGTAGTGAAACAATTATGAAATCTATTTGACCACTTTTCAGTGGCCCATTGATTCAGCTTTGTGAAACTTGCTTTCCCATCTTCCAGATGTTGTTAAAAGAGCTTTGAGAACACTGTAAAAACAAATCTGAATTAAGAACCAATGATATCAAGATATGGAAACAAAATATTTTTTATAAAGAAATTGGGCTCTCAATATGTTTCATGTAGTGAAACAATTATGAAATCTATTTGACCACTTTTCAGTGGCCCATTGATTCAGCTTTGTGAAACTTGCTTTCCCATCTTCCAGATGTTGTTAAAAGAGCTTTGAGAACACTGTAAAAACAAATCTGAATTAAGAACCAATGATATCAAGATATGGAAACAAAATATTTTTTATAAAGAAATTTACTTGAGATTTTCTAGTATCTTGTGAGTATACTCAGATTTCCTTTAAAGGCGATATTTTTGCCATTTTCCCAAGCGTCAGTAGTAAAAATGAACTGAGTCCTCCAAGACTTTCCAGCTTCCAGCAAGTTGTTAACTACTTTATAGTCATTACCCATATTGAAGTAATAGAAGGTTATATGACCATTCCAGCACAAATTAACTGCAGCACCAAATTGTTCCATGGAGATTAGAATTTTTGATTACCTTGAAGCTATAATACTAGCAAGCAGCGTAAACCATGCATTGGGGTTTAGCTATTTTGGGCATAGTTTTACCAAGTGGAAATACCTCACTATCTCCAGGTCTAAGAGAAACCGGAGACCCCAATTAAGTAGTTCGATGTAAACCACCAATTTTCCTTGTAGTCAATCAAAGTTTCTTCAAGAATAGGAATCCTCACCTGTGATTGATTCGGGAAACCCCCATTTTTTTAGAATCTTATCCTGATCGGTTGTATGAGAATATACATACAATATCTTTTATAAAACTAGCAAGTATTTGGCATTAACCTTAGTAAAATTTGGTCTGACTCTCCTAATAAGACATTTCGGAAGTGGTTCGAATTCTAGTAAGGAAATCTTCTTCTTTTTCTTGTGATATTTTTTAGGTATCTCCAGTCTGCCCCTATGTTTCCAAAGGTGTTTCTTCACCATTATCATCCATTTTCTCTTCCATAATTTATCATCTTGAATTAATTGGAACACTAGACTGAGTACCATAATTATCTTCCTTAATAGGAGGATGCTTAGTTAACAAAACTGTTAGATTTGTTTTTAGAATCTCTTCTGAAGAAAGTTTAGTTGTGGTAGCTTCTCCCAAGATTGTATTTTACTGTCGGAGATTGCTAGGTATTTATGGAAATTTTAGTTGGCTTTTATGTCGCCTTGCCTGATGATGGAGGTTTATTTTTAGCCTCAGAAATTCTAGTGAATCTACTAAGAGTGTTTTTTTCAATATCTGGCCCACTGGGAATAAAAGTTGAGGGAGATTTACGACTGGTAACTGCTTTTTTAAGGATTTCTTAGTTGATTGAACATATTGGTAAGGAGTTGAAAGAGATTGTGCAATGAAGCTAGATTTAGAAACGATTGATTGTCTATTGAATGAGGAACTCCTATTTGGTTTTGGAATTTGAGTCGTGATTACTTGGCCTGGTGAAGCAGGTAATCCGAAACCCATCCTGGCTTACCTTTTTTCTTCCTCCAACTCGGATAAATTGAGCCAACCTTCTTTGGTTAATGCAGTCCTAGCCGTAAACATACAAACTTTGAAGAATACTAGAAGAATGATTTACAAAGAAAGTGAAATCTAGTTTGAGAGTTAGAAACAATTTCTCATTCTAAGCAATAGAAACGGTGAAAAATATACCTTTATATGGGTAAATAATATGCACCTGAGTATTTTACTTGGGAAGAAGAACCAATGGTAAGAATTGGAGAAGGCTATTAAATGTAGCCATTTTACGTTTTTAGCAATAGATACTAGTGATGATGAAATCTAACTTTGGGGTAGTTTTGGGAGATAAATGAGGTCCTTCTATTTACTATTTTTAGAAAAAATCCAACCCATTTAATGTTGTTGTTTGAGATCCACAGGCCATTTGGGTCGGCTCACTTATTCGGGTTAATCTCATGAGCCCCCAAGCCCATAAAGCAATGTAGTAGGAACTTAGCTGAGTTACTAAACTTACTTAGTTTACTGCTTATTCATCAAAACACTTTAGAAAGAGCTAAGGTGCCTAGATGATGGGGTCGAATTATGTTGGAGGACCCAAGCAGTATAGTGGGTCAGATTTCGTTTAAAGGGCGGTTCGGACCAAATAGTTAAATTAAATGGATAAGTCGTATGCTTAATGACTTAGTTAGGTGCCTAGTGTTTTTGCTTATGGCCTTGAGGGCTTGTGAGATTGACCCAAATATGTGACTCGACTCGAATGTCCCATGGATCCAAAAAGAGTATAAAGAGTTCAACAAACAGTATTAAATGGGTTTTACCACCACCAATCTTCACATGAAGTCTTACCATGATAGGTTTTACTCGACAAGTTAGGTCAATACAAAAAAATTAGAGACCAATAACTTGCGTAAAAAAATATTATTTAATATACCTATGATTATTGGATGCACTAGACAGAGAAAATATTTGAAAATTATATAATGAAAAATTTCACTTCATGATGGATGTGATATATTGACTACATGTAAGCTGAAAATTGGATATATATTTGTTTCCAAATATCATTTATTTATTTTTAAACTGACATTTTTTATCAATATATTGGAGCATTAGAGATATGTATACAACTTTTTTCATGATACATTTTATATAAAAAAATCAAATTGTGGACGACCATCTACTAAGACTACATTCTTATTGTCTTTAATATCTTATTTAAAGATTGCGATATTCAAAGATATACTACCTTCAATACAAAAAATATCACTATCAAATGCATAATTATCATTTTTCTCGTTAAATATATGATTAAAAACCACACAATACTAAATTTCGCCTCCTCGTCACGTTTTTATTAACAAAAATATTAAAAATAATAGTTTTTAAAAACTAAATTATGTTAGCCATTTTATCATCATTATCAACCCTAGAAGTCAAGAACGATAAACAACCAACACTACAATCTTATATCTTTTTTGTCAACAACCAACACCGTGATCATCTTACTCATAGGATAAATCATTAAGATCTACACGATAATCATCACATTCATCATTAAAGGTTCTATACTAGTCACCTAATTCATCAATATTAATATTAAGTGGTGCAATCTTGAAACCCAACATAATTCTAATCTCTTCAACACCACCATCAACGCGGGGAATCAAGGTGACATCATTAGCATCTTGATATTTTTTCATATGATAAGCCAATATTTTTGTCCTTTTATGACATACCTTATTATTTTTTTCGTATATATCTCGATTTTTACACAATAAACTTGTTCAAAGCTTCAAAAACTCTAATATATAATTCTCCAACTTATTTGTAGTCCATTTCATATATGATGAATTGAAGTTGGCAAAACAAAAAAATCCATCTTTTGCAAGAATTTGGTTCATGTAAACTTAAAATAACATAACTATTTGTCTGATAATTCAAAATTAATCATTATTCAATTTATTTGGATTGGGTTGGACCAATCGGATAATAATAAGCTAGTATTAATGATTTTAATATGTAGATATTAATTGGGATACAATTCACTCTAAGAGCGAGTCATTTATATCAAACACTTAAATTATTAGACTCTAAGAGCACAATATGAATTATGCTCTCTTAGGAACGCGAGTACACTAGGTCCGGATAAAAGTAAATATATTGGTACTATTAAAAGAAATAGGTATAAATGACATTTCCTTTATTAAATAAAATTATTTATGACATATTTTATAAAATTCATACTCCAAAACGTATTACAAACTTTAATCATTAATACAAATAGATCATTATTACTTTTCTTTATTCTTTTTCATATCCGTTTTCATTTATATATAAATAGTCTCAAATTTCATCATTTACACTTGTTTCAAGCTTAGACTCTAATATTTCTTCAAGTAGAAACTCATGTATGACAACTCATGAATTTCTTAAAAGATTCATAGTTATGGGTTTGAATCTCAACAACGGTCATCAACAGATGTCTTCAAATGTTTCTGTACTTTTGTTTATTGATATCATATTTTAAAAGTATAGGTTTATTTATCCGTTAGGATTTTTTATATTCTAATGTTCTATCATTGGTATAAAGATATTAGGAATTGATTATTATTATTATTATTAGATCTTAAAATTTTGATATGATTTTAGATTTTAACATAATATTCTTGAGAATTACAATAATTGAGATTTGTATTGAATATATATATATATATATATATATATATATATATATATATATATATATATATATATATATTGATTTATATATAATATGATTAAATATAATTCACATGCTCATAATTTTTATAGTTGGAAATCAGATATTGGGTTTTTTATTTTTTAGGCTTATCAAATTGTATCGACAAGTCAGTCTATTGGCATGGTGATTAATGATAGGGTCGTATTTTCTATAGGTCTTATATTCTTATTCAAGAGGTAAAGGTCCTTGATCAAGATGGTATCATGCTGAATAGAGAATATTATATTAATAATTATGGCCTACATAGAATGTTATGTTAATAATGACGATCCAAATTATACATATGGATCCATTTTATATATTGAATAAGATGACCTAGATATGGGTGAAAAAAAGGAAATAGAACAAAATTGGTAAAGTAATATGACGGTCCCAATATGAAGTTTAAAATGATAAAAGCAAGTAAGAAACATGTCAATCAAAATGTAAGGCTTAAGCTGGTCAAGGAAAGTATAAAGATATAGAACAAGACATATACGACCCAAATATAATAATCATGTTAAGAGTAGTAAGGCCAAGAAGATTTAAAAAGATAGAAACTGACGTGTTAGAAATAATACTCAAGTACCTTCTAGACCTGCTAAGATACTATTTAGTATTACTAAAATATCTTAGACGGTTAGATGGTAAACTTGTAAATTTTATAACAACTCTTTGATAAATGAAAGCCATGTAGTTATAAAGACACACGTCATTCATCTACGGAATCAAACTATAAAATAGTAGTATAAATAAGGTCTTGACCTCATTGCAATGGGTTCTGATTTTGTAATATTCATTGGTAAATCTAATAAGAGATAATATTCCTCATTTTCTTGAGTTATTTACCATATTTTCATTAGAGCTGTTTTGTTAAGCATTTCTTTTTATCATTGTTGGCTTCGTCGGTCGGAATATTTTTTTAAAGAATTATTTTAACTAATGGTGTTAACTCACTCGGGAATTAAGAAGAATTTGTCTCAAAATTTCTTAGTTCAAATGTCTCTATCGATCGTTCAAAGTATTCATAATGTTGTGTCTTTGGTTGCTAAAATTAAAGTGGTTCAAGGGAGAACAAATATCGTTCTATCGGTACATATAAATGGATGAAACACAAGGTATTTATGGATTAATTTCTTATATTTTTATGATTAAAGTTGTGATGAATAAACTTGATCCATCTAAAGTTTTCTTGGTCAATCATAGAATTAAGAATATGAGAATCTGACCTGTTAATGTAATAAATAATTCACCAATCCAATCAGTTGTATTTGGTTTGGGGTCATCAAGACAAAAGTTTGCTACATTTAATAGGTGAGGATTAATCTGTTATTAATGCTTTATAATTATAAATGCAGGATTTAAAATAATAACAGTACATGTTGAATGTGTTATAACACCTAAGAGATGAGGAATGGCGAACTAGATTTGATCAAAATCAAAACAAGGAAGTTGGTCAAAAAAAATTTAAAAAATAAAAAAAAAAAGGAAGATGACGAACACTCTAGTATTGAAATGAATTCTAAAGTCAATGGAATAATAGTAGATGAGATCAAATAAATGTTTAAAATACCAAAAACTAGCTACATATACATAGCATGGTCTCCTCTATCTAAAAATATTATTGAAGGTAATTCGTTAAGAAATTTTAATACTTATAGGATGGACATGTATGATGGTAAGACCCATAGCACCATCATGAACAATTTATATACGTTGTGCTTGGATTTAGTCATGATGGTACTCTTCTTTGTAAAGCATATTTATGACTCTTATGGGAAATACTTTAGCGTGGTTTAATAATCTCCCTTCTTGATCTATCAAAAGTTTTGAGGTGTTATGAACTTCTTTTAGAATTAAATTCATTGGTAACAAAGTTTATAAATAAGGATGTGGATTATATTATGACCTTCAGTTACAATCATGGTAAAAAAATTAAGAACTGTGTGCAACGATTCGTCGAAGAGATGAATAACTTAGATGTTTATATTGAAGGAGTGGATTTAATAATCTCTCAAACATATATCTCACGATATATTAAGTTACTTAAGTATTTTATTAGGTTTTCAGTTTATAACATGAGAATTTTGTTAAGAATATATGAGATGTTCATTACAGTAGAAAAACCTACGAGACATGAGTTCGTATTAATTCAACCTCCAGAATAATAAATTAGTTCGTCTAATAAAAACCTGTTAAGGATCAAATACTAAAGGAGGCCATCAATTTAAAAATAGGTCTATGTATGAATATTATTTAAATCCTAACAGAATATTTACTCATTTTAACGCATTAATTGCGACTATTTTTTACAAAATTTGAAATAAGATGAATTGTCGCCCTTCAAAATTTATGATAACTCCAAACAATGATAGATATTAAATATTTTATTGTATTTATTATTGACGTCATGAGTTTGATATAATACATTGTTTTTATTTAAAAGATGAAATTCATATGTTAGTGGATAATGGTGAAGTGATTTAGTTTTTTCAAGAAATTGGAAGGATAAAATAAAAAAGAAGTTAAAGGAATCGTAGTTCGAGAAAACAAAAAGCATAAAATAAGAGATGGGTATTATTTCTAGCATAGATACTATGGAATGAATATCCAATAGTTCAACAAAAAGGTTTATGATAGATCTTTAATTTCATTTTGTTGATGAAACTACCATACATTTTAATAGATTTTTATATTTGTCTTTGAACTTCACAGATTGGTTACCCCTCATGAGGATGCTTTTTAATTTCGGCTAAAATTGTTTGTGTAATCAGTAGAAGAGTGATGGTTGACACTGGTAGTTCAGCTAATGTATTATTTCAAAGTGGTTATGACAAGATGATTTGGGTAACATCGTATAAAAATTCAAAAATAAATGTTCTTAGTTATGTCAAACTTGATAAGGGAAGGAAAATATGGTGATAAATAAGTTATATTATAGTAAATACAAGGGTCATATTGGTGTAGTTAATTGCCAAGGACTAATCTAAGGCAAACATAAGGACTGAGGGGGTCAAATGTAATAACTCTTAAACTTGTCTATGAATAGTAAATGAGTTGGGTGAGAGATCCACTTAATAGTGGTAAAAATGTAATTTCATAACTTACCTCATGTATTATATAAAGGACATTCCTTTTTTTGGAAATGTCATCTGATTAAGTTAATGATTGCTACATTTATTCCGTTTGTCTCTTTCTCTCTATATTCATTCTATTTCTCTCTATAAAAGTACTTCATACGAACATTTTTTTGACAGACACTTCCGTACAAACATAGTCGTGGCAGGATTAATAACTAAGAAATATCTGAATTGATCAGTGGTGTCGTCTGTATGAAAGCGAGTAGTACCCGGAATCATCGATCCAAAACCATAAAATTAATCTCAAAACATCATAAGAGCAATGCAGACTAAAGTCCATGGAGAGCTAGTGGCTGATCCGAAAAACCATACGATCGGAGACTCGTTTGGAGATCTCATGATTGGGGAACAAGTAACAAATGAAGGAAACAATAATGGTCGATATGTTGAAGAGATACTCGAAGAATCTGTCTTGGTATCTCGACGGAAAGAATTATTAGAAGATATTAAGATGCTGAATGCTTAAAAGGAAGCGAGAATCAGTTCACGAAGAATTAAGTCTGAAGTCTGACGAGAACGGATAATAGCAGACTCAGAGCAAAATATTTATCAGTCTGAGGAGAGCCATCAGAGAAAAAGTCACTGTTCTTCCAAAAGATGACCAAGATCTGGACAACGCTATGAAACAACAGAATCTAGTGAGTATACGTATTTTAACTCAGAAAAATCTCTATCTTCGGACACAGATACTCAACATAAAACAAATCACAGAGAAAGAGATTTGAGGGGACACAAAGGTTCTCATCGAGATGCTCGAAGAACTAGGTGTTTGAGGAAGGCAAAGCATGATCATGGAAAGAAAAAATTGTATTCCGAAGAGCTCGATAAAGTGGTAAATTTAACTCGACAAGAACATATAACTCCTCAAAGGAAAATTCAGTCTTGCATCTATAACTAGGATTACCGTGTGAGTAAACAATTTACGTTCCCATCCGAGGAAGGATTGTATGCAATCGTGAATGAACGTCCGGGGGAGAGTGCGTATAAAATAAAACACAATTGTAGATTATCTCCACTTTCCCATAATATTATGTTTGGTCATCTTCAAAAGTGGTTAGATATCTCTAAACTGGAAAAGTTTGATGGAACACAAGATCTGGATAGCCACATCAAACAGTTGAAGAACTTCATGATCAATTATGACAATGATGATAAACTGTTATGCACGGATTTTTCTCAAACTTTCAAGAATGCTGCAATAAAATGGTATAAACCTTTACCTCAATGGTGTATCAAGAATTTTGACATGTTCTGCCAACATTTTGTAGGAATCAAAACGTTCCGAGAAAATGGGGATACTATAATTTACTGCAGGCACAAGATGGGGGAAAGTCTCAAAGAATATACGAAGGGCTTCATCTAAGTAAAATAATATGGAATTCTGCGATGACAATGTGGATATGGCTGTCTTCCGAATGGGTTTGCTCCCTGGGGTAATGAAGGATAATGGTGCAAAAACATAGGCTATGACATTCGGAGCATTACTGGTTTAGATAGAATAACAATTTTTGGTGAAAGAAACCAGAGCATCGGAATTAGAGTCTATGTCACAGTTTAATCCGAATTAGTTTTATCAAGATCCAACAATGGTAAGAAGCAGTATCCCACCAGCAAATGTCTGACAGCATATATCACAACCAGCAAGTGTGGTCTGACCTCGAGAACCTGTTCAAGTTATAATTCAGGCACCTCCAATAGTGAAAGAGTATGCACCAGTATTCAACACTCATTATTATGTCTGATCCATGTCAAACAAGTGGATTTGACCCGCTTATTTTTCCGAATTGACTGAGTGTGAGGCAACTATCTTTGAGAAAGCGTGTTCGAATGTAAATTTCAGAAAACCATTTTTGATGCAGACTCCAATGGAGAACATAAAAAATAAATATTTTCAGTATCACGAGGACATCGGTCACGATACAAAGGATTGTGTAGCATTGAAAAAAAAGACATACAATACTTGATAGAAAATGGGAAGTTAAGTGCGTTTGTGAAGAATAATTCTCCAATTTCTCTTAAACAATAATTTTTCCTAAAGCAAGAAGATGCTTTAATGATATCAGAAGCAATTGATGAAGAATCTATTGATGTGTTCGACATCTCCACTGAGTACTTAGATCCAAAATCGGGCTGAAACAACATAAATAGCATAAACATAGTGGAAGAGTTTATGGTAAGATGAAAGGTTAGTAAATTGTATGCTTTCTTTGAATCACTAATAATTTTAGAGGAGATACTGTTGCATTAATATCAAATTATTATCGGAAGAGAGATATTGTTAGTCTAGCAACACAATTGGAACAGGCGCTTCACCAAACTTCTATAGAAGCCCGTCTCCAATACTCTGTATTGAAGATTATAATATGAGAGATATAGTTGGTCTGCATGAGAATGCAGTAGTTATAGTAGCAGAGACAGTTGGGAATGAGATACAATTTTTTTTATTGATATTGGCAGTTCGGCCAACATTATATTTATGACTACATATACTCAGATAAAAAACCCACCGATGATACTGCGATCGGATTGAACGATAGTCGGATTTATTGGGGCTACAACAGAGGTAGTCAGAGAATTCGAGGAAGGGTCGAGTTGGGCCAGCGATCGTAAAAGAAGGTAGTCACAGTCTTTTTGCTTGTGGTAGATACCCCTACATTTTATAATGCTATCTAAGAAAGGTCTTGGTTATCAACAAAATTACATTTGTTTGCATGCTGTACAGAGGATGTAACAGGGGTCCAAGTGGATTTTATTTTTCATAGGCTAGTAGTACAAAGTAACGTTCGTTCAATTATCTATAAGATGAGATATGTTTCTCACAAAACATATGAAGCTATTATGGCGGAGGTGGATCATTTAACTAAAGTGGGCCACATACGAGATTCGCCATATCATTTATGGACGGCTAATATTGTCCTAGTAAAGAAGAAGAATTGTAAATGGTAAATGTGTGTGAACTTCACTGATCTAAACAGAGCTTGTCCCAGGCATCATTTCCATGTACCCGAAATAGATCAGTTAGTTGACTCGACCTCTGGAAACCGACTACTCTCATTCATTGATGCTTATACTTGGTATAATCAGATCTGAATGGATCCAAAAGATCAGGAGAGTACAAATTTCATCAACGGAAGAGGTTTACATTGCTATAAGGTAATGTCGTTTGGGTTAAAGAACACTGGAGCCACCTACCAGCGTTTAGTAAACAAATCTTTTAAGACTCAAATTGGGATAAACGTTGAGGTATATATCGATGACATGTTAGTCAAAGTTTTAAGAGATGAGAACCGTTTTGCAGACCTAAAGAAACGTTTGCCAACTTGACAAAGATAAACTTGAAATTGAATCCATAAAAGTGTACCTTCGGGGTAAGATCCGGAATTGTTTTTAGGGTACTTACTCAGTGAGCATGGTATAGAAGCCAATCTAGTACAGTTAAAGGCTCTGAGCACTATGGCACCACCAAAAACGATCAAAGAGGTACAAATCCTAACACGAAGATTAGCAGCGTTAAACAGGGTCATATCACGGTCATCAGATAAATACGCTCCATTTTTCCAATTGCTAAGAAGAGAAATTTGTTTTGATTGGACCTAAGAATGCTCAGAAGCTTTTCATCAATTCAAATAGTATATTCTTCACTAGAAATCTTGAAAAATCTGAATCCATGGGAGAAGTTGTATATTTATTTTGCGGTGTCAAATGATGTTGTAAGTGTTGTTTTGATCACAGAAGAGGATAACTCTCCGAGACCAGTGTATTACGTGAATAAAAGTCTTTTAGATGCTGAGAAACTATACTTGAAGTTAGAAAAATTATCCATTGCGTTAGTTACAGCTGCGCAAAAAATGAGACCTTACTTTCAGGCCCACTTTATCATTGTACGAACATCTTTTCCATTAAAAAAAATATAATACAAAGGCTTGATGTGTCGAGAAGAATGACTAAGTGGTCGGTTGAGTTGGAAGATTTTGATATCGAGTTTGAGCCAAGAACCATCATCAAAGCACAAATGTTAGCGAATTTCTTAGTTGAATTTCACTCTGAGCGAACAGATATGAAAATATAATGTGGAAAACTTTAGAGCATAGTAGAAAATCCGAACAGATGGGGATCCACCTTGTCAGGATATGGAGTAGGGGTGCAGTTGGTTTCTCTAGAAGGAATTGCAATGTATCAAGCCATCTGATTCAGATTTAAAGAGACAAATAATGAATCTGAGTACGAAGCTACTTTGGTTGGGTTGAGACTTGTTGAAATCTGTGGAGCTAAAAAATTAAGGTTGATAAGTGTTTCAAAACTCCTTATTAATCATGCATCTAGACAATCTGAGGCAAGAAAAGATCATTTAGTAAAGTATTTCGGGGCCCTGAAGGCTTTAACATTGGCTTTCAAAGGAATCAGGTTCGAACATGTTCACAGGATTATAAATTGAGGGCTTGATTTTTTGGCTAAAGCTTCTTATTCAGAGGAATACCTTTGGATTATTAAACACAAAAATCCTTTTATAGTAAGAGGGTCCGAAATAGTTGAAGGGCCAGTTGAAGCTTTTCAAATTTCTATAAATATGGCAAAAGATTAGAGTAGTGAGATTAAAGAAATTTTGGTGAATGATATGTTACCAGTTGATAAGGTGATGGCTAAAAGAGTACGGTTTAAGGCATGGGGATATGTTCTCCTCAGAGATATATTGTATAAAAAATATTTTTGCCGACCTCTACTTCGATGCTTAGGAAGAGATGAATCACAGATGATACTATCAGAGTTACACTATGGGGAAGGGTCAGCGCATTATAGGTATAAGACACTGATACAAAGAGTTCTTCTTACAGGGTACTACTGGCTAACTCTTTCCTCGGATGCTAAGGAATTAGTTCAGAAATGTGACACATGCTAGAGATTTGCTAACACAATCCATACACCAGGTGTGCCTCTAGAGTCGATATATGAATCCATACCATTTGACCGATGGGGCATTGACTTGGTCGGAACATTACCAATGGCATCTGGAGGTCAACAGACGATCATTGTCGCGGTTGATTATTTCTCTAAGTGGGTGGAAGCTGAACCTCTAGCAGAGACAAAAGCTAAAGATGTGATCAGATTTATTGTTTCTAATATTTGTTGTCGTTTTACGGTTCCGAGGAAAATAACAATGGATAACAAACCACAGTTTGATAACAAAGAAATAAAAGCTTTATGTGCAACTAAAGGGATACAACAGTGCTTCTTGGCGCCCTTCCATTCCCAAGCGAATGGCCAAGTCGAGGTGATCAATCGGACAACTTTGGATGGCTTAAGAAAGAACTTGGAAGGTAAGGATGGAAAATGGTCGTAATATCTAGAAGAATTTTTATGGCCTTACAGAACCAGTCCTCGGACCACAACACAAGAGTCACCGTTCGCGTTGGTTTATAGAATGGATGCAGTGGTGCCATCTGAAATAATATTCCCCTCGTATAGGCTCAGTAAATACTTTGAGGAACCAAATGATAAAGGAAAGCGCATAGAGTTAGATTTGGTGGAAGAAAAAATAAGAAGGGCACAACCGAATTCTTTACACTATCAGACTTTGATGAGAAGTCGATATGCTTCAAAGGTTAGGAGATGAGAATTCAGAGCAGGTGATAAAGTGTTGAGGAAGGTGTTCCTTCATACGAAAGAAAAACGGTTTGGCAAGTTAGCTTCTAATTGGGAAGGTTCGTACACAGTAACGAAGAAATTCAAGCTGGGGACATATCGACTCAAAAATTAGGAAGGAAGAGATCTTCCTCACCCTTAAAATACCTCAAGTCTTATATAGAGTGAATATGTAAAGTTGTAAATATTTTATGTATGCACTTATATAAATATCGGTGACATACTCTTTCCTACCCTGGTGGTACAGGAAAGGTTTAAAATAATTTATATAGTGTTCATCTTTTTTAACCTACAAGACCTTCCAAAGAATGTTGGATGACAGTGTTCATCTTTTTAAACCTAAAAGACCTTCCAAAGAATGTTGGATGATAAAGTTCATCTTTATTAACCTAAAAGACCTTCTAAAGAATATTGGATGACAATGTTCATATTTTTTAACCTAAAAGACTTTTCGAAGGATGTTGGACGATAATTTTCATATTTTTTAACTAAAACGGTCATCCAACGATTGTTGGAATACAATGTTCATTATTTTGAACTAAAACAAGTTCTGATAAAATCTAGGTAATAATATTCACCCGATAAATGGAAGACTTTAATGCCCACCTTTGTGAGTTAGAAGGGTCAACCAACGGATGTTGGTCAACAATTTACTTTATCATATGAAAAACTTTGGAAAAAAACATGAGTATAATAAAAAAAATCATATGAAAAAGTTTGATTGAAAGCATAAGTTTATTATAAAGTTAAGTATAGAGTATGGTGACTAGAAAACGTTTGGAGTAAGGAAGTAAAATTATTAAGTTATAGAGAATAAAACATAACCAAACTACTCCTGTATATAGAATTTTCACAATACAAAAAATTATACAAAGTAGAATTTTTTGAGTGACTCCGACCAAGGGCCCCAAAAGATGGTTAATTAGTAAGGGTTGCACAAAAAGATAAAGTTCAAACATAAAAATTAATAAATTAATTTTATCTGGAAGCAACAACTTCATTACTATCTTCTGAGAAACCATAGTTAGAAGAAGAACTTTTTGAGTCACTTCTAATCCCTAAAATTTCCAAAGAAACACATATTGGGAAATGTCTTTCTATAACACGTTGCCAAATGCTTCAAGCATTTATACAATTCTAAAACCAAAGCTGATTTTATGTTGGCATATATATTTTTTCGAGGCGAGAAACGGAGTCGGCAACATACGAATCCAAGCATTTCTTCTTCTCATCTTCAAAGAATTAACTTTATGCAGATGCTCAGCAGATACCTCTTTTTCTTAAGCAAGCTCATCTTCTACCTTCTTAGTTTGTTTCTCATTTGATCAGCAAATGTATTCTTTTTGCAAACAAGTTCATCTTTTAAGTTCTTCACATCGGTGTTTAAGCTCTTCACCTTGGTTTTTCTTTGAATGACTTCATTCTTATAACGATATTTGCGGTTGGTCTTTCTTTCGAAGAGAGTAGTAGTACGAACCAACCTGTTAAGCTCATGCACAACAAAGTCATTTTCATAAACATCAAAATAAGATGAGGCAGGGGAAAGATTTTTGCCTTCCCTGAGAATTTCTTCTTGATTTCCTTGACCAACAACTTGTCTTCTTTGAACAAACTCCCCACCAGAATCTGAGTCGAAAATGACAACCCTCTTCACAGGGGGAAAACTTAGACTAGTTGTGTTGTCATCTTCTTCTTCACTATCAGTTATACTAATTGTTAGATGTATTCTTCATAGAAGCATGCAAAAGTAACTTGTAATATCATAGCAGCCTACTAATTGTTAGTTGTAATCTTTTCCTTTGGTAAAATAGAGCATTTTTCCTCGATATAGGTTTCGGCTGGTAAAGATTTTTAACGAGGCATGAATAATTAGGTATGAACCAAGTTGAATTCGTCTCTGATAACAGTTCGGCTAGGAAATCAATATAACCAAGCCTTATGACTTTTCGGAGTCTAGTCGACATGGCTGGCATAGTTTCTTCAGCATAATCAACGACGCCTCAGTAAAAAAGACGAATGAAGATAGAGCTACGACAATTGATAAAATAAAATAAAAAATAAGCTCCCTCAAAATCAAAGAAGAATAAGAATATTACATTATCCGGATATTAAATGAGATTATTATATAGTCCTTAAGTTTTGCTACACTCCAACTCAAGGACTAAGGGGAAATCCTGATAAGGCAATATTCTGTATACAATATCCGAATAAAAATACAATATATTTATAATTTAATTAGACGTTTGTAATTGCATATTTATAAATAAATATGTAATGTTTATCCAATAAATAGAAATAAATAGGGAGAGACCAAGGTCTCGTACAACTCCTATAAA